>CM065590.1:149174526-149606016 GCA_033119425.1 Bufotes viridis | reverse complement strand
CGGATCTGGAGAACCTGAGGGAACTGGCTGAATCCCATGCCTGATCCAGCCTGAGCAATATACCGTAGATTTGGTGTAGGCCTTGATAACCTGTCAGTATTAGAAAATCTGACCCAACGGGGTAGATTTATCAAAACTGGTGTAACGGAATCGGATTGGTTTTCCACCTTTTATTTTTTCAGAGCTCCTCTGGAAAATGAAATGTGGAATCTGATTGGTTGTTAGGGGCAACTAATCCAGTTCTAATTTACACTAGATTTGATAAATCTACCCCACTGGGTCAGATTTACTAATCCTGAAGATGGTGTAATCTTAGACAGGTTATCTCCCCCCTGTATGTTTTATTACTAGCATTTTCTTCATGGTGTATCTGCCCTATCAAGAAGATGTTATCTACAGTTGTGTTCAAAATTATTCAACCCCCAATGCTGTAAAGGGTTTTAGGGAATTTAGTGTACATTTGTAATTGTGTTCAGAATGAAATCTTACAAGGACTTTTTAAAGAACCAAATTCAACTAAAATGACATCAATTGTTTTTGTAATACAGTATTAAATGTTTTTTTTGTGATTTCTTCATTGACCATCAAAAAGTGTGGTGATAAGGAAGCAGGATGTGCTCATACCCATATGCAGTTGTGCATTTCTGTAGGGGAGCACATCCTGCACTTGTAGTCCGTTGCTAATGGCAATCACCAGCAAAAAATGCATACAATGGATGATGCCAGCAACGGACTACAAGTACCACAATGGACATCCTACATAAGATGAAATTTATGTGGATGTGGCAAGAATTCAAAACAAACACAGAACCAGAGATAGGTGCACACTGCCGTAACACTAAACCCTCACACTGATGTTAAAAATTGAGAGTTAGTTCGACATATCCTACTAGGAGGACGTGTCTTAAGCCTCGGGCACCAGCGTCAAGGTCTCTCAAGTAGCCCGTGGGCCCTAACACTCACCTACCTGCGCCATATGGGCGATATCAGGGGCCAGTGGGCAATTACAGGAGCATTAGGACGACTCACAAACATCTCCAATTTAAATGTGCCTGTCTTTCATCTTCAGGTCACATTGGGTGCACCTGCTTGGCCTTTGGCTATATCAGTCAGTCTTGGGTAGGGCTCATAGACACCTCCCACCTCCCATTGCAAGCATGGCCACATGCTGGAGGTAATAGAGGAGATGTTTGTGAGTCGTCCTAATGCTCCTGTAATTGCCCACTGGCCCCTGATATCGCCCATATGGCGCAGGTAGGTGAGTGTTAGGGCCCACGGGCTACTTGAGAGACCTTGACGCTGGTGCCCGAGGCTTAAGACACGTCCTCCTAGTAGGATATGTCGAACTAACTCTCAATTTTTAACATCAGTGTGAGGGTTTAGTGTTACGGCAGTGTGCACCTATCTCTGGTTCTGTGTTTGTTTTGATTTCTTCATTGACACAATTATTCAACCCCTTAAAGACGACCACTCTTAAGAACAGAGGTTCATTCAAGTGTTTTCGATCAGGTATTGAAAACACTGGTGGATGTCAAGGAGCAGCAATCAAGCATAATAAGCACCAATTAGGCAGATGTAAAATGACTGTGATACTCAGCTCCTTCTAGACATTTACTGGTGTGTTTACAAACATGGTGAAGTCAAGAGAATGGTCCAGGAAGACAAGAGAAGAGGTGATTTCTCTTCACAGGAAGGGCAATGGCTATAAGAAGATTGCAAAGATGTTAAACATACCAAGAGACACCATAGGAAGCATCATTCGCAAATTCAAGGCAAAGGGCACTGTTGAAACGCTACCTGGTCGTGGCAGAAAGAAGATGCTGACTTCGACTGCTGTGTGCTACCTGAAGCGCAAAGTGGAGAAAAGTCCCCGTGTGACTGCTGAGGAACTGAAAAGAGATTTGTCAGATGCGGGTACTGAAGTTTCAGCTCAGACAATAAGGCGCACACTGCGTAATGAAGGCCTCCATGCCAGAACTCCCAGGCGCACCCCCTTGCTGTCTCCAAAGAAAAAGAAGAGTCGACTGCAGTATGCCAAGTCATGTGGACAAACCACAAAAGTTTTGGGATAGTGTTCTGTGGACTGATGAAACAAAATTAGAACTGTTTGGGCCCATGGATCAACGCTATGTTTGGAGGAGGAAGAACAAGGCCTATGAAGAAAAGAACACCTTGCCTACTGTGAAGCATGGCGGGGGTCAATCATGCTTTGGGGCTGTTTTGCTTCTACAGGTACAGGGAAGCTTCAGCGTGTGCAAGGTACCATGAATTCTCTTCAGTACCAGGAGATATTGGATGAAAATGTGATGCAGTCCGTCACAAACCTGAGGCTTGGGAGACGTTGGACCTTTCAACAGGACAATGATCCCAAGCATACCTCCAAGTCCACTAGAGCAGTGTTTCCCAACCAGTGTGCCTCCAGCTGTTGCAAAACTACAACTCCCAGCATTCCCGCACAGAAAAAGGCTGTCCGGGCATGCTGGGAGTTGTAGTTTTGCAACAGCTGGAGGCACACTGGTTGGGAAACACTGCACTAGAGCATGGTTGCAGATTAAAGGCTGGAACATTTTGAAGTGGCCATCGCAGTCACCAGACTTAAATCCGATTGAGAACCTCTGGTGGGACTTAAAGAAAGCAGTTGCAGCGCGCAAGCCTAAGAATGTGACTGAACTGGAGGCTCTTGCCCATGAAGAATGTGCGAAGATACCCGTAGATCGCTGCAAGACACTTGTGTCAAGCTATGCTTCACGTTTAAAAGCTTTTATAACTGGAAAAGGATGTTGTACTAAGTACTAAGATTGAATGTCACTTGGGGGTTGAATAAAACTGATAATGATGTGAGCACAGAAAAGACATTTGTGGTTATTTCATTATAAATGTTATGTTATATTTGTCTGACTTACAAGTGCCTCTTTGATTTAATTGTAAACAAGATGACTGAAATGATCAAAATCAATGTCAAACTGGCCAAAACACTCAATTTCAGTGGGGGTTGAATAATTTTGAACACAACTGTAAATGCCTGAACTAAATTTTGATAGAAGCCAGAACAAACAAAAAAAAAACAACAAAAAGGCCCCTAATGAACAAAGATGCCAATAGCAAAAAAAAGCACCTGCACTTCATATTTCCCATTGACTGTCAGCTAACATCTAAAGCTGGCGTTTTTACTGCCAAAATACACAAAATTGTATAAAGCCTCCACTAGGGGTGTGAAAGCAGCTTACCATACATTTCATAGAAAGGCCATCCTTTCTAATGGGTAGTTTTAGCACTTGAGCCACACTTATTACTATAAGGCCTCATGCACACGACCGTTGTTTTGGTCCGCGTCTGAGCCACATATTTTGCGGCTTAAGCGCGGACCCATTCACTTCAATGGGGCCGGAAAAGATGCGGACAGCACTCCGTGTGGTGTCCGCATCTGTTGCTCCGTTCCGTGGCCCCGCAAAAAACAGTACAACATTTGGTGCCCACTATGTAGCCATGTAAGGGTACTTTCACACTTGTGGCAAAGGGATCCAGCAAGGATCTGGCAATCTGTGTTGACACTGATCCGTTATGTATTTATCTCACATTTTTGAAGGTCTGCGCATAAGCAGACCGGATCAGTCAATGCGGTAATGCATTCCTATAGAAATGAATGCCGGATCCGGCATTACAGCAAGTGTTTCGGCATTTTGGACGGAGATAAAACTGCAGCATGGTGCGGTATTTTCTCCGTCCAAAACGTCGTACAGTGACTGAACTGAAGACATCCTGATGCATCCTGAACGGATTTCTATCCATTCAGAATGCATTAGGATAAAACTGAAGCGTTTTTTTTTCCGGTATTGACCCCCGACGACGGAACTCAATGCCGGAAAAGAAAAACGCTAATGTGAACGTACCCTTACGCACATGCTATATTACCTAACAAAAAGAACTGCATTTGAGGTAAGGTGTATTCCTCTTGGCCATTTGCTGTTTACCATAGACTTCAATGGGCATGTTTAGTTTGTATCATGGACCAAAGCAGTGTATTTCTCCGTTGTTTTCCCACTGACCCATGGTCAGAGGAAAACCACTGATGTGTAAACCAACACATTAAACTCAATGGAACGGTGTGCTGTCCATGATTCAGTGAAGTGTAAACGAAGCCTAAACAGGGGAATCAGAGAACAGTGCCATTAGCACTGCACACCAGTAGTCTGGTGTACAGGGGATGATAAATGTCCTCTATGCTGTATATACGGAGATGGAATTATCAATCAAATGTTCAGCAGTGCACAGGAATTTTTGTAATGTTGAGAATAATTTTCCACACTGAAATGCAATCTTATTCCAGACAGTATTAAATCGCTGTCAGCAGGACTGATAAGATACGTCAGTCCCATACATACTCCCATTGCCTTGAAGGGGTTTTCAAGCAGACTTTAAGCCATTCTCATTGCTGTTTTAATTTTTTTTTTTAAAAAAGCTTATTTTTAAAACGGAGGGAATAGGTACAGGAAGTGTGCAACACGTAAACCTTTTATCACAAAACAACAACTTTTTGTACAGAATATTATTCTGATCTGTAAGACTTGTGGTAGCCTTCAAAGTCTGACTTCAGTATTTGGCCGTCAGGAGGAAATGGTCTGTCCTGAAGAAGGAACAGAAAGTAGCTGTTTCCTGCTAGTCCTCAGTCAGGCCCACTTGCATGTGCTCTACAAGATGCTCTGCTGATCCAGGCAAAATCGATTTATTGTGCACTTGTGCGTCTATGAATAATTCTACCACATATAGACTGAAAGGTTACAGAGAATACACAAATGCTGTCACTGCACATGTATATCCCTACGTATCTCTTGGTAAATAGAGACTTTCCAGGATATTGTCTGTGTTAAAATAACAACCTTTATGCACAAACAACTGAATTCACTTGATGGAAAGAAAAACATTTACCTTATTGCAGAACCTAAACCTTCTATAGTTATCCATACACGAGACCAAAGTTGGCTGGAATGGCCAATGTTGCCCATTTCGGGCAAAAACCTGAAAGAGCTATCATTAAAAATGACTGACAGCAGACTTGTGTACTTATAATGTAACTGGCCACAATGCTAAATTTTTGCCTGAAACTGCATGCTGATGAAATAATCAGCAAAATTTGTCCAATCATTTGCCATTGTGTTCAAGGACCAAAAAAAATAATAAAATTATTCCCTGGTCAGCAAGTTTAAGGTCTGTCATGTAGCTGGTGGGATCGTTTGTACAAATGATTTCACAGCCGGGGCCAGGGGTATAGACAACTTATGGCTGATTTTGGAAAACTATTCATAACAATTAAAAGGGGTTGTCACACGAAAAATATTCAACATTTTTCAAACCTGGACCTGAATACTTTTGTAATTGCATGTAATTAAAAACTTAGATTTCAGTGAATAACTCCGTGACTATACTATCTGTGCTTGTTCTTTTTCTAATTTCTCTCTCCTACTCACTGAGATGGGAGCAGATGCTCAGTTCCATCCTCCAACTGCCATCAGCAGCGATAATATACTGCAGTAAATGTAGTCAGACTATGCACAATTAGATTTTATTTACCAGCTACTGCATTGAAGGCCTTCACCATTCCTTTACATTACTCAGACATTAGGGTGTTCTATGATGTTGCTGTCAATATCTTTTCGCCTCTACAGAGGAACACTGATGCAAGAGCCATCCAGGAAAAAAAACACTGAGAAGGTGACTGGAGTAGCGCTAACTAGTCTAACCACCATTTTGTTCAACTTTGACATGACGTTGTCATACTCTTTCACGAGAAACAATTGTAGGCTCATCTGCTTAAATTGGTTTCCTATATTACAACCCAATAACTTGTAGCTCCTATACAGTATACTGTATGGTACTAATACCAGGTACATGCTTAAAGTCCTCTTTCACCACTCCTGCCATGCCAGTTTTAAAAGTTTCAAGCATCCCCCATGTAATAATTCAGTTGCATCTATTTTTATGACTATGTTGTGCCATTCCATTAACATTTCTATCAGAAGTTATTAATGAATTGCTAGCAGTCTGCAGTAAGGGTACAGCGGGCTGGTGACCAGGTCGGGGTGTGTACCTGCACAGTCTGAAAAAGGCAGCACTGATTGGATAGAGCGAGTCTGTGCAGGTACTACCCCCCCCCCCCCCTAACTGGTTACCACCCCTTTGTACCCTTACTGCAGACTGCTAGCAATTCATTCATAACTTCTAGTAGAAATAATAAAGAGATGACACAACATAGAGCTATAAATATAAATGTTACATGGGGAATGCATGAAGCTATTAAAACAGGCATGTCAGGAGTGGTGGCAGGTCTTCTTTAAAGAGAATCTGTCATAAACTTTTGACTAATAAAAGTACAAGTAATGTCCCAAGACTTCCTCTCCCCTGACGTGACAGGGAGGCTTCTACAAGTCTCGCGTAGGCAGCCTGTGCTGCACTTCCAGTTATTCCCTTCTGTGGGTGATCACCTCAGGGAGCTGTTCTGCGCAAGCGCCAGAAGTATGGCAGAGGGTGCCTGTGCAAGACTTGTGGAAGCATCCCCATGACCTTGGGAAGTTGGGGAGGAGTCCAGCACAGCCGGTAAAGCTGGTCACTTGAAAGTCATTCCCATAGGAATTAAAAGTTTGTTTTCCAAACATCCAGATAACTCACAAATGACATACAGATATGTCTAGGAGGCTGTTCACAGGTTTTGGTGGGCATTGCTGTTACTTTTATTAGGGAAAAGTAACGGACAGATTCCCTTTAAACCATCTTGCTCATTGCAACAAGAATCCAGCTTAACCCTTTCAAGGCCGTGTGAGGTCCCCGTCCCCCCCAGCATTCCCAAAGCCATAACTTTTTAATTTTCTACTCGCATAGCCGTATGAGGGCTTGTTTTTTGCGGACAAGTTGTACTTTCGAGTGGCACCATTTGTGGTTGCATACAATGTAGTGGGAAAAATATTCCAAATGTGATAGAAATATAAAAAAACTGACAAAAACTAAAATAAAAATTCTGCAAAAGTTTTATGGCTTTTGTTTTTACAGCATTTCCTATGTTACTTTCATTCTCCGGGTCAGTACAATTGCAACAATACCACATTTGCATAGTTTTGTGTTTTAATACTGAAAAAAAATGCATTGCAAAGACCCCCATAACTTTTTATTTTGATGTGTACAGAGCTGTGAGGGGGCTAATTTTTTGCGGGGCAATCTGTTTTTTTTTTCTGGGGGGGGTATGACTGATTACTTTTTATGAAATTTTCTTGTGGGAAGTGAAAGTGCCGAAAAAAACCAGGAATCGTCCATTTTGACTTAATTTTGGGGAAAGGGGGAGTGATTTCAATTTTTAAAAAAAACTTATTTATTATTTTCACTTTTTAATAGTTCCCATACAGAACTATAACAGTCATTAGATTGCTTTTCTCATAGACCCCAATGCATTAAAGGGGTTATCCAATTCTAAAAATGCCCGGACCCCTCTTATAGATCATACTTACTCTGCTCCCCAGAACCCGCGTTACTCTCGATCCCTGCACGGCAGCCGCTGAATCTCCGCCACTTTGCGGGGCTCATTTGGGGGTGCTGGTCCTAGCGATACAGTCTTAATAAGTCCTATACCTGGCAGTGGATATGCTGGAGTTTTGAAGAGGCGCAGGGTTTGTAGCTGTTACATTTAGACCATTTTCTACGCCTAAACCAGGCTTAGAAAATGATGAATGAGACAGACCTACCGGCCCATCCCCTTTCCCCACCCGGGAAGGAGTTACAGGGCATCTGTCAGCAGGATGTACCCTATTAAACCAGCCATAATACCTGGTAGGGCTAACCCTGCTGATTAAAAACATACCTTTCTTCACCTGATCTGTTGCTGTGTTCAGGAGAAATAAGTGTTTAAAAAAGTATACAAGTTGGAGCTTAAGTGCACAGTGGACGGGCCCTGGCCACTCATCCCACCTTAGGACAGTTCCACGTTTGTATTTAGACATCTAAGGCAGGGAGCAGCCTGCCAGAGATGTCTGGATCCGGCACTGCCAAATGCTGCCTGACACCCGCCATTCACTATAATGGGGGCTGGCAGGAACCTGGCTGCACCCGGCTAACATGCAGGAAATTGGCTGGACGAAAACCTGCATGCAGTGGTTTTCGTCCGGCCGACTTTCTGCATATATTCTGGGTTGCGCCTGGATCTCTGCCGGTCCCAATTATAGTGAATGGGGCTGGATGGCGATGCGGTAGCTTCCGGCAATGCCAGAATGCAGAGACATCCGGCAGACAGTACAGGCACATAGCTGTAAGAGGTCCAGGTTCTGGTCATGTCCAAAAGCCCACCTGCTAGTTGACAAACAGCAGCCTTAGAAGTGCACTCATGTGATGCTGTGTATGATAACTGCACAGTAATGTAATGAAATAACAAATATATGTGGAGGGGGGTTAAAGGCAAAGAACCTGTTATGTTATAGAACAAGAGGAGCTGAGAAGGGTCATAGTTTTGTGGGAAAAGATTCAGTATAACTTATTGACTAAAATGTATGTTTTCTTTCTGGACTTACGAGTCCAAGGGGCGGAGTGACTCAAATGTCTGACAGCTATCTGTATAGTCTACAACTGTCAATCATTGACTAGGACCACCCACTGGACTCCTAAGGCCAAAAGATGCACAGATTTAAATCCTTAAAGGGGTTGCATCATGTCAAGCATTGGTAGCATATCGCTAAGATGTGCCACCAATGTCTGACAGCTGCGAGCCGCCCTCCAGTCAATAGAAATGAATGGAAAGTGCATTGCGTCCACTTCTATGGGGCTGGCAGAAATAGGCAAGCCAATGCTTGGCTATTTTCGGTCACTACCATAGAAATGAATAGAGACCGGCCGCGCATGCACGGTCCGCTCTTCTTAACTTTGTGGGCAGCCTCGCCGTCCGCTCTCCTTTATTTTGTGGGCTCCATTCTAGAGATAGGTGCAGGTCCCAGAGGTGGGACCCACACAGATCAGACACTGGTGGTATATCCCAGCAATATGCCACAAATGTTTATATGAGAATACCCCTTTAATAAGTTTGTCCTCATTGTATATGTTTAGTTTTATATTATGTTTGTATAGAGCCCTGGAATTAAAGGGCTACAAGTAAAGTTACAAGTCATACGGATTCTTTTCTCACAATCTGCTCTATAACATGCTGACCACAGATCAGACTGTTTGAACATGACAGGATCCCTTTAAGAACACACAACCCCATGCATATATAGAACCATGTGAGATTCAAAACCGTTGCAAGGCACCCCCTTATAATGGTCAGGTGATGCTTCCATTTCTACACCCTGCCACCCTAGACACATGGGAATACACAAGGACGTTTTCATTATTTTATTGAATAACTGTGTGGTTCTTGGAGAATAGAAACACTCCATTCTTTGTGTCTGTGTCACAGCCAAAAAAATATATATTAATAAACCCTCCCAAGATATTCCCACTAGTTTAAATGTTTTTATTTTTTCTTCACAGAAAGCCCTAAATTATGAATTTGTATAGTTAATAAGAAAATATATGTGGAAGTTAAATGAAAAATATACACAAGAAATGTTAACAGATGAAGGCGTGTCCTTAAGTGCTGGGACGTAACCGTCCTTAACTAGGATAACCCGTGCCTGTCAGACCAGCCTGCAGTAGTAGCTAATGTCTTCTGGCAGATGAGGCAGCGAGAGGAAATGCTGAATACGTGTCCATACATGAGGCACTAGGCTGGAATAGTAAAGATCCATCAACGCTCTGCACAGCAATGCGTTACGGACCTGACTCAGCACAGATGGAATTAGCTGGTGGCATCCAGTAGATGTAGAAGCAAATTGAGATTGTGATTCTAGGGTCTCTAAAAGGCAAGAGGTATAATATATATATATATATATATATATATATATATATTTTAAAAAATGGCAAAGGAAAAGTAGCATAGTTCGGGCTGTAATTCTGTTCCACGGCAGTTAGGATATAACCTTTGCTTCTGGTAGAAATGCCTCCCAGTACTTGGCGAGCTAGAACAATAGAGAAGAATGTAAGATTATGTGGACTGGCAAAACAAAACCAAAAAATAGGTATCACACACAGACGCATGGCATCAACATAATAATAAGGGATCCTGTAATTAAGGCATGAGATATTAGCAGGAGGTGGAATAAACTAACCACAACCTACGGACTCATGCAATTTGCGGTCCCCAATATACAGGTAACTTCTGTGCGGATTCCGCAAACGGATGCAGATCTATTCCACTTGAATGGGTCAGTAATCCGTCCGCACCGCAAAAAAAAAATAGAACCAGTTCTATTTTTTTGCGGTGCAGAGGCACGGAGAGAAACCCCAAGGTTCTGTGTCTCCTTTCCCCACCGCACCTTCCGGATTGCGGACCCATTCAAGCTGTTTGCGGGCCGCAATACGGGTACGGCCGTGTGCATAAGCCCTAAGGCCGGATTTAATCGCCTGCTGTTCATCCTCAAACCATGGCTGATTAATTAGATACTGGCAGCTCCGAGCGCTTCCACGTGTAATCTCTGAGGAAATCTCGGACTGCACCATGGGCACAGGCTAGTCAGAACTGGACATGGTCCAAGTAAAAACTGAAATGTGTATGACCCCATTGATGGGGTCATGCCTACTTTGTGGTTTTGTGCTGTCCGAATCTAGTCTGTGCAGACTCTTGAGCGCACATGGATGGGAAAAGGAGACTTAAAAAAATAAAATAAATCAACAATGAAGAAGAATGCGGTATCAACTTGTTTCCAGTTCTGCTTTCTGTATCTTTATTAGGTAACATGTTTTTTTTCTATAGTTACAATTTCCACATTCTGATGCTTATATAGCACCAACATATTCTACAGTGCAGTACAAAGATTACTATTACATTGGTCCCTAATAAGACCCTCTAATTTCCATGTCACTTTAAGGGCAAATGCATATATTCAGGATTTAGAAATCCGCAGGTGTTCGCAGGGAAATCTGTGTGGTCAATCCGCATCAATTGGTGTAGATTTGCGTGTGGATTTTACTCCCCTTCTTGAAGTGAATGGAGAAAATCCGGTCAGGAAAAATAAATTGACATGCTGCAGATTATAAAATCCGCACCGTAGGTCAAAATCCGCGCAGAAAAAATCTGCATCAAGTGCATGAGAATTTCAAATTCTCATAGAATACAATGTACATGACCTACGGTGTGGATTTTCTGGACGCAAATCGGTACGGAAAATCCGCACGCCATCCTGATCGTGTGCATTTACCCTTTTACATACACATACATAGGCCAACTTAGGCTACTTTCACATTAGCATTTTTTGCGGATCCGTCATGGATCTTCAAAAACGCTTCTGTTACAATAATAAAAGCGCATGCATCCGTCATGAACGGATCCGGTTGTATTATGTCTTCTATAGCCATGACGGATCCGTCTTGAACTCCATTGAAAGTCAATGGGGGACGGATCCATTTTCTATTGTGCCAAAATGTGTCCGAGAAAACGGATCTGTCCCCATTGACTTACATTGTGTGCCAGGACGGATCAGTTTGGCTCCGCTTCGTCAGGCGGACAGCGTTTTGGTGTCCGCTTCCAGAGCAGAATGGTGACTGAACGGAGGCAAACTGATGCATTCTGAGCGGATCCTTTTCCATTCAGAATGCATTAGGGCAAAGCTGATCTGTTTTGGACCGCTTCTGAGAGCCCTGAGCGGATCTCGCAAACGGAAAGCCAAAACACTAGTGTGAAAGTATCCTTACTAGAAAGGCAGTTAGCCCACCCGTAAAATCTTTCTTCTATTTCTCTCATGGTATTGGGTCCTCAAAGGGACTCTTCCATCAAAAATGTATCACATACTGTATTAACAACCTATATGTGAATAGTCTATGTAATTTTTTTTTATGAAAAAAACTAAACAAACAAACAGAAAGATAAAGGTGTATGTTTGTCTGGATATAAATTTTAAGTCACTCCATGTATTCTACTTCCTGGCTCTTTAAAGGCGATGTACACCTTTGGGGGCAAATTTCTTTCTACTCATTTTGGGCTAAAACATTTTTTTCAATTGGTCTTTATAAAATATAGAGCCGTTCTGTCACAAAGTTTTTCTAGTACTTTCACTTTGTGCTGGTCATCTAATAAACCTTACCTCTAAATTAGTAAAAAGTCATAAACACTCATTTAAGCCACATTCTTTATCAGTATGATAACAATTCAGCTATAATGAGTGATTATAAGGTCGCCAAAGACCAGAGATAAGGAGCCTGGAACAGAGAGCAAATTCAGATCCTGCTACTAGAGAAACTCAAGGCAGCACAAAGACAGTGGTTCAACATTTTTAATAAAGACCAACTGAAAAAAAGATTTTTTAGCTCATAATGAGTACAATGCAATAAAATAGCCCCCAAAAGTGTACATAGTCTTTAAGTATGTCAATTACAGCATCACTAATCAATGCAATGCTTGTTTGTGGGATCCTTTATCTATGCCTATCAGGAGAACAGCACAACTGTCATCCAAATTATATACCCACAATTTAATGTAGATTACCTTATGGATAACATCTCCCCTTATAGCAACAGTAAAAATGAGTTTTCTAAGAATACCCCTTTCTGAGGAAAATGTCCCTTTAATATTAACTTGATTATATATATAAGTATTCATATAGAATCACATAGCACTCTAAGTGCAATACAATAGTATTATTATACCATAGTGTCATTAGTACTATTTAGTAAAGTATGAGGCAGGACTTACTTTGTGCTGTGAATTCAAGAGTGTTTCCAAGTATTTCACTATGTGACTTCTAAAATCCTTGGATTTCTCCATCTAGAAAATGAATAAACAGGTTAATTGCAGGGACTTCTTCTTTGCTTTAGGTTTAAAGACTCCAGCTTTTAGTGCTCAAATCAGAGAGATATCAAAAAGTTTTGATCAATGAGGGTCAGAGTGCTGAGACCTTGCCAATCGCTGGAACGTGTTCCAATTGTGTTCTCTCCCCCCCCGCTGCAGGAAACAAAGCGAGACGGACTGAAAAAGTATTCTGCAAACTCAGTAACAATTTAATCTATCGATATGACAATTTTATCTGCTGGGAAAACCTTTGATGTTTGCACCCCAGAAATTGTAAATCAAGGACACGGTCCTCTAAAATTGGTAAAAAAAAAAAAAAAAAAAGTATTTTTACATATCTTAATACAAAATCTGCACCAAAAAATCTTATTTCAGTGGGCAAGAATTTCGCATCGCCAATGTTTGTTTCTTTTTGCAAAACATAAGCAAGAAAGAAGATACACCACATGGCAGAAAACCATGATTTAAAAGGAAGCTATAAAAATATACAAGCGTCTTCACCGCACGACTTTGGAGCTACCTTTCCTCCTCCAGTATAAATGACAATTTTGCGCTTGTTTATTGAGCAGAAGTAGGAGTCACCAAAAAAAAAAGGCATTCAATCTTCACTACATCAGCTTATACGTCTGGGGCTGATGTGCGTCACGTAGTGTGTTACAGACTCCAATGACACATCATCCTACGTATGATGCACAAGTATCTATCGTTTTACCAATATGTACCTCAAATCTTGTGACTTCCTTTCGAACAGTCACAGAAATCCTTTCAAAATCCCTCTCGTACTGTGTGACCCTGGACTCCCACTAAGAGAAAACAGAATATAGACATACGTTATTCAGCACAACTTTGACACCATTTCTAATACAAAGAACTTTTAAACAGAGCATTAGTTCAGATTGTCCTGGATGACAAGACTATAAAATGCTGGTGTACGGATATAAAAAGTGATCAGCAGCACACAGCCCAAGCCGAGGGAAGCATCCTCTGAAATATAACATTAAATGAGGTTTTCCATGTACACACACAAAAATTTACACCGACATTCAACCTCACTGCACTATGTAAGGCAGATAATGAAGTTCTGAGTGGATTTTGACTCCTCCAGCGTGGTTGCGATCTGTGACCAGAACCCTGTCTTTACATCCCCGCGCAAGACTTCACTGCAGTGGATAATAGTGAAGCTGCACTGGATATGAGTTAGGAGAGGGGCACTCTTCCAGCACATAGACTTTTACTAAAGAAACTAATTACCAGGTGTTAATTGCGATTTGAACCTCAGACCTTCACTACTAGTAAGTTATAAAATGTGTTGTTTCCTGTCAACTGATGCCGAAAATTGCAAAACCAGAATACCTCTTTAAGTGCAGACTCCATCATTCAGAGCCCCAAATGATCCGGTAGAAGAGGAAACTGCAGCACTCCAATTCCTTGGAACTTTTACTACACAGCAGATTGGAGTGCTGTGGTTATCTCTTATAATGTGCGCTGATATACCCATTACCACTCCCGCCAAGTCTGTTTTAGTAAATACGTGTATTCTTCACGAAATAAATCTGCAGTGTCTTTTTTAGAATGCTTTGTTTTGCCACTCCTGTTATTCCTTCTAGAAATGTATAAATAAATTCACAATTGGGTGTTACCAGGTGGGGGTGGTGTCCTGCACAGTCTCATACTAACCAATGTTAGGCTACTTTCACATCTGCACTTTCCCTTTCCGCTATTGAGGTCCGTCATAGCGTTTTAGTCTCCACGATGTGGTGCGGAGCAAGACGGATCCATCCTGACGCACATCGCAAGTCAATGGCGGCGGATCTACTGCGACCAGCCTGGTATTGGCTGCACCCCCCCCATTGTCAGATGTTTTGATGCACGCAACAGGGTGATGCAGTGAGTGGTGGCCGTGCAGGGATCCAAAGGGACGTGGGTGCCAGGGAGCAGGTAAGTATGCTCCAGAAAAGGGCGCCCGGGCATTCTGGAGGTCATCATAGGGATTGGATAACCCCTTTAAGAAGAGCTCAGGCAACATGGCCGCCCCCACAATCATGTTCAGGTAATAGAATAAAAAAATAATAATCTGTAATTAGAAAATAAAAGGAGATGTGTTTTCATCTGGTTGTAACTGGCAGATAAAATTTTGGTGACACATTTCCTTTAACAAATGTTTTAAAGTAAGTTAAATATGATATTAAGTATATGGATTTCATTTTAACTTCATATTTAAAGGGGTTCTGCAGTTTGTTTAAACTTAGATCATCAGCATCTGATCGGCAGGTGTCCGACACCCGGGACCACCGCCGATCAGATGCTGATGATCTATCCAGAGAATAGATCATCAGTTTAAACAAACTGCAGAACCCCTTTAACTATTACAATAAAAAACTACATTTTTCACCATGCCATAATCTATACTACTGCATTGTGACAGCGCACCCATGGTATGTCCGTGCATTTCAACGACCTGTTGGCTAAATATTCGGACTTAAATTACACTCCATGGAGTTGGAAGAATTAAATTAAACACCTAATATGCCTGTCAGCACTAGTCTAAGGAGTCCGTTACAACTTTACCACCTTTTAAGGATTTAAAGAGCGTTTAGCCTGGAGGAATTCCAGGGTCCGGGACATTTTAGGAGATGTAATTACATACCTCATGAAAATATCTTTTACTCTGGTTTAGGCTACATTTGAATGAGCTTCTAAAATGGTCCAAGTACTTTCCATATCTGAAATCACTTGGTCTCTGGTCTGTAGCACTGGGGCTATAAATCTGCTTTCAGTCACTTTAGTTGTGTGGGGTTTAATGTTCTTACAAGATTTATGAGGATGATAGGTGTTTATGTATAATTTAGTGGCCACGTGCACAGAATGGGGCAGTGGAATCTGTCACCATGTGCAAGTAGCAAACTTATTGAAATGGTAGATCAATTTTGGTCATCTTATTCAAGAGTTGTTCATCCCATGTAGATCAGCGCCTCTGTTGCTGAGAAATCAAGCCTTTTGTTTTATAGAAATCAGCGGTTTGATGCAAAAAAGGTGTCACTGTTGCACCAAACGCTCCACTCACTATCGCTGCTGCCCCCCCAGCTGTAAGGGGCAATGTAATATCACCTGGCCCTGTGTTCTTGCGTGTGAATCAGAGCTTTGGGAATCAGCACAAGTGCAGTACGGTCCTGATGCTTGCCAGGGAGTCGTCTGTGGTACACAGCTCTGAGAAGCACCAGGGCTGTACTGCACATGGGCAGATTCCCAAAGCTCTGGGGCACGTGGGTCCAGATGGGATTACATCGCCACTGCCTTGTCCTGTCATTCAAACCTTTTAGTGCGATGAGGTGCCATGGTGATGCCCTCGTTGCACCAAACCGCTCATTTGCATAAAACAAAGGGCTTAATTTCTCAGCAACGTAGGCACTGATCTGCGTGGGGACAGGAATAAGGAGACCATAACGAATCTCCCAGTTCATTTGGATAACTACTCAGGTATGTTGTGACAGTTTCCCTTTAAGGGTCCATTCACACGTCCGTGGTGTGTTGCGGATCCGCAACACACCCAGCCAACACCCCCCATGGAAATGCCTATTCTTGTCCGCAGCTGCGGACAAGAATAGGACATGTTCCATGTTCTGCGGACAGGAAGTTCGGGGCTGAAGCCCGGAAGTTTGGGGTTGCGCTTCGCAAATGCGGAAGCGGAGAGCACATAGTGTGCTCTCCGCTTCACGTCCGGCCCCATAGAGAATGAATGGGTCCGCACCTGTTCCGCAGAATTGCGGAACGGACCCTTTTGCGGACATGTGAATGGGGCCTAAGACCTGTGTTTAGTATTATTAAGAGGCGCACAGCCCTTAACGTTGGCAGATCTAGGCAGCAAAAATTACATCTAAGCCCAAAAATTTCTGTCTTTAAAAATAATAAATTTGCTAAATGTTTCTGGACCCACGGAAACCCGTCTACTTTGCTCAAGTTGTAAGTTATAGCACAAATAGGGCATGCATCAGTTTCCCACTTTTCTACGCTAAAATTTTTTGCATCAGTTTCCCACTTTTCTACGCTCGCATTAGTAATTCCCACAATGTTTATTTTTTTATGATACATGTACATTTTAAAAAATTCAAAAAACAAACTATAAAAGTAGATAGTAGTGGATAATGTTTTAAAAAGGTTTTATGAAGTATATTTTCATTTTCATATTACCCTTCATTATTCCAAAACTGTGATTTATCGTGTTTGGTAGCAGCATTACACCCCAAGAAATTCTCATGGCTGTAAGTCAGTACACTTGTATGCTTCGCCATTTACATGTGCACAGCATGTAAATCCAGCAGCAAGAATTTGCACATATACAGTATACATAAAACGCACTTGCAACATCTTATACATCCATACATATAAAAAGTTGCTTCACTTTACAAATGACAGTGCACATTCACCTCCCTCACCTCAGAGATTTCATCCTTTGCCTGCTGTAATTTGTCCGGCTTGTTGGCCCACAACAGACGTGCTTCATTCTCCCTCTTTTTCTGTAGCATTGACTGGGCATCCTGCCAGCGCTGCCAGGTCTTCATGCGCTGGTCAAACGCACCCTAGAGTGGACACAATGAATTAATGAGCCAAAGCCGGTGCTGCAGAATGAGTCTGTCAATCTGTATCTTGCACAAACACGAAGAGAACACGCTATAAACCATTCTGAGTAACAACTCAAATTTGCAGAAAGAATTAAGTAACTTGAAATTTTACTTGAATGGTCACTGAGATTTCATAAAACTTTTGCTATGTCAGAGGCTTACCAAAAGTTTTGATTGGTGGGGGTCTGAGCGCTGAAACCCCCACCGATTACTAGAAAGCTTGAATACTGCGCTCCCTCTCTATCTGCACACTAGGCCGAGCATGGCTTATAATAAGGACATTTACACAAGATGTCACCATCTTGACAGTTGATATTCCAGCCCTTGTGCTGTGCGATAGCGGGGACACATATATGGCATGCTGTGGTCTGCTTTGCCAGCTGCTTATCTTCCTTCTAGCAGTGAACATCAGGGTTTGTCCAATTCACAGACAGACTGTAAACAACTAAAAAGTTTAAAAACTAAAGAAGCAAGGGGGAAATTAGTAATAAATTAATAAATTAACAGACATGACACATTGGCACTTCCTGTACTTAGATATGCCACTTAAATCTTAGTGTCTACTGAGTACTGCGAGTTACAGTATGCCGCTCATAAGAGTACATGGCACCAAATAATATACATGCTGGGTATTTTTTTCTCCTCCGCCACTATCAAATGGCAGTTTATTTGCTGACATCATTAGGCCCCAACACCCAAGACACATGCCTCAGATCTGAACTGTCAATCAGCAACCACTCTCATACTACTGGAGAGAGGACATGGCAGTATTGTGGGCCAGGGCCTACAGCACGGGTCTCAGCACCTCACAGCACAACCTTATTATAGCTCAGTACGGAGTGCAGCCATCCTTTATACTGCAGTTATGTTATTCTGTGGAGGTTTCCATTCCTTTGCGTGACTCCGTATGGAGGAGTTTTATACACAGTCCTGTGCGGCTATTCTCCATTGTATCAGTATAGGTGCCAATTTGCCCCCCAAAGAAGTTAAAGGGATAGATCTGGATAGATCATCTGGATAGATCATCAGCATCTGATCAGCTGTTTGAGAAGGTAGCGCGCTCCAGGAGCGCCGCGGCCTTCTCGCTGTTTACCGCTGGCCCAGTGACGTCACGACTTGTATCAACTGGACTGGGCTAAACTCTGTTCACTTGAATGGAGCTTAGCCGCGTCCAGGCCAGTTGATACAAGTCGTGACGTCACTGGGCCGGCGGTAAACAGTGAGAAGGCCAGGAGCGCCGCTGCCTTCTCAAACAGCTGATCAGATGCTGATGGACTCCCACCGATCATCAGTTTAAACAAACTGCAGAACCCCTTTAAAGAAGACTCGAAAACTGCTAAGTGTATAGCGATTTGAGAAAAACAATTGTTTCTGATCCCTAAATTAGCTTGAAAAAGTTAGTTTTCTCTGTTTTCATGTGGTTCCAATTCCTATCCCATACTTAACAAATACTGTACCACGCTGGAATTCAGCGATGCAGTTCATGGTGCTGTATTTTTATATGATCATGTGCATTAGGCCTCATGCACACGGCCGTTGTTGTGGTCCGCATCCGAGCCACATATTTTGCGGCTCGGGCGCAGACCCATTCACTTCAATGGGGCCGCAAAAGATGCAGACAGCACTCCGTGTGCTGTCCGCATCCGTTGTTCCGTTCCGTGCCCCCGCAAAAAAAAGAGCATGTCCTATTCTTGTCCGTTTTGCGGACAAGAATAGGCATTTCTATAATGGGCCACGTTCCGTTCCGCAAATTGCGGAACGGAACGCGGAGCAGCTTCCGTGTTTTGCGGATCCGCGGTTTGTGGACCACAAAACACCAACGGTCGTGTGCATGAGGCCTTGCTCTGCCAACTAGAGTGTACACAGCCAGAGGATATACAGTACATAAAATACCTATGTATATGTAGTACCTAAACTTATATATATATATATATATATATATATATATCTATATATATATATATATATAGTATAAAACAAGGGCAGCACAGCAAAAGGACAACAAGAAAAGTAGTATGGTAGGGTGCCAGCAGCTGTGGGGGCGATCCACCCACCTTACTTACAAAAATGATAAACTCTACGGCACATCCAGAAGTAGCAAAAGTAACAAAAATGTATTCACCAGACATGCAGATGTCTGGTGAATACATTTTTGTTACTTTTGCTACTTCTGGATGTGCCGTAGAGTTTATCATTATATATATATTTCTACCTTCATTCACACCAACAAAAAACTGCCCTTGGCATGCCACCTTTTTTGCCATTTCAGAAATATAGCAAGAAGGACGAACAGTCGCAAGTTATGCCGCAAAAGTGGCATGCGACAAACTGCAACTTTTTAACACCACAATAATGGAGTAATTAGCATGATAAATGTGCAAAATTCAGAAATTCCTTTTCCAGATGTATCCGGCAGTGATTTATTTCCCTCTCCCTATCAAAATACACAAGCACACTCAGCCAAGTAGAAAGAGATGTCTGTCTGGCAATATGCGTTCAGCTGACCGCCATCTCATGTGGATGGCCAACATAGTATTTAAGAATACACTTGAGTATATGTGTGGGGGAGGGGAGTTTTTTTTTTTTTTTCCAGTGTGCATCTTGAGTTGGTGGTGATCATGCATTCCAAAATGTACCTGTGCAACAGCTTACCAAAGACATAAAAAATGGTCCTAGCATCCATACTGGTGTGCACCCCATAGCAGTGAAGGGGGAAAAGGAGACTTTTGTATTACTTACCAGTAAAGTCTCTTTCTCGCTCTTCCTTGGGGGACACAGGAAACCATGGGTATAGCTCTGCTCCCTAGGAGTCGTGACACTAAGTAGAAGCGGTTCAGCCCCTCCTCCAGCAGCTATACCCTCAGCCTGGAGAGAGAGACTGCCAGTTGCGTGTCCAAGTAGTGAAAGATAACCACCAACCGGAAAAAAAGGAACCGTCAAGCCCCAACGGGGGCAACCAAGCCGGAACCAGAACTGTAAACCCAAATGAAGGGCGGGTGCTGTGTCCCCCAAGGAAGAGCGAGAAAGAGACTTTACTGGTAAGTAATACAAAAGTCTCCTTTTCTCGCCCATATTCCTTGGGGGACACAGGAAACCATGGGACGTTCCAGAGCAGTCCCAGAAGGGAGGGACCAGAACAACCAGGCCAACACCCAGAGGCATCAATCCAAATAACGCAAAAATAAAAAGAATTATAGGGAAGCGACCCTGCCTAAGCAGGGAGTGTCTTGCCTCCTAGGGAGCAGAGCTATACCCATGGTTTCCTGTGTCCCCCAAGGAATATGGGCGAGAAATAAAATTTAAAAGTGAGGCAAAATATCGACCAAAACCTTTGAGTGTCCATGTTTTGAGTGACAAGGCACATAGATTCTTTAGGTCAGTTATGTCCACTCACCCTGACTGCAGACAGGATACGGATATAGTCGGCCAAAAGCTCAGCCAGAAGGTAGAAGTCACTGTTAGCCTGTTCCTGGTGTAGTTGCTCTATCTTCTCTTCTACTTCAGCTAGCTGGGACAGTGCCCGGGAAAGTGCGGTGTTATCCTCTGAGCTCCCTAGCATAGCCAGGCTTTTGGCAAATTGGGCAGTATTCACAGCGAGATCTGCAA
The DNA here is from genome assembly GCA_033119425.1 of Bufotes viridis. Classification (NCBI taxonomy): domain Eukaryota; kingdom Metazoa; phylum Chordata; class Amphibia; order Anura; family Bufonidae; genus Bufotes; species Bufotes viridis. The sequence continues at coordinate 149,584,941 of CM065590.1, read as the reverse complement.
AAAGAGGCATCAATACACATGACGGCAATGTGAACTTCTACCTCTCTGCCCTGTATACAGCTGCATGTCAACATTACCCATGAATACATATACATTTTATAGATGTTGTAGGCAGATCACAGAGAGGATTCAGAAACGGAGCTCTGACCCCAATAACTTAAAGACTTATTAAGGGTCTATTCACACGTCCGCAATTCTGTTCCGCACTTCCAAGGCCGCAATCGCGTTCCCGAAAAAAATAGAACATGTCCTATTCTTGTCCGCAATTGCGGACAAGAAAAGGCATTTTCTATATAGTGCCGGTGATGTGCAGTCCATAAATTGCGGAACAAACGTCGCGGATGTCAGTGTTTTGCGGATCCGCAAAGCACACACGGACGTGTGAATGGACCCTAAGGGAAATTCTCAGATGCATTTCTCAGATGCATTCTTTCCTGAAATATTGTTAACAGCAATTAAATATATGCTTTACAGCAGCCATCATGGGCCAAAAACAAAATGGACAGGAACGAACCTCACTACAAAAAAATGTAAAATAAAAAGTGGACAGCACTCCTAGTGCTCAAAATGTGTGTGCGCCCCTAAGGGGATTTGGTCCAACTCATCCCTAAAGACGGAAAACTGAAAACAAAGAAAGGGATAGAGCCAGCGCTCCAATTATCTTGCAACATCTACGCGGCTGGAATAAAGGAAAAACACTTTTTGCAAGACACGCTTTGATGTGGCAGGCCTGCTGAAAAGCGATTTGTTCAGGCTGAGAAGCAGCGCCAATTAAATCTAGTGGCAGTGCATAAATTACAGGATTTTCAGATTTGTTTGATAGTGACATGAAAAACAATAAATAACATCACCAAAAATTCTTTAAAAATCAGTTTAACGTAAAACTTACTTTAAACAATGGCTTGTTTTCTGATGACACATCCACCACACAATGACTTACAAGTGCAATCAAGTACCTTTCCTGTGGTTTACTAGCGTCTCCACCACAGCGTGAAGTTTACGAAGATGCTGTTCTTCACATTCCACCTCTTGTAACTTGTCTTCAAACCACTAAACAGAATAAAGCAGTAGATGGCAGAATGTGGAACCTTAATGGCGTATTCTGGTAATTTGACAAGAGCAACGTACAAAATACATCAGACGAAACCAATATAAGTAGAGTTGAGCGAACTTGCATTTTAAGTTCGGCGTCCAAAGTTCGGGTTGGGGTTATCGAAGAATCCCGTTATGGATTCCGCTACCATGGACCATAACAGCATTTGGAATCCATAAGGGGATGTTTCAATGAATCCGAACCTTGGACAACACGAAGGACCTGGGGTGACGTCACCGTCATGTGATCAGTGCAGGGGGCATGGCTCAGTACTGGATCACCTCTTATCCAATCCAGTGCTGAGCCACGCCCCCTGCACTGATCACATGACGGTGACGTCACCCCAGGTCCTCCGTGTTGTCCAAGGTTCGGGTTCATTGAAACATCCCTTATGGATTCCAAATGCCGTTATGATCCGTGGTAGCGGAATCCATAACGGAATGCTTCGATAACCCGAACTTTTGACGCCGAACTTAAAATACAAGTTCGCTCAACTCTAAATATAAGTAACCCATTTTAGCAATTAGAATGGTAAAATAAAATAGTGTTTTTTATTCGATGCACCCAAATACCCAGTATACGGTTTAAAACAAGGACTACACAGCACTTTAGACGGCACATTACATGGAATGTGAATAAATGAAATGTTATTTATGTGAGGCGAAAAAATGCATGGGGCTAGCTAGTAAAATAACAATGACATTGTAAGATATTGGGCGAGATTTAGGTTATTTAATTTATTCTACTTTGCACCAGAGTATTTTGCATCTGCCGGTTTTATTTTGTGCCATATTTATGAAGAGTGTGTTCTCTGTTCATGAAATGAGCCATAAATCGTGACCGATGCATAAAAGGCGTTTAGGCTGTTAATGTGCCCGACAGAAGATCTTGTTCCCGAGATTGCGGTGATCGTAAGACACAATACGCCATAGGGACGCCTATTTGCGAGAATGCGCCACACGGCTGCCCATCTGCGACACAATGTGCCACGGTCTGCCTACTAACACAATTTTACACTACCTTGGAGCTGGTATACTTTTAAACAACCAGATGTGGCTCAATATGACTTTGACAAGACAAAGTGCAAATTACTGTATGTTTAAAAAAAAATAAAGTGGCAGAAAAAGAAAAACAATGACCCATCTATAACGGCATGACGCACTTCATACGACTTTTGGAACAGCACATTAATATATGCCACGTAGGGATCTGCGCCGGTAAAACGGACAATGGTCGAAGGATTGTACACACATCTTGTATCTGCCCCACTACATGTAAAACTGAAGGCATTCCATAATGGAGTCACTTTCCAACTAAGGGTACTTTCACACTAGCGTTTTTCTTTTCTGGCATTGAGTTCCGTCGCCGGGGCTTAATACCCAACGCTTCAGTTTTATCCTAATGCATTCTGAATAGGGAGAAAGCCGTTCAGGATGCATCAGGATGTCTTCAGTTCAGTCACTGTACGACGTTTTGGATGGAGATAATACCGCAGCATGCTGCAGTTTTATCTCCGTCCAAAATGCCGGAACACTTGCCGTAATGCCAGATCCGGCATTCATTTCCATAGGAATGTATTAGTGCTTTAAAAATATCGCATTGACGGATCCGTTCTTCTGGTCTGCTCATGCGCAGACCCTTAAAAATGTGAAGAAAATACACAACGGATCTGTCTTTCCGGATGACAACCTGAGAGACGGATGCGTTATTGCAACGCATTTGTGACACGCAGGGCTGGGACAAGGTCCACCACCAACAGAGGCTGAGCTGCCCAAGTGCGCCCCCCCCCCCCAACTTGTGGAGTCTTTACTAAATACTGTTGTAATCACACATAAATATGCACAGTTTAATGTATCAATTAATGACGCACTGTTATGGGGTAATCTGTGGATGACACACTGTTATGGGGGATCTGTGGATGACACACTGTTATGGGGGATCTGTGGATGACACACTGTTATGGGGTAATCTGTGGATGACACACTGTTATGGGGTAATCTGTGGATGACACACTGTTATGGGGGATCTGTGGCTGACAATGCTATGGGGATCTGTGGATGACGCACTGTTATGGGGGATCTATGGATGACACTGTTATGGAGGATCTGTGGATAGCACAATGTTATGGGGGGTCTGTGGATAGCACAATGTTATGGGGGGATCTGTGGATTGCACAATGTTATGGGGGATCTGTGGCTGACACTGTTATAGGGGATCTGTGGATGACACACTGTTATAGGGGATCTGTGGATGACACACTGTTATGGGGATCTGTGGATGACAGTGCTATGGGGGATCTGTGGATGACACTGTTATGGGGGATCTGTGGCTGACACACTGTTATAGGGGATCTGTGGATGACACACTGTTATGGGGGATCTGTGGAGGACACACTGTTATAGGGGATCTGTGGATGACACTGTTATGAGGGATCTGTGGATGACACTGTTATAGGGGATCTGTGGATGACACTGTTATGGGGGATCTGTGGATGACACTGTTATGGGGGATCTGTGGATGGCACTGTTATGGGGATCTGTGGATGACACTGTTATGGGGGATCTGTGGATGACAGTGCTATGGGGGATCTGTGGATGACACACTGTTATAGGGGATCTGTGGATGACGCACTGTTATGGGGATCTGTGGATGACACTGTTATGGGGATCTGTGGCTGACACACTGTTATAGGGGATCTGTGGATGACACACTGTTATGGGGGATCTGTGGAGGACACACTGTTATAGGGGATCTGTGGATGACACTGTTATGGGGGATCTGTGGATGACACTGTTATGGGGGATCTGTGGATGGCACTGTTATGGGGATCTGTGGATGACACTGTTATGGGGGATCTGTGGATGACACTGTTATGGGGGATCTGTGGATGACAGTGCTATGGGGGATCTGTGGATGACACACTGTTATAGGGGATCTGTGGATGACGCACTGTTATGGGGGATCTGTGGATGACACACTGTTATGGGGGATCTGTGGATGACACACAGTTATGGGGGATCTCTGGATGACGCATTGTTATGGGGGGATCTGTGGATGGCACTGTTATGGATTGTGACTCACAATGGATATTGAGGGCCAGCAAATTACAAGGAAGGCGGGGGTGGGGGATGATTGATAACATACATATCTAAATGGCTGGGGGGTGAGGGCTTGACTTGAGCATCTACTGATCAGAGCATTAGAATAGCAGGAATAAATAACATCTAAATGTCTGGTGGGGTAGATGGGGGTAGGACATGGGCTGAAGGGGGAAGGGGGACTGGGTTAGATAATCTATACTGACATACATATGACACACACATACATACTGACATACATATGACACACATACATACTGACATACATATGACACACACATACATACTGACATACATATGACACACATATATACATATGACGCACACATATATACAGACATACATATGACACACACATACATACTGACATACATATGATACACACATACATACTGACATACATATGACACACACATACATACTGACATACATATGATACACACATACATACTGACATACATATGACACACACATATATACTGACATACATATGACACACACATACATACTGACATACATATGACACACACATACATACTGACATACATATGACACACATACATACTGACATACATATGACACACATACATACTGACATACATATGACACACACATACATACTGACATACATATGACACACACATACATACTGACATACATATGACACACATACATACATATATACAGACATACATATGACACACACACATATATACTAACATACATATGACACACACATATATACTGACATACATATGACACACACATATATACTGACATACATATGACACACACACACATACTGACATACATATGACACACATACATACATATATACAGACATACATATGACACACATACATAAAAACACACAATATGCACATTACATTACTGCCATTCCATTCCCTTTAACCCCTTACATTTTCTGCACATACAGTCTCTGGTGACTTGGAGGGAGAGGCAGGATGCAGAGTATTCCTCCTCCTCCTCCTCCTTCTCTGTCCCGACACTGCTCTTCTCTCTGTGCTGGGGGAGGGGGTTGTGGTGCACACACAGGCAGGAAGTCAGGGGCTGGGGAAGGTACAAAGCTGCAGACCACTGCACTAGACTGAGGGAGGGAGGAAGAACACCACTAGGGGGCGCAGGAACGGCTGTTACAGCAGCAGAGAGCAGAAATGGATGCTCTGCTGCTAATACAGCTACACGGCAGCAGCAGGGACTTGGTGAGAGTGGCCTGCGCCCTGAGGCTTGAGCGCCCTGAGGCTGGAGCCTCCTCAGCCTCTGTGTCGGCCCGGCCCTGGTGACACGGATCCGCATCTGGATCCATCTACAAATTGCCAGATCCGGAACGGCTTGCCGGATTCCTCTGCCGCAAATGTGAAAGTAGCCTAACTAGTGCCATCTTCATGAACCAGAATCGATGCAGTCCTAACCACAAACTACAGCCAGGTTGTCATTATGGTACATCTGTGACATAATACGTCTCCCACATTACAGACGAAGACACTAGTTCAAAATATTAACTACTGCACTGTGGATAAGCAGAACACTTTCTTTCTCAAATTTGGGAGTGATTTCACAAAAAAGACTGTGGTCACATAAAAATTTTTGTAAAGCAGAGATTATTTCCATCTTACTAAATCCAACTCCACTCCTTAACATTGAAATGAGCACCAAGAAGGACACGCTGTAAGGTTATATAAAGCGAGCAAGTAGCGGGTGTTGATCATAGCACCTATCAGACAGTGTTCACACACTATAGAAAGGTTTAGCGGGATTGCCGTTTGCAGCGGATCACATGTGGAGATTTTGCTTATAAATGTGCTGTGTATTTGGGTTTCTGAGCATTACCTCACAGTTAGGCCTCATACACACGACCGTAGGCGTTTTGCGGTCCGCAATCTTCGGATCCGCAAAACACGGAAGCCGTTCTGCGTCCGTTCCGCAATTTTTGCGGACAATGCACAGACCCATTCATTTCTATGGGTCTGCAAAAATTGAGAAATGCCTTTCAGTGTCATCCGTGTGCTGTCCCTTCCTTTTATTTTAGAACATGTCCTATACGTGGCCACAAATTGCGGTCCGTGGCCCATAGAAAGTCAAAACACACGGAAATGCAGCCATGTGTCATCCGTTTTTTGTGGACCCCTGGACTGAAAACATTCTAGGAAACCCCATTAAAATTTGTCAATTTTAACCCTTCCGGTTTTTTTGCGGACCGTGAAAAACTGAAGACACACAGAAGCACCACGTCCGTATTATACGGACTTACGGAATGGAAACGGAAAGATAACTGAAGACATACTGAACGCACGGATCCGTGATCTGCAGACCGCAAAACCAACACGGTCGTGTGAATGCTCCCTTAGGGTGGAAAACAGTACCTACACAAACAATCAGAAGGTGTCTACAGAACATTAGGTTATGAGCCAGATGTCCAGCTAAAGGTATTCCCACTGATCTCACGCCATCATGGGGCACAGCAAAAAGGCAATGGAGGTGTATTATCTTCAGTGACGAGTCACGTTTTTGTCTCAGACGCAATGATAGCTGGAGATTGGTCTGGAGACCACATAACCAATGCCATGAAGAGGCCTTCACAAGAGAATGCTGCACTGGCCCTACTCCATGGATTATGGTGTGGGATGGCATAAGGTACGGAAGCTGGTTTTCAACAGGACAACACCAGGCCACATGTTGTTCGCTCTACTGTGAGCAGCCTGCATGGCCTAAACTTGCCAGGGACATCATTGGTTGGTGCTGGCAGCTGCAGATCTTAATGATTTGGGTGCCCAAGTTCATTCTGTTTGGCAGAAGATTCCTCAGACAACCATTAATAATCTCAATGATGATTTCTCAATTTCTGTGCGTGGCGCTCATATTTAATACTAAATAATTAGAGATGTTTTGAATCCTGCGATTTCCATAATTTTCCAAATTTTCCTTTGTGGTGTTGCAATTTCAATACTGAGGAGTGTATATTTTAATTCACTGACCTGCAGCAGCCCACAATAACTGAAAAGTTATGGTTACCCGTTTTTTTTTTTATTACCACTAGGTGGTGCTAGTATACCGACAAAAGCTTCTGTCTGATTTCAACATGCATTGGAATAAGTGGATTTTCGGACTTTATAGTCAGTGAACAAGAGACATCCCCAAAAGGCAAGAAGGTAGTACTACAGGCTGCATCTTATTCTTTGCAAGCAGTCTAAATTCCCGCCTTGTCACACAAGACACTTCAATGGAAGCAGTTCTGCAATATCATCTGGTCCAGACAGTGGCGGATCCAGAGCCTGATCTCGGGAGGGGCAATTCCAGATAGTTTTGTGGCGGGCCAGGGGGTAATATAACTGAGGAGGGTTATCATGGGACTCTATATACACATAGGACACCCGCAGCCTTCTCCCCTCTATATACACATAGGACACCATAGCCTTCTCCCTCATATATACATAGGACACCGCAGCCTTCTCCCCTCTATATACACATAGGACACCCGCAGCCTTCTCCCCTCTATATACACATAGGACACCCGCAGCCTTCTCCCCTCTATATATACATAGGACACCCGCAGCCTTCTCCCCTCTATATACACATAGGACACCCGCAGCCTTCTCCCCTCTATATACACATAGGACACCGCAGCCTTCTCCCCTCTATATATACATAGGACACCCGCAGCCTTCTCCCCTCTATATACACATAGGACACCCGCAGCCTTCTCCCCTCTATATACACATAGGACACCCGCAGCCTTCTCCCCTCTATATACACATAGGACACCCGCAGCCTTCTCCCCTCTATATATACATAGGACACCCGCAGCCTTCTCCCCTCTATATACACATAGGACACCCGCAGCCTTCTCCCCTCTATATACACATAGGACACCCGCAGCCTTCTCCCCTCTATATACACATAGGACACCCGCAGCCTTCTCCCCTCTATATACACATAGGACACCCGCAGCCTTCTCCCCTCTATATACACATAGGACACCCGCAGCCTTCTCCCCTCTATATACACATAGGACACCCGCAGCCTTCTCCCCTCTATATACACATAGGACACCCGCAGCTATTCTCCCATAGATATGCCGTATGCTTTCTGCATGCGGATTTTCACACAGATTCATTGGAGTTTTCTATAAAATATGCAGCTAGAAATTATTTTGCTATATATGACCATCCACATGTCCTGGTCATTTCAGTGTGTTTTTATGTTAGGCCTCATTCACACCAGCCTGTTCAGCACGTATTCACACCTGGCAGATCAGTTGAACTTGCAGGAAATTCTACAGCTGTTCATTTGGATAAAATAATATTTCTGTGGAAATCTAGCAACTGTGAACAGAAGGTTTATTACAACTTGCGGTTTAGCAGCTATTTAGCAAAAATAGGGTTAAAAAAACAGACTGACCAGGACATGTGGATGGTCATATATAGTAATATAATTTTTTGCTGTAGGTTTTATAGCAAATCTGCAATGAATCTGTGTCAAAATCTGTATGTTGTGTGGATTTAAACACAGATTCATTGCAGATTTGCTATAAAATCTAAAGCAAAAAATTATGTTACTGTATATGTTATCTGACCATCCACATGTCCTGGTCAGTCAGTTTCTTTAACCCTATTTTTGCTAAATAGCTCCCAAACTGCAAGTTGTAATAAACCTTCTGTTCACAGTTGCCAGATTTCCACAGAAATATTATTTTATCCAAATGAATAGCTGTAGAATTTCCTGTTCAGGTTCTGATCTGCCATGAAAGCTGATGATGGGGAGTGCTGTGCTGCCTACACTCACTAGAGCCAGAGACTAATACACACAACTAGCCTATGCATGAGGTGCTGAGGAGGAGGAGGAGGAGGTCCCCTACCTAGAAAGGCTGGCTGGTGGAGTCACAGACAGGCTCACTGGCTGGAGGAGGAGAGAGGAGAGGCTGCCTTGCCTGCTCCTGCACGAACAACAAACAGTACGAGCTCCTCAGAGGTCTGGGAGGGGCGGAGGGCTGGTACATCATGTGATGTTATCCCTAACCAATCAGCAGGCCTGTATCAGTCTCACTGTCTCTGACAAGCCTGTTGATTGGTTAGGGATACTTAGTGCACAAAACATCATGCCGACTTCCAAAAGGAGGACTTCTGGCCGTCCGTCCTGGCCTTGCGTGGCCTAAAACCGGACGGATGGCCACCCTACACTGCAGTCTGTCAGCTTTTATTCTTGGGGGGGGGGGGGCAATTACCCCGTTGCCCCCCCCCTGGATCCGCCAATGGGTCCAGATGATTCTTTTTCACTATTACCATTATTTATTTACATAATTATTAATTATTATGTTTCAGGTGATATACTTCATGCAGTTCTTTGGATATAAACTCTTTATCTGATATTACAATATGTACATACTGCAATAAAACTTGGACATAGACAAGCCCAACATGTGTCAGGTTGTGAAGGAGTGAATCGGTTTCTGAAATACATTGCTTTGAAAGCTGAAAATCTGCATCCACTACTTACTACATCGGATTCATTCATCTTGATGGTCATTTTGTTGACAGCATCAGTGGCTCTATTGAACATCTTGAGGAGACCAGCTCCACTCAGAGCCTGAGTGCTGACAGCACGAGGAAGCTGCAAAGGAAAAACCTTGGTTGGAATATGACAAAGTCGTGATGCAGTCTCATAATGTAAAGGCGAATGGCAGTAACTGTAATATTAATACTGCACCTATGAAATTGAGCATTTATAAAAGTATAATCGACATAAGCACAATCCTCACTATATCAGGTAGATCACTCAAGTTCAATAAAACACAAGGAGGAACATCGAATATTAACTCACCTCATCCTTCTCCAGAAATTCACGGACATCTGGGTCTTGTAAAAGAGTCGGGTGGCTAACAATTCTTTGAAGGTATCTGCATCAATCATGAACACACAGAGCGTACACATATCAATGCGATCACAAATATGTAATAAATCACCAGGAAAACATTAGATCTAGTTGTCATCTCAAGTCCAAATTTTCTCTTCAACATGGTTTTAAGTCATAAAAAAAAAAGTCGGATTTTCACTAATGGCAAAACAGACTCTGATCTCAAACCGGAGCTCTCCACGTTATTCAAACCTGTTGCTGTATTTCTGGAGATGCTTTCAAGTCTCTATACAAACGTCTAAATAACCAATCATGGCTGTCAAACTTGTGGTCCTCCAGCTGTTGCCAAACTACAACTTCCATCATGCTCAGACAGCCTACAGATATCAGGGCATGCTGGAAGTTGTAGCTTTGCAACGGCTGAAGGGTCACAAGTTTGTATCCCTGGTCTAGAGCCAGGAAATCATGAAGTGTTAGGTCATCTTTAAATTGTCCAAGAGGCTGGTACAGTAAATTGTGAGAAGTTGGGCAACAGACTTGGGCAAAAGTAGTATTTGCTATAGGTTTACGGCCAGAAAACACCTTGTCTTTAGCTACTGACTAGAGCTTTGAACTGTATACTTGCTGTTGACAGGATTCCATCTTGTTACCATACTGCCTCTTACCTCTCCAAAGCAGCTCGCCTTCTCTCCAAGAATTCAGCCGAAGAAGAATCCTCTTTTCCCACCTTTACTTTGGTCATACCTGAACAAGAAGTGAACATCAAATAAGTGGAATTTAAATGGCCACCGCTGCATAAACCAATAATGCGGGTGAATATAAAAAACTCTGTAATATATTTAACCAGTAAAAAATTATTTTCTCCCTCCTTCTCTGGGGGCAGCACCAGTCTCTAAGCTATTTGTCTCTTCTCTCACTGCAGCTCACTCCTCCTCCCTTCTCCACAGATTTCTATGGGCAGCATGGTTCTGTCTGTCCCCCTGCAGCTCACTCCTCCTCCCTTCTCCACAGACTTCTATGGGCAGCATGGTTCTGTCTCTCCCCCTGCAGCTCACTCCTCCTCCCTTCTCCACAGACTTCTATGGGCAGTATGGGTCTGTCTCTCCCCCTGCAGCTCACTCCTCCTCCCTTCTCCAAAGACTTCTATGGGCAGCATGGTTCTGTCTCTCCCCCTGCAGCTCACTCCTCCTCCCTTCTCCACAGATTTCTATGGGCAGCATGGTTCTGTCTCTCCCCCTGCAGCTCACTCCTCCTCCCTTCTTCACAGACTTCTATGGGCAGCATGGTTCTGTCTCTCCCCCTGCAGCTCACTCCTCCTACCTTCTCCACAGACTTCTATGGGCAGTATGGGTCTGTCTCTCCCTCTGCAGCTCACTCCTCCTCCCTTCTCCACAGATTTCTATGGGCAGCATGGTTCTGTCTCTCCCGCTGCAGCTCACTCCTCCTCCCTTCTCCACAGATTTCTATGGGCAGCATGGTTCTGTCTCTCCCCCTGCAGCTCACTCCTCCTCCCTTCTCCACAGATTTCTATGGGCAGCATGGTTCTGTCTCTCCCCCTGCAGCTCACTCCTCCTCCCTTCTCCAAAGACTTCTATGGGCAGTATGGGTCTGTCTCTCCCCCTGCAGCTCACTCCTCCTCCCTTCTCCACAGATTTCTATGGGCAGCATGGTTCTGTCTCTCCCCCTGCAGCTCACTCCTCGTCCCTTCTCCACAGACTTCTATGGGCAGCATGGTTCTGTCTCTCCCCCTGCAGCTCACTCCTTCTCCCTTCTCCACAGATTTCTATGGGCAGCATGGTTCTGTCTCTCCCCCTGCAGCTCACTCCTCCTCCCTTCTCCACAGACTTCTATGGGCAGCACGGGTCTGTCTCTCCCTCTGCAGCTCACTCCTCCTCCCTTCTCCAGACTTCTATGGGAAGCACGGGTCTGTCTCTCCCCCTGCAGCTCACTCCTCCTCCCTTCTCCAGACTTCTATGGGCAGCATGGTCCTGTCTCTCCCTCTGCAGCTCACTCCTCCTCCCTTCTCCACAGATTTCTATGGGCAGCATGGTTCTGTCTCTCCCCCTGCAGCTCACTCCTCCTCCCTTCTCCACAGATTTCTATGGGCAGCACGGGTCCGTCTCTCCCCCTGCAGCTCACTCCTCCTCCCTTCTCCACAGACTTCTATGGGCAGCATGGTTCTGTCTCTCCCCCTGCAGCTCACTCCTCCTCCCCTCCCATCTCCAAAGTCTTTAATGGGCAGCATGTAGTCTGATCCTTCAGTGAGCAGACAGCCCTCTTGAAAGATTTAACGGAGAAGGAGGAAGGATTTATAACAAAGATTTATTACAAGCTTTCTTATATTCATTCACCTGCACTACTGATTTATGCAAAGTGAAAGACCATTTTATTTAGAGATACATTTATCAGAGAAATACTCCAGTTTTCTGGCCTATATACAGAACAGTGGAGCTCAACCACATCTGCCAGTCCACGAGCCACTGCTGCCAACACCAATTACCTCTCTGTAATTGCTGCTAAAAGGTGGTGCTAGGAGGTGACATTTGACATTTAGTCTTGCCTTTTTTATTCCACGGAGAAGATACAATATACTAACATTTGACTTCTGTTCTGCTTGCAGATGCACCTTGCATATATATAATCTCAAGAAAATGTGTCTGGACATAAAATTGAAGTACCGTTACTACTCACCTATGAGGCTTTTCTCAGGTGGGGGAGCGATTATGATGCCTTGATGGGCATGCTTCTCTGAAAGCTTCTCAAAAAGGCCCAGGAAGTCACTGAACCGTCTCCTCACAGTGAAATGCTTGCTTCTGAACATTGGCAAATTGGTCTGGCATAAAAAGAGGCCAAACTAATAAATAATTTCATCAAATTCCATATTTCCAATTTAGTTGCTTTTAGTTGAATCTAGTTGCTTAGTTTACAGGGCTCACCTGGAGACACCAATGGCTGAGATAGATAAGGAACATTCCGCTTGTAAGCACCCGATTATAACTAGCACGTTACCTGTAAGAACATTGTAAGGGAGCCGCGATATGCATGAGCTTCCTTCATAGCCCTCGTCCAGGTGCAGCCCTGCTCTCCTACCATACAGAGTTTTGTATGTCTATGTTTGCTCTTTGTGCTCTTTTGCTGAGTATAGATACTGCATTATTTACTTGTGGATTTATTCATGCATCGTCTATTTTTTTTGTCTAGACCTGAAAAAAGGGTTAAGCATTTTCGCTTGATTTTTTTAAAAATAACTTGTAATAGATTGCATCCCTGTTCCATCAGCACATGAATTCTTAATAATCTGATTATACTGTACCTGGGTGTACTGCTTCAGTTACAGTGTACCCTTATTGTATGTTATGGGCCTCGGACCTCAGTAGGCCTAAGCCATGATATTGTGATGGGATTTTAAGTGGTTTAATATGTGAAGTGTCTAGTCAGTAAAGTAAAATGTTTGCTCTTCAGTCATATCCCCATTTTTTCTTTTGCATACATGTGAATCATTCAAACACTGACCACCCACCCTGTCTACAAAACCCAGCAAAGCCCCGCTTACATCAAAGGGAATCTGTCACCATGATTGTGGACTAATATCTGCAGTAATACACAAGTAGTACTTAACCCCTTAAGGACACAGGGTGTATGGGTACGCCCTAATGTCCAAGTCCTTAAGGACACAGGGCGTACCCATACATCCTGAATAAAATCGCCTGTAAAAAAAAAAAAAAAAAAAAAAAATCGGGCTAGGAACATGGTTCCTGCTGCGATCGTGCAGCAGGAACCATGTTCAAATGCCGAGGGGGGTCCTGTGACCCCCCCATATCGGCGATCGCAGCAAACCGCAGGTCAATTCAGACCTGCGGTTTGCAGCCATTTCTGCTGCGGATTTGTCTTCATCCAAAAATCCGGAAGTGTAAGCTGGGGCTCCGATCGGTTACCATGGCAGCCAGGACGCTACTGAAGTCCTGGCTGCCATGGTAAGTACTCCGCAGCAGTGTACTTACCTGCACTGCGGCCGCTGGGCGCTCCTTCATGACGTCACAGGTCCGGGCGGCGCATTGATTTATGCGCTGCAGGGACCTGTGACGTCATGAAGGAGCATCCAGCGGCCGCAGCGCAGGTAAGTACACTGCTGCGGAGTACCATGGCAGCCAGGACTTCAGTAGCGTCCTGGCTGCCATGGTAACCTGAAAGCATTTCGAAGACTGATCAGGATCCTGATCAGTCTTCAAATGCTTTCAGGCGACTTGCGTTCTGACGGATCCGGAGGGATGGAAGTGCCTGCCGGATCCTCAGAACGCAAGTGTGAAAGAGGCCTTAACTGGGAGTGCTGGCAGTCAGACTCCCTCTGACCGATACTGCTAGCCTATGTCAAAGTATTGAAATAACACCTTTAACCTCCTAACAGTCACATTAAAATTGGAAAAACTTTCCCGAAAATGTCACATTTTTTATTGTAGATTCCTAATATGTGTCTGAAGTAAATATTGTTGGTGCACAACTCAGAGGACACAATTGTATTTTTAACCTGTTAGTGACTTTACTAATTTTAGCCTTAAGGACCAGTACCATTTCCCCTATGTCCCAGCAGTTATAACTTTTTTTTTTTTTTTTAATTTACTTTATTTTGCAGGATGGGTTGTAGGTTTGTTTAGCAACCTTTTTGGGGTATATATAGTGTATTAAGTGGGAAGTTAAAAAAAAAACTATTAACATTATTTTGTTTAATTTATTTATGGCATGCACTGCGTATAAATAACTTTATTATGTCAGTCAGCAGAAATATCATAATGACAAATTTATATATTTTTTTAAATATTTTTTCTTTCCACTTGCAGGCTGTCAGCCCCCTAACTGCCCCTCCCCCCTTACTCACTGAGAGGGGGGCCAATTTAGCTGCTCATTCCAAGCTTTCAAACAATACCAGAATCACGGTATTATCTCCACTACATTGGAAAATATGGCTGTTAGAAAACATTATGGCAGTGAATACAGCTGAAAGTGAAAGCAAGTTTCACTGCTTTTACTCCCGACTTGATTTCTAACAGCTATATCTCCCGATGTGATAGAGGTAAGGCTTCGTTCACATCACCGTTCAGCCTTCCCGTTTAGGAGCAGGAGAACGGTAAGGACAGATTTGGCACATAACTGAGCTGAACGGAACCCAAGGACCCCCATAGACTATAATGGGGTCCGTTAGGTTTATGCTCAGAAGATGATTTTAGAGAGGAGACAAAAGTTGTGCATGCTTCAAAAATCTAAATGGAGCAGAACGGAAAGGCTAAATGGTGATGTGATTGAAGCCTAATACCAGCTTTCAAAACAAAACCAGGCCCATATCTCTAATTGCTACCAATTCAGAGTTATGAGCAGGTAAAGTAGGCCCCCACCCCCTTATCTTACAAGGCCAGGTTTAAAAAAAAAAAAAAGCCCTTATCAGAAGTTTGGGCAAAACGGTTGTTAATAAAGAACCTATTTTGGGGAGACTGAAATTACTGAAAACTCAACTGGTTTCCACTTATAGAGGACAGCTCACCTCTCCTGACATGTCTGCTTTAGGCCTCTTTCACACTTGCGTTCTGAGGATCCGGCAGGCACTTCCGTCCCGCCGGATCCGTCAGAACGCAAGTCGCCTGAAAGCATTAGAAGACTGATCAGGATCCTGATCAGTCTTCGAAATGCTTTCAGGTTACTATGGCAGCCAGGACGCTATTAAAGTCCTGGTTGCCATAGTAGTAGTGGGGAGCGGTATACTTACAGTCCGTGCGGCTCCCGGGGTGCTCCAGAATGACGTCAGAGCGCCCCATGCGCATGGATCACGTGATCCATGAGTGTAGGGCACCCTGACGTCACTCTGGAGCGCCCCGGGAGCCGCACGGATGGTAAGTATACTGCTCCCCCACTCCCCACTACATTTTACCATGGCAACCAGGACTTTAGCGTCCTGGCTGCCATGGTAACCATTGAGAAAAAGCTAAACGTCGGATCCAGCGATGCGCCGAAACGACTTTAGCTTAAGGTCGGATCCGGATTAATGCTTTTCAATGGGCAATAATTCCGGATACGGCCTTGCGGCAAGTGTTCCGGATTTTTTGGCGGAGCAAAAAGCGCAGCATGCTGCGGTATTTGCTGCGTCCCAAAAACGTTCCGGTCCTGAACTGAAGACATCCTGATGCATCCTGAACGGATTTCTCTCCATTCAGAATGCATGGGGATGATCCTGATCAGGATTTTTCCGGCATAGAGCGCCGAGGACGGAACTCTAGAAAAGAAAAACGCCAGTGTGAAAGGACCCTTAGGGTACTTTCACACTGGCGTTTTGGATTCCGTTTGTGAGATCCGTTTCAGGGCTTTCACAAACGGTCCAAAACGGATCAGTTAAGCCCCAATGCATTCTGAATGGATAAGGATCCGTTCAGAATGCATCAGTTCGGCTCCGTTCCGCTTCTATTCTGTTTTTGAGGCGGACACCAAAACGCAGCATGCAGCATTTTGGTGTCCGTCTGAAGAGGCGGAGCCTAACGGATCCGTTTTTAATTACAATGTAAGTCAATGGGGACGGATCCGTTTTCAATGACACAATATGGTGCATTTGAAAACGGATCCGTTCCCCATTGACTTTCAATTTAAAGGCCTAAGGAATCCGTTTTGGACTTTGTCATTTTTCTTTTAACTAATGCAAACGGATCCGTTCTGAACGGATAAAAACGTTTGCATTATAGGTGCAGATCAGTCTGTGCAAATAAACAGACGGATCCGACCAACGCAAGTGTGAAAGTACCCTTAGTAACTGCTTGTATTCGCCATGTAATAACAATTCTGTAGCATCTTTTCATATCACTGTTGCTCTGTTCCTCAGTTATTGCTACTAAAAAGTTTCTAAAAAAATTTACAAGTTCCCTGCACAGTCTGACACCGGTGGCACTGACTGGACAAGGTAAGACTGTGCAGAGACACACCATAACTGGTAACACCAAGTTGTATATCATAATATTCAAGAATCAATAATATAGTAAAAGCATAACATACAGTTATGAAGCTCCAAAATGGTTGTCGCATAGCTTCCGGTTTGTCAGTGAACTATGACAAAACTGGAGCACAATTCTGTGACACTGACCTCATGTTCAAAAACTCCTTAACTACACTTCCTATATACTTAAAACTATCCCCTCTTATTAAACATATATTATGCGCATTTCTGGCACTGTCTGCAACTTTTCCCCACTCACGCGAGGTACAAAAGTGGGTGTGCCGTGGGCTGGGAAAGGGGATGGGCCAGCAGGCATGTCACATTCATCTACACAGAGCTGGCGTAGATTTAGACAAGCAGTGGATCCGCCGAAGTTATGTAGAGGTTGGCGCCTTTACATAACTTTCTCGGATCCACCACTACAGCAGGGCCTTATTAAGACTGGCGTGTAAAATGCCAGTCTTAATAAATGACCCCCCATGTATTTAAATAAAACACACCTAAAAATAGAATTATTTCATTGTAATGACCTCACTGACGTGACTTACTTACCCGAGTTGATACTTGATAAGCTACATATGCATTCATACCGTCACCTAAAGGAACGGAATCACACAAGAAATGCACTGTTGGTTAGCTTTACTATATAAGAGAAAGGACATTTTTTATTTTTTTGCAAAAAAACTGCATGATTTACTTTAGACAATTGGTCAGAAGCTAAGTAATGTCTTAGGCCCCTTTCACACGGGCGAGTTTTCCGCGCGGGTGCAATGCGTGAGGAGGACGCATTGCACCCGCACTGAATCCGGACCCATTCATTTCTATGGGGCTGTGCACATGAGCCGTGATTTTCACGCATCACTTCTGCGTTGCGTGAAAATCGCAGCATGCTCTATATTGTGTGTTTTTCACGCAACGTAGGCCCCATAAAAGTGAATGGGGCTGCGGGAAAATCGCAAGCATCCGCAAGCAAGTGTGGATGCGTTGCGATTTTCCCGCATGGTTGCTTAGCAACGGGACCAGATCTTTATTATTTTCCCTTATAACATGGTTATAAGGGGAAATAATAGCATTCTTAATAAAGAATGCTTAGTAAAATGAAGATGAAGGGGTTAAAAATAATAAAACTTAACTTACTTTTTCCACTTGATCGCGTAGTTGCGATCTGTCTTCTCTCTTCATGCTTTAACTAACAGCTTAAGGACCTGTGATGACGTCACATCACATGGTCCATCTTACCATGGTGATGGACTATGTGATTGGACCATGTGATGTGACGTCATCACAGGTCCTTTAGCTGTTAGCTGAAGCTTGAAGACAGAAGACAGATCGCAACTACGCGATCAAGTGGCTAAGGTAAGTTAAGTTTTATTATTTTTAACCCCTTCATCTACATTTTACACAGCATTCTTTATTAAGAATGCTAATATTTTCCCTTATACCCATGTTATAAGAGAAAATAATAAATTCTCCAGAATACTCTACCCGAAACCGGACTTCAGTGATGAAGTCCGGCTTCGGGTCTGGGTACCAAACATGGCGATTTTTCACACGCGCGTGCAAAATGCATTACAAACGTTTGCACCCGCGCGGAAAAAAATCGCACATATTCCCGCGACGCACCCGCCTCTTATCCGGGCATCAAACATGACGCCCATGTGAAAGAGGCCTTAAGCTGGCAATACATTTTAGCTTGTTGGCCAAGAGGTCCCGCCACACCCTACATTAGACATGCATGCTCAGCTCAGTTGATGTGCATGCAAATATTGTGAATGAGGAGGTGGACTAATTCAGAGTTGTATTGCAGTGGCTTATCTCCCCGAGAACAAAAGATCAGACGTATAGATCCAATGGCCTGATCCTTAAGGTGCTATTAGACAGCCCGATTCTGCCGGCGATTGTTGGAAAGGAAGCCGTTCTTCCCAGCAATCGCCTGCTCGCTAGCGGTGAAGACCGTTCCTGTTACATGCAGCGATCTCCTCAGTTTAGGTAGGAGCGACTGTTAAATCATCGCTCTTTCCTATACTAAATCATTGTTTGCCAGCAGCAGACCGTGATTAGACACAAAGATCTGCCGCCTGTAAACGGTAATTTTTAAAACCTCTCAAAAGATGTGGATTGCCCAATGAACGAGCCATTGGGTAATCGGCAGCAGTATTACACTGCCAGATGATGGCTAATGAGCGTTACTGTGAACGCTCATTAACGATCATCTGGGAGAAAATCTGCCAGTCTAATACAGGCTTTAATGTGGATTTACACAGTGCAATCATCGGGCAGATTATCGGGAATGGACGTTCCAGTGACGCTCATTCCCGACAATCTGCCTGAGTAAAGGTGCAGCAGATCACCAAATGAACGAGCAAAATGCTCGTTCACTGAGTGAAGCTTTCGATCGTGCAGGCACCTACCGTAAATTATCAGAAACAAAGCAGTTGTATGAGGAGGAGTAAATTTACATGCAGCGATTCTCCTCCACTTAACAAGCTGGTAACTCTCGGGAAGGAACGCTTCCTTCCAGGCAACCTGCTGCTCATCTGCGTTTGTAAATGCGCCTTTAGATTCTCCAGTCATCTGCCATCAGGAGGCCCCCCCATACACATTAAATAGTAAGCTAGCTGTGCTGAAATCTGCAGATTTGGCCCATATTGATCTCATGTATATGGCCACCTTTAGGACTCATCTCTACCACATGATCACAATTAAAAATCAACGATAAATGTATGTGTCTACTATCTTGTACCATTCACCATTACCAACTACTTTTTTTTTTTTATTAACACAAATTTCCAACCTTGCTGAAAATCCTGATGAAGCAAAAAATGCTTTAAAAATATTGATTGCTTTAAGTGTCACAATATAAGAAGCCA
Source organism: Bufotes viridis (assembly GCA_033119425.1). Classification (NCBI taxonomy): domain Eukaryota; kingdom Metazoa; phylum Chordata; class Amphibia; order Anura; family Bufonidae; genus Bufotes; species Bufotes viridis. The sequence continues at coordinate 149,565,042 of CM065590.1, read as the reverse complement.
GAATGATTGAAGCATTAATAATCTTGCAATAAAAGCAGCAGGAATATATGCTTGTATGTGTACTACACGCCGTCAGTTCTTCTATATCCTCCGGGGATCTCTCCCAATCACAGGCTACACGGAATATAATTAGTCAGTCTTCCGAGGACAGAGAACACAGGAGCACTCACCAATCTTCTCTGGATCTGTGATTCTAATATTCAGTTCAAACTGATCCTCCTGTTCTTCTTCTTCTTCTAACTGTAGGCACAGAAAACAAGCAGTAAGCAGAGGGTTATGGCTATAGTCTGCTTATCATCTACCTTTTTACTAGATGTTCTGCACAAATTACACAAAGTTGTAGTGGAACTCAATTTAACAGTAAGCTTGCAGTCAAAGTTTAAATATGCGGTTTCGTCAATTTTTGTCAAATTTCAATTTAATGGTTCCGTATATATTAGGCCTGATTCAAACGTCTGTATTAAAACTTGTCCATGTTGCGACCACAACCCATGACCTATTTTTAATATGGCAGTAGGTCATATGTCTGTGTAGGACAAGGACCTGGCGACCGCAGAGACATATGTCTCCAAAAGTCTTCAGGTCTATGTCATGTGAGACAAGGACCAAAGTAGTTTATGCCCTTCTGTCCATGCAAAAAAACTGAGGACTGAAGCATCATTTACTTCCATGGGTCCATATGCAGCCCGTTGTACACACTGGCAACATAAGGACGTAACGTACGCTTGTGTGAATTAGGTCATAGGCCACTTTCAAAGGGTCAGTATTTTTCATCAGTATTTGTAACCACAAGTGGATCTTACGGAGAAAAAGTATAATCGAAAGACTTGCACCTCTGCCATGTGTTGGATCCACTCCTGGTACTGGCTTGGTCAAGTCCAACAGTGTAATAAGTCTGTTGCGAGACTGATAATGTGCTGAAAAATCTGTAGGATTTACATGTTTTGCAAAAGTCTTTTCATCCTTTTCATTAACATAGGCAAATAAATGTGCAACAAAGAGAGCAACCACCTGCAGATTTTTTTTCGCAGCCAATGGCAGGCGGGGACGAGCCTCCCTAGCATCGCGGGTGACGCTAGGGAGGCTCATCCCTGTCACCGTCTGCCATTATATAGTATTGGATAACCCCTTTAATGTACCCATAGTAAGATACCCCCAACTAGTGGGAGCAGTATGTAAAACTCCTTATTCAAATTACCTCTTCATAACTTATCTGCTTGGAGGTAGCGGAAGCGGCTGCAATAAGAGCAGGAGTACTAAGAGGAGCCTCCTCTTTCTGATTGCTGCGTGAACTGTCGACTGAAAGCTTGACCGTGGATTCTGTAGAGAAAACAACAGAATAATGACAGGAAAGCAGGTAACAGTTCCCAAATTACCAATTGGTAATTCACCATGTAGTTTCTATGCCGCCCTCACCACTTTCAGAAAAGGGGGCATGACGAGGGTGGGGAGCAATCTAAGTGAAAGGAATGTCTGAGGTTGCACTTAATTTATGACCAGGAGATGCAAGGAATATCAAGACTGGCGTAGGAATCACCGGCCTTGATAAATCTCGCTCTACATCACTGCTAAGTGTCCACTAGCCTGCTAGATTCCTCTACACTCACCACTGAACTTACTTAACATTTAGGAAGAATTGGGAACAACCTAAAACTCTTTGTCCATGTATCAATTTTCACGACAATTTGTACAGTACTTTGCAGATTTATGTGCAGTTTTGGTGCGGAATTCATGCAGATTTTCTGCACATTTATCAATTATGATGGATCGTTCTATTTCATTTCCCTACTTTTTTTTTCTTCGTTACTTGTGTGCGTATATATTTTATACACAATATGTCCCCAAAAGGTCATAAAAGAGACATTCACAAAGTCATGGCTTATGCAACACAGCTGTATTTTTCTTCCATGTGCTATCCGTTTTTAAAACTGACCTGTACAAGTCAATGGAGCTATTCACACATCCATAGGGGCACCGGGTACATTGAAAAACAGCCCCCTGAAGTGTCCCTTGTCACTAACGTGGGTCTGCTAAGACACAAACTCTGGGGCCCTGGGGAAGAGCAGTGGGGGACACCCAGATATCATGTGACGACATGGTCCAAAAGGGACCACTGCCTCTTTTTGCTACACAGCATCGGCAGCGCAGCGATGCTGCCTGAAACAACCAATAACAAAGCTCCTTACAGCAAGTAAGTATTGGTTGGTCTGACTGGCTTTTTTTTGGGGGGGAAGCGTATTGTACCAGGTTTTTCCATTCGCAAAAGCACATGTAGGCTAATATATATATACAATTTTTTTACAATGGAACTCTATGGTGACAGATTCGACAGTATGGCATCTGTCTGAGTCGTCTGTTAACATATATATGTTTTTTTTGTGTACATTAAATATATGACAGAAACGTCATGTGAACCCCGCCTGAGTCCGTTCAGTTTCCGTTTGTTACCTGTTTTTTTACCAGACAAAAAAGTGCTGCATATAAGGCTTTTTTGTTGGGTCTTTTTGACAGAATCTGCAACAGAGGCTCCAAACACAGCCACCATCGTAGATGTGAAAAAGTGTAGGCCTACATATTATGTATTTGAATTACTTCAATTTTCTTTGGTAAATTACAAGAGGAGTATTTTTACTCCTCTTCTGGAAAAAATGTAGTGCGACCTCCTACTGCATTTTACTGCTGGATTGTCGGAGCACAGCGTCAGAATGCAAGTGAGTATGAAGTTAAAAATTACATAATCGGACTCAGCACCAGTTACTCTACTTTGGAGGGTGTATCGGAGCTGACAGATTCCCTTTAATAGGATAACAAACCACTGTGCATTACCATCCCTCACCATATGCCATGTTAGATTTCTAGCATTAGAAAGAACTATCTACCATTTTTTTAGCCTCATAAGACGCCCCCCCCCCCAAAAAAAAAAAACGTGGGGAAATGCCAGTGCGTCTTATGAGGTGAATACTAATGAGCGCTCCTATTATGGAAGTGCTCATTAGTACCAGGGTACCGGGAAGCAGAGAAAGCAGCAATTCCTGGTCTCTGTATCCACCGCTTCCTGGTCTCCTGCCGTCAGATGCGCTGTGGGTCACAGCAGTGCACGCGGCAGGAAGAGATGGAGCTGGATCCTGGAGCGGAGGCGGCGTCCTGGGCAGCAGAAGTAAGTAGATTTTTTAATTTTATTTCCTCCTGAGGTCTGAGGGTCATTCACATTCGGGAGTCTGATCTGAGGTCTGAATGGGGGGCATTCATAATGAGGCTATTTTCTGAGTTCTGGGGGTCATTCACATGGGGGGGTTTGATTTGAGGTCTGAATAGGAGGGTTCTTATTCATATTAGGGCTCTGATCTAGGGTCTGGGGGGTGGGGTCATTCACATTGGGGTCTGAGCTGAGGTCTGATCTGAGGTGTTATTGGAGTCTTATTAACATTCATTGGGGGTCTGAGCTGAGGTCTGAAGTCTAATAAAAAATATTTTTTTCTTATTCTCCTCCTGTAAAACCTAGGTGCATCTTAGGGTACTTTCACACTTGCGGTAGTATGATCCGGCATAACTTTCAATGTAAATAAATGTAGGATCCGGCAACTGATCAGGCATTGTGGACGGAGATTGCTGCATGCTGCGGTATTTCCTCCGTCCAAAACGCCTGACAGGGACTGAACTGAAGACATCCTGAACGGATTTCTCTCCATTCAGAATGCATTGGGATAAAACTGATCATCAGTTCTTTTCTGGTATTGAGCCCCTAGGACGGAACTCAATGCCGGAAAAGAAAAACGCTAGTATGAAAGTACCCTTATGTGCAAGTGCGTCTATGGCAAAAAATATGGTACTTCTTTCTTCAGTCAAAATGTATACCTGCAAACAAATCCTGTTCATCATCATCATCATCCAGGAAGAGTCCATTTTCTCTGGACGTTTCTTGGACAACCTCCTTTTGGGGCAGTGGAGGAATCACTTCTTTGCTCTGAAATAAAATCAGACAGTGAGATGAACATAACAGGCCAAGTGAACACAAGTATCGCGAATTCAGGGGAACGTGGTGAAACTTTCCACAGACCAGCTGCTAAGATTACAAACAGGATCTGAGCAGCAGGTTTTCCGTATTAGCTGTAGGACGTATTAGGTATTACATTTCAGTTATACTGGTTAGACGAGCCAACAAGGGAAATATGAGCTATCCTACCGGACTGGCCCAGCTGAAACATGCTCATCCGATCCAACCACATGTGCCTAGTATATAGAATTAGGGTGTATTTACACACACATACTTTTACTGCCTACAGGCTATAAACGTCTGAGCAGTTTGTCTTCGTCTCTGAAGGGATGTTTCTGAATCAAATGCAAAATGGCTAAAATGGAAGCAAAATGTGCATATCAGATGGCTGAAGTATCTGCTATTCTGACGGTTCAGAAGAATGGAAAACGGAACGGTGATGTGAACCCGGCCTAAGTTATTTTCTAACCTGGGAAACCCCTCTCACCGCTCCTGGCAAACAGTAGCCAGGCATATACTGCAAGGGGGTACGCAGTATTACATGGTGTCCATTCAGATGTAATACAAAGGTACCTTGAGTACACCAGAATGCATCCCATCATACCGAGTGGCTCTCCGTTCTGCCACACCGGGAGGGTCCTGATATATGGAGAGTGGACGAAATAAAAGCAACTACACTAGTCCGGTCTGGTCTACTGGGGTCTGGACCCTAAGGCAATAAAGGCCACAAGCCCCACTAATGACCACTTCAGTCCCTGTCCCAATGGGGCTCACTGTTCAAATTCCTCTTTTAGGGTCCTTTCAGACATGGAATCAGCACCGATCGATGGTATAACACAGACATGTCCAAACTGCGGCCCTCCAGCTGTTGCAAAACTACAACTCCCAGCATGCCTTGATAACCTACAGCTATTAGGGCATGTTGGGTGTTGTAGTTTTGCAACAGCTGGAGGGCCACAGTTTGGACATGCCTGGTATAACAAGTCAGCCAGTTTCTTGCACCTTTTACTCTGCCAACTGTACGGGGGACCAATCATTAGTATGATCGTTCAACCCCATACAGCCTGCGTATCCCAGTTTACATAGGGAGGTGTGCTACTGACCAGCGAGTATTTCTATGCTTGCATAAATCATCCGATTACCTGACAAAACGCACATTTATTTTGTGTTGGCTGCTGGCTGACCTGTTTACATGGGGCAATGCCAATGTAAAAGGGCCATTACCCACACACACACACACTAGGTACAACAGAAAAAAACATTGCTGAAGAGAACATCACCCAAAGCCTATAGCTACATGACATGACGTGCCATTAAAGGGGTATTCTGGTTATGTAAAATTAACCCTTATCCACAGGACTGGGAACAACTATTAGATCTGTGGAGGTCCTACTGATCACAAGAACGGGGACCCGCACCCCATGGATCCCCCAAAATGAACAGAGCATATAATAAGACATGTGCGCAGCCAATCCATTCATTTCTATGGGAGTTCAGCCAAGTGTTGCAGTGGCCATCTATGGTCGTTCATGCCAAACCGGCTGTTCTGTTAATTTGTGTTTTCCCCATATAGACATTTGTGGCATATTAATAGGATATGTACCTGCTCCCATCTTGAGGACTGGGTCCATGAAGTAAAGGAGAGCATACCGTGCATGGGCAACGTGCTTTCCATTCATTGCTATGAGACTACCGACAATAGCCGAGTGAGCGCGCTCACCGGTGGTCCACAGCGGTGAATGCAGAGCAAGCGAGGCAACCAGTCCATTCACCGTTATGGGGCTGCCAGAAATAGCTAATCCAGTTCCGAGTTAATTGGAGCTCCCATACTGGTGAAATGCACTTCGAAAGCCCCATTCTCTAGATAAGAGTGTCCCAGAGGTGGGACCCATGCCTATCTGACATATCCCAGCAATATGCCACAAATGTTTAGATGCGAAGACTCCTTTAACCAACTGGTACTGAAGAGGAAAGAGGACCCTGCCCAGAAGGGCTTACAATCTAGATGTTTAGAGTATGGGAGATTCATGTTACCCACTACACTCAAAGCACTGTAATTCCATAGGAGTGTGGCAATGACTAGCTCCTAGCGGTGACTCCAAGCTCTTGGCAGCTCCATGATGGTCTTTAACTGTATGACCAGCCAGAGGTTTATAAAAGTAAGGCGGCAGTCTGACAATTGCCAAGAGGAAAGGGATAGCCCAGAAAAACAATGACCGATATCAAATGTCCTAAACTCTTTGAAAAGTATTTCTACAGCACTGAGGGGAGAGTGCATTGTGTCCTGGAGTAACTGGAACGATCATGGGTGTTCAGTATAATTGACAATCAACGACTGATACAAGACTGATTGTCTACAGGGAGTGCAGAATTATTAGGCAAATGAGTATTTTGACCACATCATCCTCTTTGTGCATGTTGTCTTACTCCAAGCTGTATAGGCTCGAAAGCCTACTACCAATTAAGCATATTAGGTGATGTGCATCTCTGTAATGAGAAGGGGTGTGGTCTAATGACATCAACACCCTATATCAGGTGTGCATAATTATTAGGCAACTTCCTTTCCTTTGGCAAAATGGGTCAAAAGAAGGACTTGACAGGCTCAGAAAAGTCAAAAATAGTGAGATATCTTGCAGAGGGATACTCTGAGCAATACTCAGAGACATGGCCAAGGTAAGAAAGGCTGAAAGACGACCACCACTGAACAAGACACACAAGCTGAAAAGTCAAGACTGGGCCAAGAAATATCTCAAGACAGATTTTTCTAAGGTTTTATGGACTGATGAAATGAGAGTGAGTCTTGATGGGCCAGATGGATGGGCCCGTGGCTGGATTGGTAAAGGGCAGAGAGCTCCAGTCCGACTCAGACGCCAGCAAGGTGGAGGTGGAGTACTGGTTTGGGCTGGTATCATCAAAGATGAGCTTATGGGGCCTTTTCGGGTTGAGGATGGAGTCAAGCTCAACTCCCAGTCCTACTGCCAGTTTCTGGAAGACACCTTCTTCAAGCAGTGGTACAGGAAGAAGTCTGCATCCTTCAAGAAAAACATGATTTTCATGCAGGACAATGCTCCATCACATGCGTCCAAGTACTCCACAGCGTGGCTGGCAAGAAAGGGTATAAAAGAAGAAAATCTAATCACATGGCCTCCTTGTTCACCTGATCTGAACCCCATTGAGAACCTGTGGTCCATCATCAAATGTGAGATTTACAAGGAGGGAAAACAGTACACCTCTCTGAACAGTGTCTGGGAGGCTGTGGTTGCTGCTGCACGCAATGTTGATGGTGAACAGATCAAAACACTGACAGAATCCATGGATGGCAGGCTTTTGAGTGTCCTTGCAAAGAAAGGTGGCTATATTGGTCACTGATTTGTTTTTGCTTTGTTTTTGAATGTCGGAAATGTATATTTGTGAATGTTGAGATGTTATATTGGTTTCACTGGTAAAAATAAATAATTGAAATGGGAATATATTTGTTTTTTGTTAAGTTGCCTAATAATTATGCACAGTAATAGTCACCTGCACACACAGATATCCCCCTAAAATAGCTAAAACTAAAAACAAACTAAAAACTACTTCCAAAAATATTCAGCTTTGATATTAATGAGTTTTTTGGGTTCATTGAGAACATGGTTGTTGTTCAATAATAAAATTAATCCTCAAAAATACAACTTGCCTAATAATTCTGCACTCCCTGTATACATAAAAATGTAAATCTGTCATGTCTGGAAGACTCTGGCAGCTATAAAACGTGTGGATGGCCTTGGTACATACTATAAACGGACAATCTCAATGCTGCTACACCTGCAGTATTATACTAGCACACAGCGTGCGCTCTTCATGGCCTACTAGATGACACATGAGGAACTATAACCCTCACTGTGTACTCAACTGGACAGATCCAGTAAACTGCAAATACAAATTCTACCGACCAGAGATATCCAGTCTCCAGTAGGTTCCAGTCAGCTCTTGAACGGATGTGATGTCTTACACTGAAATAATACAATCACACTGGTGGCATCTCTCTCTAGAATCGTTAGAACAGTGCACCATGCATGCTGTTTTGCCTGATAAAGTGTTGCTAACACTACTACGGAGCGCTCACTAGCACACAGACTAGGACCTTAAGTGAGCTAAAGCAAAACAATTACTTTATTTATGATTAATGATAATGAAATTATGGTTGATAATAAGAATTATCATTAGGGGTGGGCCATATGGCCGAAAATTGATATTGCGATATAATATGAAGCATGTGCGATATGCGATATATATTTTCTATATTGGGGGGGGTTTGTTAAACTTTTTTTTTTTTTACTTTTTATTTACTAACTATTAGCCCCCTTAGGGGCTAGAACCCTTGTCCTATTTACCCTGATAGAGATCTATTAGGGTGAATAGGACCTCACACTGTCCCTGCTGCCCTGTGCTCTGGGCACACAGCAGCAGGGAGTTGACTATGGCAGCCAGGACTTCAGTAGTGTCCTGGTTGCCATGGTAACCGGTAACTGCCACTGCCGGCATATGCAGGCTACGTTGCTATTCAGTCATTCATTGGTGGCACAGTCCCGCCCCTTCTCCGCTCTCATTGGTGGCAGTGGCCACAGTCCCGCCCCTTCTCCGCTCTCATTGGTGGCCAGCGGCAGCCGCGCGCGGTGGGGAGGGAGGGACTCCCTCCTTCTCCACTGTGCCGACTCAGGAGAACATTGTGTGCCCCGAGAGTGGCGCATACCATCTTCTACCGCGATATGGCAATATAGACGAAATCGATATCGTGGCACAAATTCATATCGCATATCGTCTATATCGCCCACCCCTAGTTATCATAATTATAAAAATACAGTTATCCTGACTATCATGGGTTAGTAAGAGTATAAGTGAGAGTAAGACATCAACACATCACCAGATAATGTAGCATCACCCGTTGCCCATGAATTGGGGGATTCCAAGAATCAGCAAGGGGAAGAATCTGGAAACAGCGCAAGGCACGTCTGCCGCGTCCTCAACGAATCCCAGATCCCATTGGAAACCCCCAATTTTATAAGTGATATGATTTCATATTGGGAAGCGCGTGATCATATTTGCTTGATCAGGCGCAGAGAGAAAATTCTTTATTATGAGAAAGAGAAGTTTTATTATGACTCTGAACTTATTATGAGCACTTCATGTGTTCAAGCACAATAACTTGTTTTTCTGACTTGTGATAATGCCTGAGAATCCGCTTTGTTTTCCTGAACTACAATACCCTCAGTACTTTTCCGCCTATATACACGGCTATACTAAGGTTTCATGACTAACTTAGGTTTCATACTTGAGCGCCAATCACCATTATTCCACTTATTCTTACACATTTGTATCACACATGCGCAGTGTACTCTCCATTCACTTATACAGGGCTCCAGATGGCGACCAAAATGGTCGCCAATGCGACTTTAAAATGCAAAATGGCGACAAGACTTTGTAGTCTTGTCGCCATTTGCGCCTAGTCCCTCCGCTGCTCTGCCACTTTAAGAAGAACCGGGATTTCATGCAGCAGACACCAATAACAGAGCTTCGCACAGTACAGAGCTCTGTTATTAGTGAGGAGGCTGCTGATTGGTCATGGTATCCACGGGCTGCCCTGCCATTGGCTGCTGCTGCTCCCCTCACACCACCCCCATTCTTCCGCGCTGAACCCTGCAGAGGCTTGTCTTCATGAAACTGCTCCACGCCGACTGCTCTCTCCAACAGGTTAGCTTGCCACTAAGACTTCACTTGCTGGCTGCCGCTGCCCAGTATCCCACCCCCAACTCTCTCTCTCTCTGCACGCCAACAATTTTATGCTGCCGCTAATCCCCTCACCTACCTCCAATTTTATGCTGAAGTGTGGGGGAGGGGTTTCTCAGGTGTAAGCTCGAAGTGCGATTGGGACCAGTCCCATCTGTTGGCGCACGTGCATATGAGGGACCGGGGTGCCATCAGTCTAGTTGTCAGTAAGTGCGGAGATGTCACCATGCTGGGGAGGCTTTGGTGTGGCTGGTAGTGAAGGGGTTAGGCTGCAGGGCTGCCGGTCATTAAAGTAAGGAGCCTGCTATAAGGCCCCTTGCAGACGAGCGTTCCTCACGCAGCGAGTCAGTAATGGAGCTCCGGCCCGACCTTCCTGCACTCACGGGATTCACATAGCATTATATTGATTTATGATGCTATGTAACCCTTACAGCTCTGGAATGTATTGGATAACACTGGCATAATGCTGCCAGTGTTATCCAATACATTCCAGAGCTGTAAGGGTTACATAGCATCATAAATCAATATAATGCTATGTGAATCCTGTGAGTGCAGGAAGGTCGGGCCGGGAGCTCCATTGCAGACTCGCTGCGAGAGGAACGCTCGTCTGCAAGGGGCTTAACAGGCTGATATAGGGGCAGCCGCGCAGCCCACCTGCTCCTTGCAGGACACTCTGATCTGACATGGCTGGAATCATGTACCCTCCCCTGAACTATGATGGGCCAACTTAGGGCTCGTTCACATCACCGTTTGTCTTTTCCGTTCTCAAGCTCCGTTCAGGAGCAGGAGAATGGAAAGGACGGATGCTGTACATAACTGACACCTAACTGACACCAACAGAGCCTAAAGACCCCATAGACTTTAATGAGGTCCGTTTGGTGTCCGCTCAGAACATGATTTTTGAAAGTCCTGCATGCAGTACTTTCATGTCCGCTCAAAAATCATGTTCTGAGCGGACACCAAACGGACCTCATTAAAGTCTATGGGGTCTTTAGGCTCCGTTGGTGTCAGTTAGGTGTCAGTTATGTACAGCATCCGTCCTTTCCGTTCTCCTGCTCCTGAACGGAGCTTGAGAACGGAAAAGACAAACGGTTATGTGAACGAAGCCTTACTGGCAGCAGCCCCTCTACAAACCCAGGGGCCCTACAGGATTAGCCTCCCTACAAGGGGGCCCATGAAGTCTGCCCTTCCCTTTGACTGCCTGGATAATAAACTACCGGTGGGCTCAGCTGAAGGCCTTGCTCAGCCAGCTGAGGCTGAACCGCTCTTACACCAAAGAAGTAGGGGTTCAGGTGAACCCCAGAGTGGAAACGACTCTGTTCAGTGTTCACAGGGGCCCTACACGCTGAAGATCCGCAAGGAATGCCCCCTACTGTGCCGTGCCACACACCTGTGCAGCATGCCGGACTGTGTATTGTCACCCTAGCCCACTTCCCCCGCTCTGTAAGGACAAGTCTTATTTTTTATTATAATATGTATTTTACATTTGGCGACTAAAAAATTCATTTGGCTCCTAACTTTTTCAGATTAGGAGCCAATGGCTCCTTGTCATTTTTTTTAGTCTGGAGCCCTGTTATATGGAAGTGCCGTAAAGAGCTAAGCGAGAACGCTTGGCTACTTCCGGAAGTCCCACAGAAGCGAACGGAAGGTGGCTGGGCTTGCACGGTGCACCTATGATCTCTTTCGGTGGGACCCGACATCCTAGTGATATGCCAATGTCGAGATGGATATTTCCGGCAGTCCCATACAGAATTATGAATGCAGCAGCAGGGCACATGACAGACCTGCTGCTCCACCATCATAGAGTAATGAGAACCCCCTCTCAGGACTGGTGGTTAGAGTTGAGCGAACTTGTATTTTAAGTTCGACTTCCAAAGTTTGGGTTCGGGTTATCGAAGCACCCTGTTATGGATTCTGCTACCACGGACCATAACGGCATTTGGAACACGGGGTGAAGGACCTGGGGTGACGTCACCGTCATGTGATCAGTGCAGGGGGCGTGGCTCAGTACTGGATCACCTCTTATCCAATCCAGTGTTGAGCCACGCCCCCTGTACTGATCACATGACGGTGACGTCACCCCAGGTCCTTCGTGTTGTCCAAGGTTCGGGTTCATTGAAGAATCCCCTTATGGATTTCAAATGCCGTTATGGTCCGTGGTGGCGGAATCCATAACGGGATGCTTGGATAACCCGAACCCGAACTTTGGACGCCGAACTTAAAACACAAGTTCACTCAACTCTACTAGTGGTGGTCCCAACGGTCGAACCCCAATTGCTCAGTTAGTTACCCCTTATCCTGTGGATAAAGGGCAACTTTAAATCTTGGCTCAACCCCTTTAACGATACTTACCACTTATCGCTCCCTGCATTCACACCAGCAGATCTTTCACAATGTCCTTAGTGAGCAGCGCTGAAGAGGTTAAGAGATCACATGATTGCGCCTAATAGAGTCCCTGATAAAGCAGTGGTCACCAAGAACATGCAGATCATCCCACCGATGGCTTCCTGACTGTAGTGTCTCCAGTCTCCGTCCCAGTTCCTGGCTCCTGAGTCAGATCTGGACGCTGCGCACCAGTCACGTGTTCTGGGAGGTCAATAATAAGCTATTCTTTTCATATGGTGAATGCGTAGCTTGTTGGATAATTCCTGCAGCCGCTGAAATGTTTTCCATCAGCAAAATGTTCTGTAACCTTGCCAAAAGCACAGCTTATATAGAAACAGTAGAGATCTGTACTGTTCACAAAATAGCAGAAGGTGAGTGGGCTTCATGTGCTGCCCCCAATACAGTTCTTACAGGGACAGTGATTCATCTCTATGGGGCAATGCACACGTCTGTATTTTCTGCGGATGCGTGCGTTCCCTAAATTATAGAACGCACCGTATTCTTGTCTGTGTTAATGGATGAGAATAGCTTTCTATTGAAGTGAGAAATATAAATGCACAGAGAATCTATCGGTATGATGAGGCCTAATGCTGTGCCGTGCTCTCCACTCCAGTTCATCACAGCCAAGATAATACACAGCCAAGTCACATTATTATGACCAGAGTAACCGCCGCGTGCAGCTCGAACAACAGCTAGACGCGCTGGGAGTGACTTAATCAGGTCTTAGAAGGTTGTCCCAGGTATCTGGAGCCATGCTGACTGCAGTGCATCCCACAGCTGCTGGGGGGTGAGCGAGGGAGGGTCCACAGAGCAAACATGACAATTAGGGATGAAACATCCGAAGTTGATTTGCATAAAACTTTGTTTGAATGCTCCATACAGTATTAGAATGTATTGGCTCCGATGAGCCGAAGTTTTTACTTCGCGAGACTTCGCATAATAACTTCATAAATTAATTTGTACTGTAAAATAGAGTTGTTTCGGTACCAAAATTTTGATTCGGTATCGATACCAATAAAAAGTATTGCGATACTCGATACCACGCAAAAAAAAAAAAATGCCAAAAAAAGCTGCATGCATTCCTCATTTTATGGAACGTCCGGCCAATAATACAACAGTCCGATCCTATTTTGGGGGGGGGGGGGGACAAGGCGACTAAAATAAAATGGCGAATTGTGCAGTTTTTCTTTTCTTTTTCTTTTATGGGCGTTCACCGCTTAAGAGGATTTTTTTTAATAGTTTGGACTTGAGACGTAGAGATATGTAATATTTTATTTATTGTTTATATATTTTATATGTAAAATTGGGAAAGGGGGTGATTTATACTTAATATTTTGGTGTACTTTTTTAACAGTTTGTTTATTAACTATTTCCCCCTTAGGGGCTAGAACCTGGGATCTTTTTCTTCCTATTCACCCTAATACAGCTCTATCAGCTCTATCAGGGTGAATAGGATCTCACCCTCTCCCTGCTGCCCTGTGCACACAGTAGCAGGGAGCTGACTATGGCAGCCAGGACTTCAGTAGCGTCCTGGTTGTCATGGTAACCGATCGGAGCCCCAGCATTACACTGCTGGGGCTCCGACTACTGCCACCAATGAGGAGGAGGTGAGGGGACCCTGTGGCCACTGCCACCAATACTTTTAATACTGGGGGGAGGGAGGAATGGGGGGGCCGCACTGGCCACCAATGTATTTAATAATGGGGAAAGGGGGGGGACATTGGCCAATGTCTAATACTGGGGAGGGGGGGGGGCGCACTTGCCAACAATGAGGAGTGTCTTTTACTATACAGATGCAGGCAGAAGAAGCTTATTGCCGGCACCTGCCTGTGACCGGGCGCTGCGATCTGCGGCAGTTAACCCCTCAGGTGCGGCACCTAAGGGGTTCCGCTGATCGCAGCGCCCGGTCACTCTTCATTGGTGGCCAGTGACCCTGCCTCCTCCGCCCCTCTCGCTCTATTGGTGGAAGCAGCACAGGGGGAGGGAGATACTGCTTCCTTCTCCCTGTGCTGCCGAGGAGAACATGGCCGCGCTGAGGGCGGCGCAGCCATGTTCTCTGATACTGGGCTGTGCAGTAGCACAGCCCAGTATCGATAAAATACTAATCCTGGTATCGAGCTCGATACCAGAGAAAAGTATCGATTGGGTATCGAAAGTTCGATACCCGAAACAACCCTACTGTAAAAGACATTTCCCAAACTCGGGCTCGGTTCCATGGTACCACTTGAGTTCGGGAAACGTTTTTTTACAGCAGAAATCAATTTATGAAGTTATTACCCGAAGTCTCACGAAGTAAAAACTTCGGCTCATCGGAGCCAATACATTCTAATACTGTACGGAGCGCTCGCTTCGTACAGTATTCAAACAAAGTTTTATGCGAATCGACTTTGGATGTTTCATCCAAAGTCTATTCGCTCATCCCTAATGACAATCAAGGTACCTCAATTGGGTTTACGTCCAGGGAATTAGGGGGCCAGGGTAGTACTTGGAAGTCCTGTTCATGCTCTTCTCATGCTGAACATTTCTAGCCGTGAGACATGTCCCATTGTCTTGCTGGAAGATCCCACCCACCGCAGGGAAGACAATCAGTGTCCATCCGTTCAATGAAGCAGAAAACATGACTTCCAGGAGAAGGCAACCCTTTGCCGATCAGCGGAGGTCCAATTCCAATATTGCTGTGAAGATGAAAGCCTTTTCTTCGTTGCAGTGAACATCTGTCTGCTTCTGAGCTCCATACGCAGTAGGGTTCTCTGAACTGTTGATTTAGACACACGTCTGGTGGTCCCGTCTCATGGTGGTGGTGAGTTGTTCTACTATGACCGTCCAAGCGTACCTTCACAGCCGACGTTCACATCTCACATCAATGGCACGTGGCACTCCGCAGTTTCAACATTTCTTAATCGTAATGGTGCCATTTGTTCTTTCACCTTCACCACAGCAGCACGAGAACAGTTCACAAACTGCGCAGCTTCAGAAAAATTGCCCTGACAGCCAATAATCATCCCTTTTTGCATCTCTGATACATCTCTTTTACCCATTACAGCAACGAGGGATATGTGTACCCACCAAGCCAGATCACAACACGTGACTTCCTTCATGAGCTAGGCGCTGCCGACGTCGAAAGTAGGAAGTGGTCATAATAATGTGACTCAACTGTGTATATGTTCAGTCTGTGCCGAGAAGAAATGTCTATACTTCTACCTCAAAGGGGTTCCTTGGGACTTTGATATTGATGGCCTGTCCTCAGGATAGGCCATGAATATCAGATCAGGGATCCGACTTCCGGTACCCCACCGATCAGCTGTATGAAGAGGCCTCTTCCTAGGAGATGTGACGTCATGTTCATCGGTCACATGGCCTAATCGCTGCTCAGCCCCATTCAAGTGAATGGAGCTGAGCTCAATACCAAGCAGAGACGCTATCAAATGGACGGCACTGTGCTTGGTAAGCTGTGAGGAGGCCAGAGCTGATCGGAGGGGTTCCACGAGTCGTGGTGTATAGCAGGGATCAGCAACCCCTGGCACTCCAGCGGTGCTGGAACTACAGTTCCCAGAATGCTTTATTCACTTCTACTGGAGTTACAAGAAAAGCTGAACAAATGAGAATGCTGGGAGTTGTAGTTTCTCAGCAGCTGGCATGCAGAAGGTTCCAAACCCCTGATGTATAAAGAACAGCAGACTTGGGATACACCGGCAGCTAATGTAGCAAACTGCCCAGCATCTCCCTGTGCTGACCCTGCGGATTCTGGGCAAGAGCAGGGTGGCGCACCCAACCCTGCAGAGCCCCTTCATACTGTGCCACCCTGACCCCGCAGAGCCCTGGTGCCTCCCTAAACTTACATGACCTCATACTGTACCACCGAACCCTAGCATCCTATCCGAGCACTATTGCTCATACCTTTGTAGCATGTTGGTAGCACAGCGCGTGGCTCCGTTATGGAGGCCCAGCGCGTGGCTCCGTTATGGAGGCCCAGCGCGTGGCTCCGTTATGGAGGCCCAGCGCGTGGCTCCGTTATGGAGGCCCAGCGCGTGGCTCCGTTATGGAGGCCCAGCGCGTGGCTCCGTTATGGAGGCCCAGCGCGTGGCTCCGTTATGGAGGCCCAGCGCGTGGCTCGTTATGGAGGCCCAGCGGCGTGGCTCCGTTATGGAGGCCCAGCGCGTGGCTCCGTTATGGAGGCCCAGCGCGTGGCTCCGTTATGGAGGCCCAGCGCGTGGCTCCGTTATGGAGGCCCAGCGCGTGGCTCCGTTATGGAGGCCCAGCGCGTGGCTCCGTTATGGAGGCCCAGCGCGTGGCTCCGTTATGGAGGCCCAGCGCGTGGCTCCGTTATGGAGGCCCAGCGTGGCTCCGTTATGGAGGCCCAGCGCGTGGCTCCGTTATGGAGGCCCAGCGCGTGGCTCCGTTATGGAGGCCCAGCGCGTGGCTCCGTTATGGAGGCCCAGCGCGTGGCTCCGTTATGGAGGCCCAGCGCGTGGCTCCGTTATGGAGGCCCAGCGCGTGGCTCCGTTATGGAGGCCCAGCGCGTGGCTCCGTTATGGAGGCCCAGCGCGTGGCTCCGTTATGGAGGCCCAGCGCGTGGCTCCGTTATGGAGGCACTGTTATGCAAACACTGTTATGGAGGCACTATGTATGGCTCTGTTACAGCGGCACTGTTATGGCAGCACTGTGTATGGCTCTGTTACAGCGGCACTGTTATGGCAGCACTGTGTATGGCTCTGTTACGGTGGCACTGTTGTGTAGGTCTATGTATGACTTATTTGAATTACTGTATCTTTCATACTCCTCCTCGGCTAAAAATACTCTTCAAAAATGTTAAAGAGGACCTGTCTGTAACCACTTCCATTCCCCATGTGATAATGCTGCAGCATCTATTCTTATGACTATGTTGCACAATTCTTCTCTTATTCCTGCTGGAAGTTTATGGATAAAAGTACAGATGGGAGTTAACAGTTGGGGGTGTGTCCCTACACAATCTGCCACTGGCAGCTCTCACTGGTATGTGGCCCCTAAGCTTTTCAGACGTGCAGACCTATGTGGCCCCTAAGCTTTTCAGACGTGCAGACCTATGTGGCCCCTAAGCTTTTCAGACGTGCAGACCTATGTGGCCCCTAAGCTTTTCAGACGTGCAGACCTATGTGGCCCCTAAGCTTCTCAGACGTGCAGACATATGTGGCCCCTGACTAGTGTCAGCTGAACCATGACACCAGTGATGGAGGGGCTCCAGCAGGCCTGGGCTAGTGACGTCCCCTCCTCACAAGGACCTTCTGTATGTATAGACATGACAACCTACCTGTCAGCAACCTCTAGGACAGGAAGAACGGGAGCCAGCAGCCTCCACCATGACAGCTCAGACATGATGGGGACCTGACACCTGCCAGCGCTACTTCACTCCAACTTCCAGTTACTCACCGCCCCGGTAAAGATGTCCTCTCCCTCTGTGTCACTGTCAGTGCCCGCAGCCTCCTCATCTTCATCCAGTTCCGGGGGACTGTGCGGGACTCCACTTTCATCCGCCATCACTGGAGCTGCCGGAAGCGGGGGGATTACACAGGAACTCCGGCCAGCAGCGGACTCAGGGCGATGGCGAGCTGACGTCAGGCACCGAGGGGAAAAGCAAAACAAATCGAAGCAGCGCCCCCGTGCGGTGGAATGCCGCCAATGACAATACACGGGACTAACTGGAGTCATGCAGGCTTCTGATCCAGCACACAGCCGTGTATGTGGTCAGGGAGATAAAATGTAAAACGTGCGGTATTTCTGAACCGGCCACAACTGCCTTTGAAAGGGATTTATCTAAAAAAAAAAAAAAAAAAAATGGTTGGTTTATCCCCCTTAAAGGGGTTTGGGGACTTTTTGACTTTTCCAAAAGTGTTTAATATTAAGTGCAAAATCCATGTACCTTTTCCTGGCTGCTCTGGTCCCTGCTTCTTCGGACCCAGAATGTATGACCTCTGGACCGTGTTAGGTACACCGCTGCAGCCATTCACTTGGCCTTAGCAGCGAGGTCCCCATTTTTCAAACCTGAGGTGTCACGCATGGGCGTAGGAAGCCCCAAAAATCTGGGGGGACAGCACTTATGGGGCCCCTGTGTCCCAGCCCACCCTCAAGCCACACCCACATCTATCTCCAAATTTCTAAATCACTTCATAAAAAATAAATCTGCTATCCCTCCTTCAAATCTCCTCGGCCCCATGTTGTTTACTAGAAAGATTTGGTATAGGTCCAGGATTACATATCATTTAGCGACACTTCGTTCCCCCCTTTCTCTATCTCTCCTCACTCCTCATCTTCCGGGAAGCTCCGAGGCGGGGATGGTTAGACCGTGGGCGGCTGTAGGGCTCTATCGCTTTGTTAACCTGAAAGACCCTCTTTCTGATTGGATTCTGACGTGAAGAACTGCAGGTTAAATTCTCACTACCACATGCTCTAAAATTTCAATTCCACAGAATACTCCACTAATGTAGGATAATACTGGCATCCACGAATGTCCCCACCCTTACCACGTTTCAGCATAT
The DNA here is from genome assembly GCA_033119425.1 of Bufotes viridis. Taxonomy (NCBI): domain Eukaryota; kingdom Metazoa; phylum Chordata; class Amphibia; order Anura; family Bufonidae; genus Bufotes; species Bufotes viridis. Next base: position 149,546,385 of record CM065590.1, on the reverse strand, counting down.
CTGCACCCGGAGCCCTTCCCCCAAAGGCCTTATCTCTGACATATACCAGATATTATCCTCCTCAGACCTCCCTATAGGTTTCAAACATCCATATATGCAGAAGTGGGAGGAGTGGCTACAAAGAGAGCTCCCCCCAGAGACTTGGCCGACCAAATGAAGAAGGGCACACACTAGTTCCTCCTCCATAACATATAGGGGGAACCAACTGAAAATCCTAATGTTCTGGTATCATACACCAGCAGTCCTCAAAGCCATGAACCCTGAGGTGCCGGATTTCTGTTGGAGGTGCTCCCTACCGAATGCCTCTTTATTTCAAATCTTCTGGTCGTGCCCAGTTATGCCATTTTGGAGGCAAGTGACGTGATAATTCTAGGTTATTCTAGATACTCCTATCCCCAGGGATCCGTCTACTCTACTCTTAAATATAGTCCCAACAACACTAAGAGGTCAAGGTGCTGGGCTGCTCCTTCATATACTAACTGCAGGTAAATGTCTGATTGCCTTCTATTGGAAACGCTCCACACCACCTTCGGGGTTGGACCTCTATGCTCGGATACAGGAGGTCAGATCCCTGAAGTATTCAGTAGCTCTTCAGCGGAACACGACAGCCAAATTCTTGAAATGTTGGCAACCATAGAACACTCCCAAGACTATGATAGCCTTATAGACATGAAGACACTGTTTCGTTTTACATACTTTTATTGTTGTATTGTGCATTGATATTTAAAGACGTCTTTTTGTATTGGACTGCTATAATTCCTGCACACTGTTTGTGATTTATATTCTGTCAAAAATCTATAAATTATAAATGGGGGGGGGGGAACAATCTTCCTCCATCCACCTGAAAAATCTGTGATGGCCACTAGGAGTCTGACTTCCACCTTACTTACTGCCCACTGCCTGTTGTCAGGCAAGATCACTCCCTAGTAACAGAAACTCAGGGCTCACAGAAAATAGAGGTGTGTTAGAGCTAGCTGAGCTCCTGAGCCTGATAGAACTGCTTCTACACAGCTTCTGAAGATTATAGGCGTGTCCTGTATTTCTGTAAGTGTGATTTCCCATTCCTTATCTGTTCTGTGAGCTCTGGAGCTAAAAACAACCATAGTAGGAATTCAGGGAAAGGACATGACAGCAGTACAGTGCTGGCAGATTCCACAAAAAGGAGATGCCCCTTGCTTGTGAGAGAACAGCATCTAGCTGTGCAGCTGACAAAGACTTTAAGGAAGCCCCAAAAAAGACCTGTTCCTTCATAGTTATAATTATACAAAGAAGCACAGCCATCATGCAAACTTTTTTTAAAAAAAACTCAGGTACGCTATAGGATTATACAGAATTGGTAATTTTCTTCATTTTAATTTTTATGCTCTTAAGTCAATAATTGATATTTGCAGGTTTTAGAAATAGCACATATGTAGTTCTACACCATCACTTGCTAAATGGATTGACAAAGTCTATCAGATACATCGGGTGGAAGAACTTGTGAACTGAGAGAACAGATATTATGATATATCCATAAAAACCTGGGCAACCTAGGTTCAACATAGGGACTCCATACTTAATTTATAGGCCCCTTGTCATGTATATTGTCTTTCCATTCTTTTCTCCTTATACACTTTTTATGTCACCCACTCTATATCATTCTCACCTTTTCTAAGTCTTAGATGACTTCTACCTGGGAGTCCACCATTGTGCATCAAGACCTTTTTCACAGGAGTATTGGTTTTGTTAATGTTTTTATTATTCCTTTATATGAATAAAAATGAGTTTCTTTGTCCTCATGACTTACCGTATGTGACTGTATTACTGAGGCCTGCGAGCCACCTTCACATGATACTTTACTAACTTTGTATTTGTATCTGTTCTTTGGAACATTTAGAAAAAAAAAAAGGGGTTTACAGTAATTGACTCAGTGGGGACATGGAAGAGGGGTGTTTTTTGTCTTGAGAGCTCCGGCAGGATGTTCTCTACTGAAACAGTGTGCAAGAACTAATTTACGTTTATGTCAAAGAATCCATAGTACCATTTTTTTATGCTATGAGTTTTTTTTCATAAATCTCTTTTTATTACATTCCAGAGAAAAATACATCGAGCATATTTAGAGACAAACAAACGGTTCGCACGCAGGAGGACCCAAGGCATGTAAAGTGAACATATACCAAGTATTACAAGTGGTGCAATAAGTAACATAGCGCACCGTTCAAGGTGCAGTATAAAGCTCTCTCCCCTAAAAAAAAAAAAAAGAAGAAGCATTGAGCCCGCTAGTGCATTCAACTGCCCAATTACCCATATTACCGAAAGAGGTCATGTTGGGCTAACCTCTACTAGAAGATAAAGGAGGTATATTCAAACCACCTGATATTCCCAAGGGCCAAAGCTGGATATAAGTCCAGCATATACGTAGGACCTGAAATAGCAAGACATATACTCTAAGGAAAGGAAGTAGAAAGGAGAAAAAAGGAAATAAGGGAAAGGGTAAAGACCGGAAGGATGCTATGAGTTTGTAAATGTTTTTATCTGTAGACTGTATATCATTTGTATTCATTTTATATGTTGATATGTGAAGTGGGAACGGTTTGGCCTGGGTTGTAGAACACAAATGCCATGGATTGGCAGATGGGAAATTGATACCTTGGATTGAGTTAGGCTACTTTCACACTTGCGTTGTTGTTTTCTGGTATTGAGATCCGGCAAAAGATCTCAATACCGGAAAAAAAAAAGTTTTCATTTTGTCACCATGCATTGTGAATGGAAAGAGATCCGTTCAGGATGCATCAAGCTGTCTTCCGTTCCATCAGCATTCCGTTTTGTTACCAGACACAAGACAGCTGCAAGCTGCGGTTTTTTATCTGGTCATCGAAACGGAGCAAACTAATCCATCACTGAATACAATGTAAGTCAATGGTGACAAATGTTTTTTAGGAGCCGAAAAAAAACTGATCCGTCACCCATTCACCGTTTTGATTTCACACAACTGAATCCTAACAGAACGGATGCATTCTGATGTGCAAAATCAAAATAGATCAGTTTAGTTCTGGTATTGAGCTCCTCTGCCGGATCTCGATACCTGAATTAACAATGCAAATGTAAAAGTAGCCTTAAATATATGTGTTTGCCAGTGTAAAGTAACACATATACGTACTGACTGGCTTCCCTTTGGGAGACATGTTATAGGGGGTGATAAGTAATAGAGCACCTCCCCTGTGAGCACCCGCCATGTGGCACATTACACTATTGTGCACATGCCCCAATTTGCTGGATAAATGGATGGGAGCACCACTTTACCGGCTTGATGTGGTCCACAGTGACGTAGTGTTACCTGGGTGTCGATGAACTGAAGGATGTGGTAACGTGTTGGGGTGGGTTTGGCCTTTTGTAAAATACATGCCTCATTTATATGTTCATGCACTTGGAGCGTGCGTTGGGGTGTAGTAGAAAGCCCTTGTTATGTTGCCATGGAGCTTGCGCATGCGCATTGAATTAACCACTTCAGCCCCCCTAGCTTAAACACCCTTAATGACCAGGCCACTTTTTACAAATCCGCACTACACTACTTTCACTGTTTATTGCTCCGTCATGCAACTTACCACCCAAATGAATTTTACCTCCTTTTCTTCTCACTAATAGAGCTTTCATTTGGTGGTATTTCATTGCTGCTGACATTTTTCCTTTTTTTGCCATTATTAAAAATTTAACGACATTTTTGCAAAAAAATGACATTTTTCACTTTCTGTTGTAAATTTTTTTTTTTAAAACTACATTTCTATATACATTTTTCTCTAAATTTATTGTTCTACATGTCTTTGATAAAAAAAAAATCCAATAAGTGTATATTTATTGGTTTGGGTAAAAGTTATAGCGTTTACAAACTATGGTGCAAAAAAGTGAATTTCGGCATTTTGAAGCAGCTCTGACTTTCTGAGCACCTGTCATGTTTCTTCAGGTGCTAGAATGCCAGGATAGTATAAATACCCCCAAATTACACCATTTTAGAAGAAGACACCCCAAAGTATTCGCGGAGGGGCATGGTGAGTTCATGTATCATTTCATTTTTTCACAAGTTAGCGGAAAATGACACTTTCTGAGGAAAAAAATAAAGTTTCCATTTCTGCTAACTTCTGGCAAATAAAAAAAATCTCAGACGGACTCACTATGCCCCTCAGTGAATACCTTGGGGTGTCTACTTTCAGAAATAGGGTCATTTGTGGGGTGTGTTTACTGTTCTGGCATTTTGGCGGGGCTAAATTGTGAGCAGCCATGTAAAGCTAAAGGTACTCGTTGGAATTTGGGCCCCTTGCGCACCCAGGCTGCAAAAAGTGTCACTTATGTGGTATCGCCGTACTCAGGAGAAGTAGGGCAATGTGTTTTGGGGTGTATTTTTACATATACCCATGTTGGGTGAAGAAATATCTCTGTAAACTGACAACTTTGTATAAAAAAATTTAAAAAGTTGTCGTTTACAGAGATATTTCTTACACAAAGATATGGGTATATATAAAAATACACCCCAACATACCCTACTCTCTGAATCGGCGATACTACTGAGTGACACTTTTGCAGCCTGGAGTGCAAAGACCCTAAACCAATGAGTACCTTTAGGATTTCACAGGGCATTTTTACGCATTTGGATTCTCACGCTTTAGGACCCCTAAAATGCCAGGGCAGTATAAATACCCCACAAGTGACCCCATTGTGGAAAGAAGACACCCCAAGGTATTCTGTGAGGGGCATGGCGAGTTCACCGAAAAAAAAAATGTTGGCACAAGTTGGTGGAAATTGTTTTTTTTTTTTTTTTTTTTTAAATCTCATATTCCACTAACTTGTGACAAAAAATTAAATTTTACATGAACTCACCATACCCCTCACGGAATACCTTGGGGAGTCTTCTTTCTAAAATGGGGTCACATGTGAGGTGTTTGTACTGCCCTGGCATTTGAGGGTCTCCGCAATCATTACACGTATGGCCAGCATTAGGAGTTTCTGCTATTCTCCTTATATTGAGCATACGGGTAATGAGATTTTTTTTTTCCTTTCAGCCTCTGGGCTGAAAAAATAAAAAAAATGAACGGCACAGATTTTTTCATTTGCATCGATCATCGTGGATGAAAAAATCTCTGCCAAAATCAGTGACTGCGGTGCGGTGGGCTGGGCGCTAACTACCTAACAAGTAGCTAGCTAACTGGCAGTGATAAGGGACCCTTATGCCCCATTCACACGTCCGCAATTCTGTTTGCGGAACGGAATTGCGGACCCATTCATTTCTATGTCAGTGTGTGCGTGTCTGTCTGTCAGTGTGTGCGTGTGTCTGTCTGTGTGTGTGCGTGTCTGTATAGATCATGCTGCGATTTTCACGCAACGCAGAAGTGATGCGTGAAAATCACCGCTCATGTGCACAGCCCCATAGAAATGAATGGGTCCGGGTTCAGTGCGGGTGCAATGCGTCCTCCTCACGCATTGCACCCGCGCGGAAAACTCGCCCGTGTGAAAGGGGCCTTACAGGTGATAATCCACAACCCCTTTAAATATATTTGGCACTCCACACTGATACAAAGGAACATTTTACAGAGCAGTAGAAAAAGTCAGTCTTTCCTTCTTTCTCACAGTGCAGGGAAAACAGCGGTCCGCTTGACATGGACAAGGTTTCTTTGAGTAGAGGCCTTTTTTAGAGGTGACCAACGTAAAGAATGTTGTAGCTGTGACATTACACTGCAAAACAGAAACAGCAAATTTTAGAAATGTCATTTTTGTTTATTCCTCCCAAATTTTTTTATTTTTCCATTGCCATAGCCATATGAGGATCGAGTTGTACTGTAAGGCTACTTTCACACTAGCGTTTTTTGCGGATCCGTCATGGATCTGCAAAATCGCTTCTGTTACAAGAATACAACCGTATGCATCCGTCATGAATGGATCCGGTTGTATTATGTCTTCTATAGCCAAGACGGATCCGTCTTGAACACCATTGAAAGTCAATGGGGGACGGATCCGTTTTCTATTGTGTCAGAAAAAACTGATCTGTTCCCATTGACTTACATTGTGTGTCAGGACAGATCCGTTTGGCTCTGCTTCGCCAGACGGACAGAAAAACACAGGCAGCGTATTGGTGTCCACCTCCAGAGCGGAATGGTGACTGAACGGAGCTAAACTGATGCATTCTGAGCGGATCCTTTTCCATTCAGAATGCATTAGGGCAAAACTGATCCGTTTTGGACCGCTTCTGAGAGCCCTGAACGGATCTCGCAAACAGAAAGCCAAACACTAGTGTGAAAGTAGCCTTAATGGCACCATTTAATGTTCCATATAATATATTGCGAAATGATTAATGAAAATTAATTATTTATAGGGTGAAAAAAACAACATGTTTCCACCATTGGTATTTGAGTTCAGTTTTTACGGTAAAAATGATGCGGAAAAAATGACATAATGGCATTATTCAGTAGGTCAGTATGATTATGCCTTTCCCAAATTTATAAGCTGTCATTTTTGTTTTGTTTTACTACTTTTAAAAGATGAAAAACCATAAAATCTGTGTTGTGTTTCCATATTAAAACACCAATAACTTTTTATGTTTCTGTAACAGAAGTGTGAGAGGGCTCATTGTTTTGAATGGCGAGGTAACCAAAAAGCGGCAATTCTGGTGTTGGAATTTTTTTTACAGCATTTACCAAGTGTGATAAATAGTTATTTTATATTTTGGACATTTTTTGATGCAGCAATACTGATTTATCTTTTTATCTTTGTTTTTAGCATTTTATATAGTTAAAATTGTTATATATTTTTTTAAACTAAGGGGGGTCATTTATGAATAGGTATATGCCAATTGTTGGCATTTATCTGTCGTAGATTCGGTCGCAAAGGGGATTTGTGGCCGAATCTGTGACTTCTTCCCCATCCATGCCACATATGCCAGTTCTAAAAAAGGGGGTGGGCCGGCCAGCTCGTCTTATTTATCATTTCCTATGCCTGTTTTAGGTGTAGAAAATGATCTAAATATACGCCAGCAACGAAGCTGGAATAGATTTAGACCGGCGGTGTATGCACCTAAGTTATGTAGAGGCCGGCAACTCTACATAACTTAGGCGCATCAAGCACCAGCGCAGGGTTATTAAGACTGGCGTCTAAAACGCTGGTCTTAATAAATTACCCCATAGCGTATATATATATTTTTTTAATCAAGTCTTTTTTATTGTTACAAATCTAGCAATTTTTGAAACAGTATCCAAGTATCATAGTCTTTTTCAAGTTCTTACAGTTACACTACAGCTTAAAAGTACATGGTAACTTAAAGACATAAAAATACATTTATCACATAGCGTATTTTTAAATTTTTTTAGTCCCCTTGGGGGACTTGAACCTGCGTTAATGTCATCCCTTGTACTATTCACAGCAGTACTTTTATATAGCTGTAAATAGTGATCTTTCCAGCACTCTTTTACTCTGTATCAGAGGCAAGCTTTCAGAAGGCTACCAATCTGCCATACCAACGGATCAGCAGGGGAAGGGATCAGGGAAATTACTGAACATGTTAGTCCACCTCTGAATGCAGGAGAAGGTGGACTAGAAGGATAAACAGCAGCTACCAGAGAAGAAAATGTAACGTACCGTATGTAAAAAAAAAACTAATATTTTATTGCATGTAAAATATATTGCAATAATACTTCATTTGAAATGCCCTGTTCATTTCATAGTAATACTTTTTGTGGGATAACCCCTTTAGAGCCTGGCGCATTATAAAGAAGGGGGGGGGGGGGTGACCATTACTCAGTACCTCTCATCTAATGCCCTGATGATTTTATTTCATCAAATATCAACATAGGTGAGTGTTACAGATTATTATTTACATTGGAAGTCTTATTCTTGATTTTACACTCACCAGCAATCCTTACACAAGTATCTTTGTATATCCATCTCCAGCAATTTAGGCGTGACCACTAGTGGCCTCAGCTCTGTGTGGGTGTGCATATACTTCCATTTCTTGGCCACGTGGGTAGGAGATATACCATGGCATATTATGCCATCCTGAAGATGAAAAGAACATACAGTTGGCTTATATGAAAGTAAATGGGTTGTCTCGCTTCAGTAAATGGCATTTATCATGTAGGCTGGTGCTTTTTCCTATAATGTGCCAGCGCGGAAAGCATGGAAACGAGCAGTGTAGAATGTGCTGGAAAAATGAATCCAGCCAGCAAAGGAGACAATATGAATAATAAAATTACATTAGTAAGTGCCTTGTATTAACTTTGTCTACATAATAAATGCCATTTGCTGAAGTGAGACAACCCCTTTATTCACTGCTAACCCCCAATACATACATTAATACATGTAAAAATGCACACTTTTGAGTATTTCAACGCATAAAGTTGTGACACGCAGGTAGCATTTTCCCCACTGATATTATGATATTACCTGGCACTGTGGGGAGAAGCAAGAGTGCTGAACACTCATTTTACTAGAGCTGATTTGCTTGCGGGTTTCCAGCAGAGAACTAAACGAGAAAAGAAAGTAATAAACATAAAAGAAATATAAGGTGCCTCAGGCACATCACATACTGAGCGTACAGTAGATCCATTCTCCATTTTGATCATGATAAGGATTGCATCACAGCAAAAAAGAAAGTATTTCTTTTTAAGCGCTTTCTATTCCTTTCTTTGGTGGCGTGCATAAAAATTGTGTAGTGCAGGTTGTTACAGACGCAGCAATACAAATACGTGTAGGTGTTTTTATTTTTTCCATTGAAATGCTCTTTAGTCAATGAAAAAAGGTGTATTTTTTAACTTGGAGATTATTTTAATTTGATAAAAAAAAATTATTTAAAGGGGTTATGCACTTTGTTTAAACTGATGATCTATCCCTCTGGATAGATCATCAGTATCTGATCGTCATTGGTCCGACTAGTATCAATTGGCCTGGGCTCAGCTAAGCTCCATTGAAGTGAACAGAGCTTGGCCGCGCCCAGGCCAGTTGATGCTAGTCATGACGTCACTAGGCCAGCGGTAAACAGTGAGAAAGCCACTGCGCTCTGGGAGCGCCGCTACCTTCTTAAACAGCTGATCGCCGGGGGTCCCGGGTGTCGGACCCCTGCCGATCAGATGCTGATGATCTATCCAGAGGATAGATCATCAGTTTAAACAAAGTGCAGAACCCATTTAACCATATTTTAACCACAAGGGGACTCTTGCAAATATTGAAATCAATTTGAGTCTAGCTATGATTTCAGTCACACCTCTGGAAACCAGCTAAGACAGGGCTGGCATGATAAAGGAAAGTCATGAATACATTTAGCTAGACCCAGATCCTCCACAGTGACATTAGAAGATGGGGGGATAGGTATAAAAAGAGATAAAAGGTATGAAAAAACAGGGCTGGGAGTCATTTCTTTGGGGTCTCACTGGAAGGAAAGATTTTTCCTGGTCTCTGCCTTCCTCTATGTGAGTGTTAGGTTTCTGGATTGTTGCTTAATTTTGAGAAACTTATGAATTGTATTGGGGCATATTAATTATTTGGATAGATTAAATGTTTTTTGTATTGGACGCCCAGCAACACCCACACATCATGTGAACTCTAGCGAGGGTGATTGTGACCAAGACATTAACAGGCAATCTTTTGATCGCATCTATAATAAACTGGTAATGCTTATACCGTAGAGAGTATTATACTGTCAGAGCTATACCAACAGGCACCATTAGGGTGCTCCAGAGAGGCATAGCCTGATAGTCATACACTGCAGGTAGGGGGCCTTCATTAGGTCCCCTTTGCCAGGTGAAGGTATTGGCACCTCACAATCTCATTCACTAGAATGTGATGCCTGACAGCAACTTAGATGCAAAGGTCGCTATTGACTGCCGCATCTAAGGAGTTAAACCGGCCCGGATCTGCCGATCTGGACCAATAGAGCAGGAGCCCGACTCTCATGTGAGAGCTGCGCCCCCGCTCTCAGCTGGACAGGAGACATGTGCAGTGCTTATTCTAGGCCACTGTAAAAACTTGGTAGCCTAGAATAAAACCCATTACTGACCACTAGAGTAACATATATCGGAGGTCATTACGAGGTTAAGTCAAAAGGAAGTTCGTTTGACCATGGACTCAGGAGTGCCAGATTACACGATTTAGCCTCATTTACACATACGTGGATTTTCACAGACCACGGTCCATGAAAACCCGTCCTGCTGAGTGCAAGAGCGCACGGCGTCATTGGATGCTATGATGCCGTGCACTTCGTGCTGCCGCTGTACAGTAATACACTCGTAAAGATTACGAGTGTATTACTCTACAGAGGAGGCCGTCCTGCTGAGTTCAAGAGCGCACGGCGTCATTGGATGCTATGATACCATGCGCTTCGTGCCGCCGCTGTACAGTAATACACTCGTATAGATTACGAGTGTATTACTCTACAGCGGAGGCGGCATGAAGGGCACATGTCATAGCCACCAATGATGGATATCCTTGCGAATTTCCCTATTTGGTCGTATAGCAACTGTTAAAATGTCAATTTTACCTAAGCTATTATATTTACTGGAAACTCTCCCGGTTCCTATTCCGGGAAAAGAACTACGAGCCTTGTGTATCTTGTCTTGTCTTAGTCTTGTTTAGTTTTTGCCTATGTATATGTCCTTTACTACTTGCTTTCTTTTTGTGAGTACAGTCAACTTTTTCCCTTGAATAACATGTACTATTGTACTATAATGATTGGCAAAGTTGATAGCTATCTATACAATCCTATGTCTATGTTATAGTAAATGCCACCTTTACTAAGTGGCTCAATGTTCTTTATTTGAAAATATCTTACTAGAATTATTGTCTTCTATACAAAAATAAATAATACACTTGTATGGTTTGTTGCAAACAATGCTTTAATAAAAAGACAATTATACAAAAAGATAATACAACCGGATCTGTTCATAACGGATGCAGACGGCTGTATTATCAGTAATGGAAGCGTTTTTGCTGAAACCCTGCCAGATCCAGCAAAAACGCTAGTGTGAAAGTAGCCTTATAGAGAATAGAGAAACCACACAGCAATTAAAACTACTGCAGATTTCTGAGCTTTTATTCTCTAATTTATATCTAGCCTGATCAATAAAAAAAAAAAATCTAAAATCGGAGGAAACTGCTGCAGACCACTGTGTTTAGATCTGGACATCCTCCAACATCTTCATGGTTTCTACATGTTGATATTTTATTGTAATCTTTTCAGCTAGTAAGAAAACTTTTATTCAGCCAACATCACAGTAAAGAAAAAAAATAATTCACTCTCTCAATAACAATACGTTTTCCTGAGCTTTTCAATATTCCTGACATACTCAGACATTACCTTCCAGCCCAAGAAATCTGAGGCTTGACCAGAAATAACCCAGTGTCCTCCTGAACTCCTTGTAAAGTGTGGTTGAGAACTGCTGAGAGACGCAGTCGCTGCTCTTGGCTTTGCACTATTTTGTCCCTCCATTGTAGAAAAGCCTGAAGTAGAGAAATTATACAAATATACAAAGAGCACATCGTGCATGCACGGCATCCTCTCCAATCACTGCTATGGGACTTCTATAGCCGATTGAGCACTTGGCTATTTTCAGAAGTCCCATAGCAGTGAATGGAGGGGTAGCTGCCTGTGCACGGCTCGCCTTCCATTCACTTCAAGGCTCTGTTCTTGAGATAGGAGCAGGTCCTAGAGATGGGACTTCCACATGTCAGACATTTATGGCCTACCCTATCAATATGCCATAAATGTCTGATGGGATTACCTCATTACTGTGTAAAGCTATGTGCTACTATCATTGAGAATATTACGACTATTACCTGATCTTTTTTCTTTTGTAGTTTATGTAAGACTGGATTGATTTGTGGTCTGCTGTGACTCTGTCTTCTTAAGAGATTTTCTGCCCTGTTCCAGGATATATACTGCACATATCCCCAAACCAGACAATGCAGTCTCTCCTGAGACAGAATACGGTACTTTGACATCATTCTACTGATATCCTGCAGCGATAGGTAAAGTTATTACCAGAATGACAGAAAAATAACAATATTCATCAATCCCTATGATTTCTCACCTGGTATATGTGAATTGGAATCCTGCCCTGGAAACTCGCCCATTGCAGTTCTCGTTTGTTGTGTTCTTCATCAGTACGGGTAAATATTAATGAGGAAGTATGACCAAAATCACAGCTGCGGTGAGTCTTCATCTACAAATAACAGTCACAATAGGCAATGAATCTTGCCCTCTTTTAAAGTGTAACTGTCATAATTTGTTTTATTTTTGTAATGTATAGGGGCAGTGATACTGACCATTTTTGTAATATACTTTAATTACTGAAATCATACATTTCTATTACAAAAATGTCTCTGAAGTGGCCCATTTTGAGCCTTAGCAACGCTCCTGTCTTCTGCTTACATAACACAGGCAATGTTGAGCAGGTCTCCAGTTATGTAAACAGAAGACAGAGGAGCGTTGCTAAGGTTCAAAATGGGTCACTTAAGAGCCATTTTTTTAATAGAAATGCATGATTTTAGTGATTAAAGTATATTACAAAAATGGTCAATATCACTCCCTCTACAAGTTACAAAAAAAAAAGAAGAAGAAAAGAATGACAGTTACAATTGAATTGTTTATGCTAAGACTTTATGGATTTCCACTGTCACCATCAACAAGAGTTAAAAGGAATATGTAATCAGAAAATGACCTATTGTTTAAATCATGTTTTTATATTAAACCTTTTTTTAGAATTATTTTTTAGTTTTTTTAAATCTTTCTATGACACTATATTTTAAAAATATACTGTATATAATCCTGCAATTTTAATACTGGCCACTAGGCTTAATAATAGGTCATTATTTCCCATCTCCTGTCCCGTCCTGTGTCTATGTCCCTTGATACTGCTCTCAAAAGTCAGGAAGTCTTAACATATTATAGCCCTAGTGGCCAGTGGCAAAACTACAGGATTGCTATTAATATAGATTAGGTTATGGAAAAAACTCACCAAAAATTCTAAAAAATAAATGCTTAAGGGTAGTTTCACAATAGAGTTTTGGCTGGATCTGGCAGGGTCCAGCAAAAACGCTTTCGTTACTGATAATACAACCGTCTGCATCCGTTATGAACGGATCCGGTTGTATTATCTTTAACATTTCTTTTACATTGCCAAAATTGACCCGTCGTGAGCCCCAATGCAAGTCAATGGGGTCGGATCAGTTTTCACTGCCACAATCTGCCACAACAGAAAATGGATCCGTCCTCCATTGAAAGTCAATGGAGGACGGATCCATTTTCTGTTGTGGCAGATTGTGGCAGTGAAAACTGATCCGACCCCATTGACTTGCATTGGGGCTCACGACGGGTCAATTTTTCCCAGGACGGAAAGCAAAATACAACATGTTGCGGTTTGCTCTCCGGTATGGGAACGCAACTAAACGGAACGGAATGCATTTTGGAGGAATTCCGTTCTGTTCAGTTCAGTTTTGTCCCCATTGACAATGAATGGGGACAAAACAGAAGCGTTTTTTTTCCGGTATTGAGCCCCTATGATGGAACTCAATACCGGAAAACTCTAACGCTAGTGAGAAACTAGCCTAACATACAAACATGATTTAAACAAAAGGTCATTTTTTGATGACACATTACCTTTACTATTAAGAAGTTAATAATGGGATACATACATGGGTGTAGCTATAGGGGGTGCAGAGGTAGCACCAGGGCCCATGAGCTGTTAGCTACGCCCCTGGATACATACTAATTTGTCAGCACCTTTCATGGTGTAGAAGTTTGTAGTCTACACAGGCAGACATCTATAAAAAGTGTTCTTGGCCTGATACTTTTTTATCTTTGAAAATTTTGTGTTCGTTGTGCACCAATATCATAAAAAGATGTTTGTAAGTTTGGTGCCAAAAACTATAAATGTCATCAAGCCAAAGCTACTCTCTGGCGCAGTCAAACATTTCTTTCTAACCCCCTAAAACACATTGAATCTGGAAAACCCTCCTGAAAATGTTGCTTTTTATTTTCAATTTATGTTTACAATAAATATTGTTGTGCACAACTCAGGTGCCTCAAGTGCATTTTAATCCTTCAGTCATGTGAGTCATTTTAGCCTAAAAGTTGGGGCTACATAGTGACACGTGTTGCGCAACAGAAAGTCTCAGAGAAGTCGCGTAACCGGAAATGTGACTTGTCTGCAAGTTACCGTCCTGCGAATGTTTTAAAGGGGTGATTGGCTGTAAAGAAACAAGGCACAGGCAAGTTACATGTCGCACTCAACGCGCATTGTGGTCTATTCTATATATAGTTTATATTCTATATAAGTGGTAAGTGACTTGTGACAGTGTTGGATTTTCTACAGTTGTCACAGTCCCAGCATATTGCGTGTCACACTGCGACACTGTTGACAATCATTACGTGTAATTTTGCATGATTTTCATGCTGTGTGACATGCAGCTGTGTAAACCTTCAAATGCTCACTGACACTTACCTCTTCCAACTAGTATATAACTAGGCCTAATAGACCACCTACTGCTATTCAAACAGCGCCTCCACCTTATATGGCTGGAACTGCTTACTTCATCCCCTGACCTCTTGTATCTAATCCCCATTCTTTATAGATTGTAAGCCTATATAGGCTGGGTTCCTATCTAATATATCTTTTAAACAATTGTTTTACAATGTGCTACCCGACTACTATGTTAAACTGCTGTGGGAGCGTATGGCACTATTTAATTAAATAATAATAATTAATATAATAATAATAATAATACAAAGGCAGAAATATATAAAAATAAACTTTCTCTTTTTGGGTTTCTGGCTGTCATAAGACACTGAGAGGTTGCTGAGCGACATAAAAAGTTGCATTCTAAAAATAATAATTGCTAAAAAATTATAAAAAATAATAATTCAATTCAGAAATTTCAGAAATATGAAAAAAGATGCTCCCGCCTTTCAGGTGTCTAGCTGTCAAGTCGCTGGGCAGCTGCTGAGGGCCATAAATAGTTTGATTAAAGAGCCTCAATGACCATTGCCAATTGTTAAAGGGGGGTGTCTCATGAAGACAACTGCTGACCTTATAACATGCAAGGGGGAGGGGGGTTTGCACTTGAGACCCCGTCTATGAGCTAGATTTGCGCTATAATAGTGACTTCCTTTTTTGTATTACATCTAAATGGCCACCATGTACTACTACATTTCCCCATGCCTAATTTCGCCTGGTGAAATGAAATCTGTGGTTTACCTCTTTTATAGATTTTGGTACTTACAGAGAGTCTGCCACACTTTTGGCTTTCATCTTCATTATGTTTCACAGGCAGGGAACTGAAATAAATGTTTGCACGGAAATCAGAAAGTGTTGGAATGAATGGTTTGTTGAAAGGAAATTTAAACGGAAAGGAAATTTCAGAATATGGTAATTCACATGTATATTTGGTATCAATTAGACCTATTTAAAGGCTAAGCACACCTTTGGAGGCAATTTTTGTTTATGATTGCATTTTACTCATTTTTTGATAAAAATCATATTTTCAGTTGGCCTTTTCTTAAAAATATTGAGCCATTCTATCACAAAGGTTTAACAGTTTTTCGAAGGCCTCATGCACACGACCATATGTATTTTGCGGTCCAAAAAAAACAAATCTGAAAAAATACGGATGACATCCGTGTGCATTCCGTATTGTGCGGAACGGAACAGCTGGCCCCTAATAGAACAGTACTATCCTTGTCCGTAATGCGGACAATAATAGGACATGAAATGAATGGTTCCGTATACGGTCCGAAAAAAAATGGAACGGACACGGAAATAAAATACGCTCGTGTGCATGAGCCCTCACCGTGTGACTGGTACTTTCACTTTGGGTCGGTCATCTAATAACCCTTATCGCTAAACTACCAAGGCCTCGTCCACAATTCCCTGAAGGTCCATGAAAAAAACCTTCCATGAAGATGTCCGTGAAGGATCTGTAATGGGTCCGTGTGTCCGTTTTTTTTTTTGTCATCCGTAATTCATGGACGTTGCTCAGCTGAAAATTTATTTTAAGAGCATTTTCTATCTGTCTTCTGTGAAGACAGATTTTCATGGACCCATAGACTTCAATGGCTGTGCTTGGTCTGCATCACTGATCAAAGTAGTGCATGTCACCGTGATTTTTTTACTGACCCATGGTCAGTAAAAAAAGTACTGGAATGTGAAAAAACACATTTAAAGCAATAGGCACATGTGCTGTCCGTGGAAAATTCGGATAGCACACGTCCGTGAAAAATGGAAGTGTGGACAAGACCTAAGAGGTTATAAACACTTATAATATCAGTAACATAAGAACTGAGATATAATGAGTGTTTATAAGGTCAGAGAGCAGAGATAAGGAGTCCATCTGCTCTCCAGATGACGGAAAAGACAAAAAATACACAGGCAACTGGTAGAGCATGTCAGCTACAGTTGTATTCAAAATTATTCAACCCCCACTGAAATTGAGTGTTTTGGCCAGTTTGACATTGATTTTGATCATTTCAGTCATCTTTTTTTACAATTAAATCAAAGAGGCACTTGTAAGTCAGACAAATATAACATAACATTTATAATGAAATAACCACAAATGTCTTTTCTGTGCTCACATCATTATCAGTTTTATTCAACCCCCAAGTGACATTCAGTCTTAGTACTTAGTACAACATCCTTTTCCAGTTATAACAGCTTTTAAACGTGAAGCATAGCTTGACACAAGTGTCTTGCAGCGATCTACGGGTATCTTCGCCCATTCTTCATGGGCAAAAGCCTCCAGTTCAGTCACATTCTTAGGCTTGCGCGCTGCAACTGCTTTCTTTAAGTCTCACCAGAGGTTCTCAATCGGATTTAAGTCTGGTGACTGCAATGGCCACTTCAAAATGTTCCAGCCTTTAATCTGCAACCATGCTCTAGTGGACTTGGAGGTATGCTTGGGATCATTGTCCTGTTAAAAGGTCCAACGTCTCCCAAGCCTCAGGTTTGTGACGGACTGCATCACATTTTCATCCAATATCTCCTGGTCCTGAAGAGAATTCATGGTACCTTGCACACGCTGAAGCTTCCCTGTACCTGTAGAAGCAAAACAGCCCCAAAGCATGATTGACCTCCCGCCATGCTTCACAGTAGGCAAGGTGTTCTTTTCTTCATAGGCCTTGTTCTTCCTCCTCCAAACATAGCGTTGATCCATGGGCCCAAACAGTTCTAATTTTGTTTCATCAGTCCACAGAACACTATCCCAAAACTTTTGTGGTTTGTCCACATGACTTTTGGCATACCGCAGTCGACTCTTCTTATTCTTTGGAGACAGCAAGGGGGTGCGCCTGGGAGTTCTGGCATGGAGGCCTTCATTACGCAGTGTGCGCCTTATTGTCTGAACTGAAACTTCAGTACCCGCATCTGACAAATCTTTTTTCAGTTCCTCAGCAGTCACACGGGGACTTTTCTCCACTTTGCGCTTCAGGTAGCGCACAGCAGTCGAAGTCAGCATCTTCTTTCTGCCACGACCAGGTAGTGTTTCAACAGTGCCCTTTGCCTTGAATTTGCGAATGATGCTTCCTATGGTGTCTCTTGGTATGTTTAACATCTTTGCAATCTTCTTATAGCCATTGCCCTTCCTGTGAAGAGAAATCACCTCTTCTCTTGTCTTCCTGGACCTTTCTCTTGACTTCACCATGTTTGTAAACACACCAGTAAATGTCTAGAAGGAGCTGAGGATCACAGTCATTTTACATCTGCCGAATTGGTGCTTATTATGCTTGATTGCTGCTCCTTGACATCCAGAGGTGTTTTCAATACCTGATCGAAAACACTTGAATGAACCTCTGTTCTTAAGAGTGGTCGTCTTTAAGGGGTTGAATAATTGTGTCAATGAAGAAATCACAAAAAAACATTTAATTCTGTATTACAAAAACAATTGATGTCATTTTAGTTGCATTTGGTTCTTTAAAAAGTCCTTGTAAGATTTTATTCTGAACACAATTACAAATGTACACTAAATTCCCTAAAACCCTTTACAGCATTGGGGGTTGAATAATTCTGAACACAACTGTATGTACACAAAAAAGGATGCCATATTTTTAATAAAGACCAACTGAAAAAATGATTTTTTTTTAGCTCAAAATAAGTACAATGCAATAATAATAATAATAAAAAAAAAGACCCCAAAGGTATACATAGCCTTTAAATTCTTTCTGAACAATTTTACTACTACAGGTACTGGTAATTGAATTAGGAACCTCAGTGTATTGTGACCTGTATGAATATACTCTGCCTGAAGCCTCTTATTTTTTATGGCCTCAGAACTCCTCAGTGGCTTGTAATATTCTTACAATTTACAAATGGTATATGTTATGTCACACCTGTCTGTTTTATCCTCTTCATTCCTTATTACAGAATCTGGTGAATGTTCCATGGTTAACCGTACATGTTCAGTGCTCTTCCTTGAGATATTATGGAGTAAACTCTGTAACACTGATAGAAGAAAGCAATGAAAGCAATGGGACACTGTACAGGTTCCATAAAGGTTGAGGTCTTTATCCCCTTGACCATAAATTAAGACAATCTGCTTGTACCTGTTGGGAAACTTTCAAGTTGAGTAAGATTTGTGGATAGAACTTCTCCAGTTTCATCTTGTATCCCTTTTCCTAGCATATCCGCCAAGTACTGATAACCTGAACTCAAAGGACAAATATATGATTATTTCTCTTTTTACCGAGCAAAAATAAAGTTATCACAGTAGAGGGTAATAGGGTAGTAATGCAGAATGCAGACACTAAAAAATACACTAATGAAATGTCCGCACAACCTTAGGTTAGGGCACACAACAGGGTCATTCAGCATAAAGCAAGGTGTAAGGCTAGGACTGCACAACAATAGGAAACCATGTGTAGGATATTGTGATCTAGTCACTGTGATCTATCACTTTTCTCCCACAAAATGTAAGTGGGGTAAAATAAAATGCCCCCACCATTTTATGTAGCCATGTAGCCCTGGCCTGTACATTATAAAGTAATTATAATGAACCTACTGTAGACAATAAACCAGACGTCACCAACCTTCAGTAATCAGCAGGCTTCTTATCTCCCTCACACATTTATGTAATCGTTTGGAAAGCAACTGTAGCTCTGTATAGTGAGTACCGCTGTCAGAAGTTTCCACTGTGGCCGCTTCCCCCTGTCTTGCATGGGACGTGGCTTCTGTCTAAAGTGACACCAACAGATTTTGCTAAAACTCCCTGAGGGTTTATACCTCTTGTGTCATCACCATCTATAAAAAAGCTTTTGTAGAATTATGTCTACATATAGATTCATGGTTGCCCATATAACAGGTCCAATGTGCCAGTCATGTATAAAAAAGCATTCATTGGTCATTCAAATGTTTTGTGGTGATGTTCCTTTAAATATGTGGAAGAAGTGCAACATTTAACATTGTAATTTGGACATAAAAAATGCCAGAAGAAAAGGCATGTTAAAGGGAACCTGTCATCAACTTTATGCTGACCTCACTGAGGGCAGCATAAAATAGTGACAGAAATGCTGATTTCAGCGGTATGTCACTCATGAGCTAAAAATAAGTGGTTGCCGAGAACCAGCATCATAACCATTGCAGAACACCTTGAAAAGAGTCAAATCTACCTTAGAAGAGTCCTGGTTATTCCTAATCTCCTGCACTCTCGCCCATCTGCTGATGGTTGGCAGTTCTCTCCTAGAGAGAAAGGGAGAAAACTAGGTAGAAGACTGTCAGTTATCAGCAGGGAGAGCAGGAATTCATGAATAACCAGGACTCTTCTCAGGTAGATTTGACTCTTTTTCCAGGCCCAGGCTACAATGATTATGATGCTGGTTCTCGGTAACCACTTACTTTTAGCTGATGAGTGACAGACCGCTGAAATAAGCATTTCTGTCACTACTTTATACTGCCCTCAGTACGGTCAGCAAAAAGTTGATGACAGGTTCCCTTTAAAAATGTATTTAATAAAAATAAGCTACAGTCCGCAGTATAAGGGCATCAGCGAGTAGATGGGAACATCAACCACAGTGACCAGGTAAGTGTCCCCTTACGTAGTGGACAACCCATAATGTAGTCTGAGCAATATGCAAACAGAGTACCTTGGTTTCTGCTTCAAGCACACAAGGTCCAGATGACTGGTGTCTAGAGTCATCGCTTATGGAGATGTGGGATCTCTCAGTTTCTTTTTCTGTAACATCTGCCGTGGGTGCTTTATTGGGCAAGGTTTTAATATCTGCAGAAACAGTGTGATCTCATTGCTTTGTCAAGGGCACATATTCTTCTTGTACTATATATTTTTTTACATTAATTCAGCATATATTATATTAAAAAGGAGAGGAGGATTGTGGGAAGAAATGGCATGGACACTAAATAAGGATGAAATAGAATTCTGTTTTTTACTTAATGTTGTTAACCAGTTCAGGCTTAAAGGGTACTCTGGTTGGTAAAAAAAAAGTGGCCGTTCCTTTCATTTCAATGGGAATTCCTGAGATTTCCGGAGATAGCCGAGCGCTGTACACATGTGCGACCAGCCACTCTGGTAATTTCAGGGAGCAGCAGGGGGCCTTCTGGGGGTACATCGCCCTCGTTCTCGTGATCGGTGGGGGTCCCAGTAGTAGGACCTCTACAGACCAGATAGTTATCCCCTATCTAGTGGACCAGAATACCCCTTTAACAATGGTCAATGGTAATCTAGTATGTATGGCCACTTTAGGTTAAAGACAAACTGGGGACTTTTATACTAAATTGATTATAAAACATTGCCTCACATATAAAAATAGGCTACAAATATAAATATACTGTATTTATAAAAAGGAGGGTGCTTCTAAAGAAAGATTACCATTCACATTCTTAGCAAGCACAATTGTGTACAATTTTATTAGACTGGCCTAAAATGTGTAGTTTAACTGATACCTGATATATCTAATTACCTATAACCATAATTATATCATGTAAGAATACAGATGAGTTTACCTGTTAATGAATGTAATGTAGTCCAAAGACTCTGACCCATATTGATATTAGTTAAAGGAATTGTATTGGAATGGAAACTACTGCTTATTGGAGACGGTGATGTGTTTAGATCAGTGGTCTGATGGATCACAGGAAATGTTGAAAAATATTGAGTTTTCTTGTCAGGCGCAGATAGGGATATGCTTCCATTGACATGCTGGTTACACTCCAGATTTAGGTCAAAGACTGGATATTTCAGATGGGTATCTGTTTTGGGTACATTACTTAATTTTATAGGATTTGTGTCCTCCTCAGACATTAGAAATACCATAGGGCTGGACCTTTTGGTGGGAACCAGATGGATCATTTCACTGTTAAGCGCAGTCTGTGCTGCCTCATTAGAAATCGGACTGTTGTACCTTTCACTTGAAGATATATCATGGTTTACGTGATCACTCCCATCATATGGTGCAGTAGTATCAGCTCCATTACCAGGCATAGGAAATGACACATCATGACTATCTGTAATTTCTTCTGAGTGTAGATGGGATATTGCAGATGGTTCATTTGTGTTGGTCATAGGAAGAAGACTTACTGGCTCAAATCCCAGATTTCCAACTGAAGTAGTCTCTTGAGGAACCACCATGGAGTTAGTCAAGTTCAACTGTGAAGCATCATTGACTCCCTGTGGAACAGCATCAGCTGGTATTACTGGTAAGCTCAGTGGAGGTGTTACACAGGATTTATTGTGGGGACACAGATTTGATGTTGAGTTGTCCTCCTCCACATTAGATAATGTATGTACAATAGTGTCCTCAGAAACATGGGGCAAGGATATAGCTAAAATATTCTCTTTAAACACAGGAAAAGATGGACTAGTACATTCCTCGGACTCTAGTTTAGTCATATTATCCATAAGCTCATTGTTGGCGTTTGTGGAGATCAGTTCCTGCATCTTGTGCTCATCGTAAATGTCCTAAAAGGACCAAGAATATGGAGTCATATATCAATGATGAGAGATATTGTCAAAGTTTATTAAACTTCTGTCTGGTGTATTCTCTCTGTTAAAAAGTTCTGGGTCAATGGAATCCTTGTCTAATGTGGCATTTATTTCCAACTAACACCAATGCTTTACACTTGGCACCAGGGTTGCTAACCAGAATTATTCTTTTTTTCTAGACAGCTTATCCCAAAATCACAGATAGCCAACATTTTTTATGGAAAGTTGAAAACTATAATGAATTATAAAGATTATAAGTAGTACAGATCTATAGCTCAGTATACTGATGAGAACTCATTACAAGCATTTACTGTGAGCTGTAAAACGATAAGAATTACCTCCAAAATAATCTAATCAAGTACGGCCAGCCGCAAAAAAAAATCACAGACACATCTATTTTTTTTCACGGACACAGGAACAAATACACCTATTTTTACTGACTGTCCAGAAATTTGTGGACGGTTGGCAACCCTGCTTGGCACACAGTAATACCATTTTCTGGTGAAAGAAAGGTCTGAATCAGGCTACTTTCACACTAGCGTTAATATTTTCCGGTATTGAGATCCGGCATAGGGGCTCAATACCGGAGATAAACTCTTCCGTTTTGTCCCCATTCATTGTCAATAGGGACAAAACGTAACTGAACAGAACGGAATGCTCCAAAATGTATTCCGTTCCGTTCTCATACCGGAGAGCAAACCGCAGCATGCTGCAGTTTGATTTCCGTCCTGGGATGCGTCCCCATTGACTTGCATTGTGGGTCATGACGGATCCGTCTTGGGTATGTTAAAGATAATACAACCGTAACCGTTCATAACGGATGCAGATGGTTGTATTATCAGTAACGGAAGCGTTTTTGCTGAGCCCTGCCGGATTCAGCAAAAACGCTAGTGTGAAAGTAGTCTCACTCACATTAAAGTTTATTTCTTTACAGGCAGAATTTTAGAGAACAGGATATTACAGAAGAATATGGCATGAGGGGAGATAAATGTGGGAAAACATATTATAACAAAAAAAGAAACAAATATAGAAGAACATTTCGTTTTATATCTTTGTGTATGCACACAACATTGGCTTTATGTGATTAGCTTTATAACTCTGGAGGTATGCAGGCCTATAGTATCTTGTACTGGTCATGAGAGTACTTGCAGAAACTTGTGTAGAACTTAGTATGGAGAGAAACCAAAGTGAGTCATCATATATTCGTTGTGAAAGTTCTTGTCCGCAATCATGCAGTATAATACATTTTTTTCTATGAACCTAGAATTACAGGTTTTTAGAGAAGAAACAACCCAGCTATGGCATTCAGATCACCATAGTACACTGAATGCTGATTCTAATCTCTGCCTAGAACCACAGAGAAATTCCTATGCAAGAAGAAATGTCTTAAAGGGGTTATGCTATGATTGATGTAAAAAATAAAAATCAGACATCATCTAGTGCATGACTTTCTATTTCTAACAAAGCTAGAACCAGCCCTGTACCTCACATGGAATCTCTCCATCCATCACTCATTGTTCTGCTAGATTTATTTCAGGCTCGCAGCTCAGGGGGTGGGGGGTTTTTTCTCAAGGGGTGTGGCCTTTCTGCTACAGATCTTTCGCTGTAACTGCCACAGCTTCTAACAGAAGAAATGGCCGATGGCAGTTGAAAATTTAAACTGAGCATGTGCGACCACCTCAGTGAGGTGGACAGAGAAATAATAATAAAAAAAAACAGGAGGTGGAGCTATACAGATATAGTTTATTGAATAACTCAGTGGCTACACTAGCTTTTAAATTACATGTAATTACAAAAGTATTCAGAACCAGGTGCTGGTTTGCAAAAATGTAAAATATTTTTGTGGTATAACCCCTTTAATTCCAGTACATTATGGATTGTACTCTATTGTCTGACTTTTTACAAGTCCAAGAATCTCAGTGTCACTTACTGTAAGGGGTATTTCATTAGATGCTTCCATGGACTCCTCTAAAACGTTCTCCTCCTCATTATTGGCTGTCATGTTTTCATCAATACACCTGAACATGCAATCTGCTATTTCCCACTATAGGGAAAAAACATCAGAAAATCATGATTAATACATCATAAATGGTGAGCAATGTCTTCTGCCCATACATCTGAAGACGGTATTTATAGGGTTCAGTTGAAATTCAGACACATAGGTACTGTACAAATTTATGTGATTTTGAATTTTATTTTTTTGCAAATTTAAACTTCTTAAAGCCAAAAAACTGCCATAAATTCACCCCTATGACTTCACTTACCTGAGTACTGGAGTCAGTAAGCTCTTCTCCTTTGAGAACCCTTTGACTTTCACGCTCCTCCAACTGTCCAGCCTGCCTCCTAATTTCAGCCTCTAGAAGCGAACGCTGAATTGCTGTTTCCTCCTGGACAATAAGCAGACTTTTCTAGAAAAGGGAAGCAATATGTCCAAAAGTAACCAAAGTACCATGGGTGACTGAAAGCAAACCAATTATGATGTAGTCTGTTATCGAATAGAGGTATCTGATGAAAGTATCTACAAAAGCTGAACAGACTGGGCGAAGATGTTTTATGCTCTCGGGAAAGGTGATAAACTGTGCTATGTTAGGTGCCGCACTGTGGAGCATTACTTCTGTCTATGGTGTTCTTAAAGGGATTGTCTCATCTCAACGTTACTAACGCGGGATGAGACATGTTCCCGACCAGCAGAGTCGGCCTTGTTAAAGAAACAGCATAGCTTGCTGTGCTACACAGGAGTATTCCTTTAAAATCCTTCTTAAAGGGGTATAGATATTCTATTGCTTCAGAAGTTCTATAGCAGGGAATGGAGAAAACTGTATATGAGTGGCGTGCCCTCTATTCACAGCACAGCCCTGTTCTTGATTTAGGAGTGGATCCCTATTGATATTATTTATTATTATAGCGCCATTTATTACATAGCTCTGAACATATGAAAAGGGGTGTACATTCATACAGAAAAACAAGTACAATAAGAACAAGATAAGCTACAAACTAGCACAGAGGACCCTACCCGCGAGGGCTTACAATCTATGCCATAAATAATCAGTTAGGACTCTAGTGCACTCTATTCCTCCTCCTTGATTAAATGGATCAATGACCTGACTTGTTATTTTGTATTAAAGGAGTTCTACATCTTTTGATTACTGATGATCTATCCTTTGAATAGATCATCAGCATCTGATGGGCGGGGGTCAGACACACGGGACCCCTACCGATCTGCAGTTTGAGAAGGCAGCAGTGCTCACTGTAGCGCCACGGCCTTCTCGCTGTTTCCCGCACGCCCAGTGACATCACGATTATTTTTACTTTTGGGCATGGCTCAGCCTCATTCGCTTCAGCGGCATTGAGCCATGCCCAGGCCAGTGAAAAAATATATGACATCACTGGGCCTGCGAGAAACAGCGAGAAGGCTGCCGCACTACTGTGAGCACCGCAGCCTTCTCTAACAGATGATTGGCGGGGGTCTCGGGTGTTGGACCTCCGACGATTAGATACTGATGACCTATCCAAAGGATAGATCATCAGTAATCATAAGGTGTAGAACTCCTTTCAGGAAATTATGGTTGATGATTAAAGTATAGTAGCAATGAAAACTTTACTAAAATGTGGTATCCGTGGAATTGGATTTAACTCATTGAAGGTTTACAAATCCTGATCAAGTAAATATTATGCTGGAATGTATTGTTTTAAAATTTCACAACGTTGGCCATCATTACCATATACAGAAAAATTATCTGTCCTGAAGGGAATCTTTTCTTTTTCTGGCCGTCGGCTGTTTCAGCTTAAACAATCATTTTTTAACTATGGTCCACCCATTTAGTCTGGCATGATGGGTGTGATCCTTAAAGGCTATGGACACCTTTGGAGGAATCCTTTATTATTGCATTCTGCTCATTTTGGCTAAAAATAAGTTTTTTAAATTTGCTTTATTAAAAATGATCACCCATTTTCTCTATACAGCTATCAGTTTCGGTCTATCTGCAGATTATTGCCTTCTGTATATGCCAAGTCCCGTCAAACAGCAGCTCTGATGGCTGTATGTGTAGGCCTTATCGCTGAACTCCTGACAGCTTATAAATACTTATTATAGCTCAATTCTTATCAAACTAATGGCTCATTTAGACGGCTGTAAGTGTTTTGCGGCCTGCAAATTGTGGATCTGCAAAACACAAATACTGGCCATGTGCGTTCTGCATTTTGCATATAGAAATGTCTATTCTTGTTATAGAATGTGCCTATTCTTCCACAGAACGGAACTCCGGATGCAGACAGCACACGGCGTGCTGTTCTCATCTTTTGCGACCCTATTGAAATGAATGGGTCAGCACCCGTTGCGCAAAATTACGGAATAAATGCAGACCTGTACATATGGCTGTCTGAAGGAGTCCCAATAAGAATATGGCTTAAATAGTGTTTATTACTGTCAGGAGTTTAGAGATAAGGGCTACACATAACAACAAACACGAATTCTCTAAAGGTGTCAGTAGCTAAGTAGCTAGTAAATTGAGCTGAGAAAAGTATGCATATATGCATAGAAACCCCAATCCACAACCAGGGGTCTAACAGGTAGAAAATCCAACCTGTTGAATCCTTGTTTCTCCTGACTGCGGATTGTCATCAAATCTGGTAGAAGTTGTCAGGGTCTGCCGACTAAAATCTATGTCTTAGGCCAGTGGTGCCCAACCATTTTTCATCTGAGGGCTGCACTAGACATGATATAAATTTCGCGGGCCAGAACCAGGTAACTTTTCCAGAAAGAAATGCAAACACTGAGGGGGCACATGTGAGCATTACTACTGCGAAGCGGCAAATATCTGGGCATTTTTTCTGTAAAGGGGGCACATCTGGGCATTACCACTGTGAGTGGAGCATGTGGGGTATATATGGGTGGCACCCTTCTCACTCTGTATTTATTTGATTTTGCCCCTTCTTCCTCTGTATGTATTTGATTTTGCCCCCTTCTTCCTCTGTATGTATTTGATTTTGCCCCTTCTTCCTCTGTATGTATTTGATTTTGCCCCTTCTCCCTCTGTATTTGATTTTGCCCCTTCTCCCTCTGTATGTATTTGATTTTGCCCCTTCTCCCTCTGTATTTATTTGATTTTGCCCCTTCTCCCTCTTTATATATTTGATTTTGCCCCTTCTCACTCTGTATATATTTGATTTTTTTTTGCCCCACACGAGGGATCAGCGGCTGGTGCCATCAGCTATCCAGGGAAATAATGGAGACAATAGTCACAACTGCTACAGGGCACCTTCTACCACCGGCCACTACATGAATGCCCCTGCATACTGTCATGTATACACAAGTGTTCATACTCAGCTCTCAGCCGCAGCGAACTGCCTCCCCGAGAGAGAACACAGCAGACCCAGCGCAGCGCCTCAGACCAGCTGTTCCCCAGGATACAGAGTGCATGCTTTCTGGTTCCGGGGTAACATGTGACTGGTGCCTTTCCAGCACTTGCGGCCCCTCCCTCCTGGGCCCGCAAGTGAGTGCTAACGGACCCTAACCCTGTACCACAAGGAGGAGTCCTGGCTGTCCGTCCTGGCCTGCACGGGCCGCCTGACACGGCTTCGCGGGCCGGATATGGCCCGCGGGCCGTAGGTTGGGCATCACTGTCTTAGGCCATTTAAAGGTATTTATTTTATGATACTGATTGGACTTCAAATTTGTATGGACTTTTTTACTTCTGTAAAATTAAATGGATTATTCAAGAGCATTTATGCCAGATATATAATTAATAAGCGTTACACTGCATACAGAACACTACAAAACACTACACTGTATCATGATTTTAGGTTGATACCAATAATAATATATAATATTTGTTTTACCATAGCAATACTCATGTTTAAAAATCCCTGAAATATAGCTGCAAAATATCGACACTCCACCTTTACACTACTCTGATTTGACTATTTGGCAGACAATTTTTGTATCTACAAACTACAGACTAAAAACAGCCAAATGTTTTCGCTTGTTTTCCAGCTATATAATTCTCTCAACCCATCTAGGATATTTACTTTTGTGACATCCATTTGGCTTTTAACATGATTGATCTCCATCATCCTCATTTCATTCTGCTTCTGGAGCTCCTTCATCTGCTGGTCTTTTAATGTGAGCTCTAAATAGAAGGATGAGAAAAGGGAAAGAATTTATGAAGAACTCTACTGCATTAATAAGTCATTAATAAGTCATTAATTTGAGTAGTGTATAGTCAAAAATGAATGACCCTGAAGCAATTTTTTGGGTATCCAAATCAACTATCAATTAGGTCTTGCAGGTATAATATCAAATAAGAGCTATTCTAATCTCAAACACATTTTACGTTTTGACCCTACTTGCTGACTTCTCTACTTTGTACCTTCCTGGTCATTCCGGAATGTCTGTTACCGAGGTACCATTTTTA
Source organism: Bufotes viridis (assembly GCA_033119425.1). Classification (NCBI taxonomy): domain Eukaryota; kingdom Metazoa; phylum Chordata; class Amphibia; order Anura; family Bufonidae; genus Bufotes; species Bufotes viridis. Next base: position 149,518,042 of record CM065590.1, on the reverse strand, counting down.
TGTTACCAGCTTCACAGATGTAACCCTGGTCCCTAGCAGCAAAGACCATCCGTCCTCATGGCGGGCTCTGGTGAAAAAACGGTAGCAGCCTTAGCTTTCTACCACCTTGAGTGGTTTTGGAAGACTGGTAGCAGTTTTGGGGTTCACTGGCTATGGTCCAGACAGTGACGTCTAACAGCTGCCATCAGCATCATCTGAACCATTGTGTTTCATGAACTGTGCCCACTTGTCGAGTGAACTGTAACCATTATGCTCTTGAATCTCTCTGGAATAAAGCCTGCTTATGTTTGATTCCTACTGACCTTCTGATTATTCGCAACACCTCTACCATACCTCAACTATGGCTGCTGTGTAGGAAGCAATCGCCTATATTATATGGTCTTGCCAGCAGGATAGTGCTCATTTAGACGACCATATATTTGTGTCCGCATCCGTTCCGCAGAAGGGGCCGCAAAAGATGCGGACAGCCATTATATTGTCACATTGTGTGAGCAGTGTGTTTGCTTTACTTATTTTGTCACTAATGACCCCCAGCTGGTAGCGCCACAGGTCATCAATATCACATCCACAGAGGTCCGAGTCCTGGCATCCCCGCCGATCAGCTGTTTTGGGAAGCTGCGGCACTCACCGGCACTCAGTGGTCTTCCAGGAACTTATGAAACACAGTGCTGTACATTGCTGGATTAACTTAAATGGGCCTGAGCTGCAACTAGGCCATGTGTACTATAAGCGCCACAGCCTCTTCTACCAGCTGATCAGTGGTGGTCCCAGATGTTGGACCCCCGCCGATCTAATATTGATTATAGGTCATGAATATTAATTCCCAAATAATTCCTCTAAAGAAAAGGCAAAACAACAATGAATAAATACATATGTTCAAATACAAAGTGTCACGCTGTTTTTCGCGAGTTTTTGTCGCGTGTTTTCCGCGCGTTTTTGGCAATAGTAAACGCGTGTTTGTGTGATTGACTGCAGTGTTGTCCAATGACCAAATATCCCTGTCTATATGAAGTTTGGCCTTTCCAGCATGTTGCAAATTCATAAACGCGCGTTCGAACGTGCGTTTTCAGTGTTAAAAATGCGCAAAATACAAGCGTTGCGCGTTCCCATTGAAGTCTATGGGCCAAAACGCGCGACAAACGCCCCAAAAAAAGCTCAAGTACTTGTTTATGCGTCGGGCGTTTTTCAGCGCGTTCGAACACGCTGTAAAACGCGAAAATGTGAACCATTCCCATAGGGATGCATTGGTTTGCATCGGTTATGCGTTTTACAGCGCGTTCGAACGCGCTGTAAAACACGCAAGTGTGAACTGAGGGTTATTCTTGATCCTTTTTTCATTTATTTCAGTGACAGAGGAGCTGTGTGTCTCAGGTATTGCCTGAATAGTCAGTCAAGCAATGTCTGTAATAAAAAAAGACTAAAAAGCTGCTCACCTTCCTGTGTCTGTATCAACTTGTCAGTCAGCTGTCCAATATCTTGTCTAGCTTGTTGCAGCAATTTCTCCAACTTCTTCTTGCCCCTATAATGACCATGTTCAGTCACGTATGTAGCAGTATAATGTGTGTAATATTATTTATTTAGGTTTGTGTGTCACATACCTGTCATCTGATGGTTTCCTGTAAAACATAAGAAAAGAAACAGATATATTAATGCATGGCTTTTTACAATATTACAATTAAACGGGTTTCCAGCCTTTATTTTGATGACCTATCAATATTTGATCAGAAAAAATGGATCCTTTATTTTGAGCATCAGTTGTGCTAATTTTGTATCTATTTTTGTTAGTTCCATCTAAGGGTACTTTCTCTCTTGTGTTGTGAGGATCCGGCAGGCAGTTCCATCGCCGGAACTGCCTGCCGGATCCGGCAATCTGTATGCAAACTGACAGCATTTGTAGACGGATTCCGTTTCTCCGGTTGTCATCCGGAAAAACTGATCCGTTATTTCTTTTTTTACATTTTGAAAGGTCTGCATATGCTAGTGTGAAAGTACCCTAAGGTCTGTTATTTTAGAGAAAAAGTCCTGCGTGGTAAATAGAGCTTGACCACTTCTCTACTGCAGGTGAATCCCAAGGGTTGTCCAATTTCATTCTGAAACTGGACACCCTCTTTAATGATATCATACTAAACAGTTGTCCCTAGAGGCGACATATTTACCGTTTAGCCTGTGCCCCTGCAGATACCGCTTGACTCAGATGGCTCATAACCACTTTGTGAAGCTCATTAAGACGAGACATTGCAGTTTCTGCTGATCTCACGGCTCCAGTTACCTGTTAACAGAAGCTAATTATTAACTCAGATTAGGTTTTAGCCATCAAATAAAATTTTGAAGATGTATATATACATACAGTACTGTGCTAACATTTTAGGAAGGTGTGGAAAAAACACTGCAAAGTAAGAATGCTTTAAAAAATAGAATTGTTAATAGTTTATTTTTTTTTATCAGTGAACAAAATGCAAAATGAAAGAACAAAAGAAAAATCTAAATCAAATCAATATTTGGTGTGCAGCATCAATTGTGTACACAGTCATGGATTTTGTAGCATTATCGTCAGGTGTATGATTAATCAATTATACCAAAGAGGTGATGGTGTTCTTCATTTTCATATGTAGGTTGAAGCATAGTCATTAACTGAAGCAGAAACAGCTACTGTATGTAGGAGGCTCAAAACTGGGTGAGGAACAGCCAAATTCTACTACAAAGGTGAGGTTGTCACAGGTCCTACACCATGGCCAGACAGAGCACATCAACAAGACAGTAGTTATACTGCATAATCAAGGTATCATCCTGACAAAGATTTCAAAGCAGACTGGGGTTTCAAAGGTCTTTTGAAGAACCACCAACAGACAGGCAACACTGAAGATCGTAGACACAGTGCAGTGGTCGGCAGTGTATGGGAGAAGCATTCAGACGATCTCATGTTAAAGTCCCCTAGAGGGACTAAAAAGAAGTGTAAAAATTAAAAAAAAAAAAGTTTTTAAAAATAAAATATAAAGTTATAAACATTCAAAATTACCCCCCTTTCCCAATTTTAAGAAATAAACAATAAAAAAAAAAATATCATTAGTACTGCCACATTCCAAAATGACTATATTTTTAAAATATTAAAGTAACTATCCTGTACAGTGAATGTCGTAAAGTAAAAAAAAAAATAATTGGTCGAGTAACAGTTTTTTGGTTGCTTCCCCTTGAAAAAAAAATAATCTAAAAGTGATCAAAAACTCATACACACCCCAGAATGGTATCACAGCTCCGTAGACCTAATTATGTAAAGGTATGGGGGTCAGAATATGGCAATGCAAAGAAATTATTTGTTCAAAGTTTTTATCTTTTTAAGTATTGAAGCACAAGAAAAACTATAAAAAGTGGTATTGCTGTAATCGTACTGACCCAAAGAATAAAGTTAACATGTTAGTTTTTCTGCATACGGAACACTGTAAACCCATAAAACCCATAAAACTATGGCAGAACTGCACTTATTCCATCTTCCCACTACAGGATATGCAATATGTTTTTGTTTTACTATCAAAATGTTTACTTCTGACATATCCAATAAATGCAGCAGCAGCCTAACGTGAGAAGCACTAAGGGTAAAGTCTCATTCACATGTCAGTGTTTGGCTCACAATCACTGATGGAATTCACCAGGGGTCGAGTCGAGGGGGAATGCGTGGGAACGGCGTTCCTGCACTTTTTTCATGGCAGGAACGCCGTTCCCTTTCAGGGTGAAAGGACCAGGAAGCGCTTTCCCCCCTCTGTACTTCATCACATGCGGCAGTCGGGCAGTGAATACTTCAGGCCGGGCAGGACGAGAGCAGCGTGACTTGCTGATGTCACGTGCCTGCCCAGCCTGCTTTATGAATGAAGCAGGCGGCGCAGGCACGTGACGTCAGTCACACTGCACTCGCTCTCCCGCCCGGCCTGAAGTATTCACTGCTGCATGTGATGAAGTACAGAGGGGGCAAGACTTATAGTAAGAATAACTGTATAGTATAATCGAATTTAAAAACTATACATGAGCGGTAATGGGAGGATGGGGGGGATGTGGATGGCACTGTTATGGGATGAGGGGATGTGGATGGCACTGTTATGGGATGGGGGATGTGGATGGCACTGTTATGGGATGGGGGATGTGGATGTCACTGTTATAGGATGGGGGATCTGTGGATGCCATCCACAGCCCCCATCCCATAAGTGCCATCCACAGCCCCCATCCCATAACAGTGTCATCCACATCCCCTCATCCCATAAGTGCCATCAACATCCCCCTTCCCATAACAGTGTCATCCACATCCCCTCATCCCATAAGTGCCATCCACATCCCCCCCTTCCCATAACAGTGCCATCCACATCCCCCCCCATCCCATAACAGTGCCATCCACAGATCCCCCATAACAGTGCGTCATCCACAGATCCTCCCATAACAGTGTCCTCCACAGATCCCCCATAACAGTGTCATCCACAGATCCCCCCATAACAGTGCATCATCCACAGATCCCCCCATAACAGTGCGTCATCCACAGATACCCCCCATAACAGTGACATCCATTTCCACCTCGGCTTATACTCGAGTCACTACTTTTCCCAGTTTTTTTGGGGTAAAATTAGGGGGGTCGGCTTATACTCGGGTCGGCTTATACTCGAGTATATACGTTTTTTTTGTTTTTTTTTTCTTCATATTTTATGGGCTGAATGGAGAGGCACTGACTGGAGGCTGGTGGATGGGGCACTGGGGGCTGGTGGATGGGGCACTGGGGGCTGGTGGATGGGGCCCTGGGGGCTGATAAGAGGCTCTGGGGGCTGATGAGATCTGCTGGGGGCTGATAAGAGGCACTAGGGGCAGATTAGAGACACTAGGGGCAGATTAGAGACACTAGGGGCAGATTAGAGACACTAGGGGCAGATTAGAGGCACTGGGGGCTGATTAGGGGCACTAGGGGCAGATTAGAGGCACTGGGGCTGATGAGATCTGCTGGGGGATGATATAGAGGCACTGGGGGGCTGATGAGAGGTACTGGGGGCTGATGAGAGGCGCTGGGGGACTGATGAGAGGTACTGGGGGGCTGATGGAGAGGCATGGGGCTATTATGCTATGAGGCTACTGGGGGCTGCTATGAGGCATGGGGCTATTATCTGAGGTCTGATTGGGGCTCATTCATATTGGGGTCTGATCTGAGGTCTTATTGGGGTCTTATTAACATTGGGGATCTTATTGGGGCTGTTAGCTGAGGTCTGATTAACATTGGGGGTCTGATTGGTGGTCTGACCTGAGGCGTAATGAAAAATATTTTTTTCTTATTGTCCCCCTCTAAAACCTAGGTGCGTCTTATGGGCCGGTGTGTCTAATAGGGCAAAAAATACAGTACTTGCTCCAGCCGACCTCCCCTGCCCTTTGCGAACGCCGCGCGCTGTGACATCATGCGGAGGCACTTGGGTGAGTTCCCACACTTTTTTTCCCAGGACTTGACCCCTGGAATTCACTGACCAAAGACAGGATTGGATCCTCCACAGACATAAGGGATAAGGGAAAGATCTTCGCCTGTTCTGTATTTAGAGCCGCACCTAGGTTTGGCTCAAAATAACTGATGGAAATCACTGTGAACATGGGGTCATACCGTAACACAACTGGGACTTTGTAATATTGATAGATGCAACAATTAGTATTTGGGTGTATTGACCATTCCCCTCAATGTGCTGGAACCTATCAGCATGCAGCTTTTATATTTTTCAAAGGTATAAAGATGAAAGCAGGGACCATATTGTTTTTTTATGTTTATTTATTTTATTCACTTATATAGCACTGACATATTCTGCAGCGCTTTACAGACATTAGCATCACACTGTTCCTTATCAGTATGTCTTTGGAGTGTGGTAGGAAACTGGAGTAAAATTCATCAAAAACTCAACCAAACTGCCGTATGTGACCCAAACCTCTCAGTGCTGCTCTTTTAGCTGAATTACAACCTCACCTGTAATGCTATCCCATCCAGATCGACGCAAGGTTGTCCTAGATAGTGATCCTCTTCCACTTCATTCATGTTAGAATGGATACTGAAAAACTGGACAGATTGTATGTTACAAGGGATGCTTTTATATGCCTCCAAGTTTTAGGCCTCATGCACACGACCGTTGTTTGATTCCGTGTCCGTTTTTCGTGATTTTCCGTGGAAAACTCAGCAAATGCACCACTTGTCCTCCGCGTCCGTGATTCCAGTCCGTCAAAAAAATATAACCTGGCCTATTCTTGTCTGGGAAAAACGGTTTGCGGACCTATTCAAGTCAATGGGACCGTGAAAAAATGCGGATGGCCATCCGTGTGTCATCCGCATTCCATGTCCGCATTTTTTTGCGTTTCCCTTGGCAGGCATTTGGCAACTTGTCAGCCTGTCTTTTGGTAATTTCTTTTGGGTCATGTCCACTAAAAAAAATGGAAGACACACGGAAACACAACGGAAGCAAAAACGGACACGGATCACGAAACAACAGAACCCCGTTTTGCGGACCGCAAAAAAATCTGTTGTGTTCATGTAGCCTTACTTTGTGCTAATTGTTCTTAGGGTAGGTTCACATCAGCAGCAGGGTCCCAGTAGGAGCCACTGTCACAGATTCATTAAAAAAAAGGACAAAATACTGCTGCACGCAATGGTATTGTCAGACAGAATGCCAACATCCATGCCAGAAACTCAATAGATCCCTCATTATAGTCAATTGTGTCCAATGGGCATTGGCGGTGTCTGAAATATGCCGGGTCGGGTGCCTGAACAGAAAACCATCATTTTACCATATATGAACCTAGCCTAAGCAAACATGGCGATTCTATTTTGCCAGATTTCTTTCTTTCATTATTGGGAAATATTATACGAGACAAGAATATCACATTTAGGGCTCATGCACACGACCAGTGTCTGACTGGGGTACCTGGGGCCCACCAGTAAATTTTATTTTAGGGACCCACCGGACAGATACATTTAAATATAATAAATAATTTTACAAGTTTTTTATATGAACATAGGCTGGTTGAGGAGCTGTACATTGAATATATGTATGTAGTGCAGTAAGTCTACTGTGTTATGTGCCACTTGTGCAGGAGGTGGGAGACTATGGGCCCACCTTGCTCAGGGGCCCACCGGGGGTTTTCCCTGTACCCCTGTGGGCCAGTCCGAGCCTGCACACGACCTTATGTATTTTGCGGTCCGCAAAACACAGATCAGCAAAAAAAAGAAGAATGACATCCATGGGACATCCGTATTGCATCCGTTTTTATGCGGATCCATTGTAACAATGCCTATGCTTGTCTGCAAAACGGACAAAAATAGAACATGTTCTATTTTTTTGCGGAATGGACATGCGGACATATGGAAACGGAATGCACAGTGAGTCATTTCCGTTTTTTTGCGGATCCAATGAAGTTAATGGTTCGGCATCCGTAAAAAAACGGAATGGAAACGGAAAGAAAATAAGTTTGTGTGTATGAGCCCTTAAGGTCACATACACAGAAGAAATTAATGGAAGGGTGCATGCTTGATGTAGAAGGTTCATTCCATCTCAGACAAAGAAGAATGCGGTGCTTTAGGGTAGGCAGCGGATTCGCCTTTGAAGATCTGCATGCTGTAAATCTGCAGCATATTACAGTAGAGGCAAAGTGAATGAGTTCTTTTTAAATCTCATCCACCTGCTGCTGAGAAACTGCAGTGTAAATTTATGTACAGTATAGATTTTAAATCTGCAATATGTCACTTTATGCTGATATCCATGACAAACTTGCATGTAACCTGTATGAAGTTTGCAGTGGATTTTCTGCACAGTTTGCAATGGATTCTCAGCCAAATCCACAGCGGATTTTCAGCACTACGTCCTGTGTGAATATATCCTTAGGCCTCATGCACACGACCGTTAGTGTTTTGCGGTCCGCAAACCGCGGATCCGCAAAACACGGAAGCTGCTCCGCGTTGAGTTCCGCAATTTGTGGAACGTAACGCGGCCCATTGTAGAAATTCCTATTCTTGTCTGCAAAACGGACAAGAATAGGACATGCTCTATTTTTTTTTGCGGGGCCACGGAATGGAGCAACGGATGCGGACAGCACACGGAGTGCCGTCCGCATCTTTTGCTGCCCCATTAAAGTGAATGGGTCCACGCCCCAGCCGCAAAATATGCAGCTCGGACGCGGACCACAACAGCGGTCGTGTGCATGAGGCCTTAATCTCTGTTGGCGCCAGTAATCTTTGTTAGAATAAACTCATACAAGTAAACTTTTCAATGAATATTTTACCCACAGAAAACTGTTCCAAGAAAGGCAAGCTGGACAACAATGTCTAGACTTGGATTATGGCACGATAGTATTTACTATATTATTAGTGTTTTGTGCTTTTAGCCATGGCGACGCGCACCCGCGCACTGGAATGTGCTGACTGACCCCCAATTTTTCTTTGCAGTTTGTACTGGAGGTGTGGCTGACTCTGTGTGTCGTGCACTCCTTATTAACCTGCCTGCCCCATAGGCTTATTTTAACTAGTGCAGCTATAAAGCTGTAGCCTGCTCTCCCTGTATGTATTGGAGACCATTTGGCACCAGAAGAGGTGGAATACAGAGTGGGCTCAGCATGCTAGTGGAACCTGCATTCCCTTAACAAAATGGAGGCCAGTAAGGCACCAAAGAGGTACATTATAGCGTGGGTTCGGCATGCAGTAAATTGTGGCATTTAGCGTTAGGTTCCCATCTTAATGAGATCGCCTTAACGCCGGCAGACGGGCACAAATAATTTTGTACAGAATGTATTTGTCATTTGCCAAGAATCTCACATTTATATTAGTATTTTAAATTTTCTATAATAAGTATGGCACGATTGTATTTACTTTATTATTTGTGTTTGCAGAGTGCTGTTGCATTGTTTGTTTTTTTGCTTAGATGGGTTGTGACTGCCCTATTTACTTAGCTTGGTCTAAAGTATCTATGAATGTAAAGTTGGCCTACTTTAGCTCTTAGGTTCCACGGTGTTTCTTCTGTTACTATTCTATGCCAAAGTTATTACTTGCTTAATCTTCAGAAATACAGGAAGATCTAAGATGGTGTGAGCCACAGTGCTGAAACAGACCTCTTGTAACTGTGTTAGAAGATGTCTCCTCTGTCCACAAGTCTCCTGAAATCCCACAATGAACACAGTCAACTTTTGCTGGTACTTTCTCTTCTGGTCTTGATCATGCAGGATACTCTCAAGCTCGTCCTATATACAATACACAGGACAGAAGAAGGAATATACCAATTATAATAATCTGTTTCCTACTTTAATTTAATAACCGTAAATAAATAAATTGATTCTCCATCCAATAGTGGGAGCCAATCAGCCAAATAGTAGTATCAACACAGTAATATCAGCCAAAGTGAACGGGCCCACACAAGTTTCTTTATATAGCTGTTATCTTTTTTGTTATCCTGCCTGCGATGATAATGAGAAGACTGCTGAAAAGTGATCTCTAGAGAAAAGGAACTATCAGTTTATTATTAGGCTTAGTAGTCAATGCAAAAACTGCAGGATTTTGTGGGTTTTTTTGTTTTTTTTTAAATATAGTGACATGCAAAATTAAAAATACCATTACCAAAAATTCTTAAAAAATGTGTTCAACATCCAAACTTGTCTTTAACAGTGAGGCAAATTTACTAGACCTATAGACGGTGTAAACTTAGACAGGTTGTCTAGACCTGCAACACATTTATCATAGCGGCTCAGGCTGGATGATAAATGTGGTGCATAGCCAGATACTTTTGTCTAGCTCTATACCAACTATTGGTTGGCTTACTTTGAGACAGAATTGTGGCGCAATTTTGGCAATAAATGATGCATTGTATGCCATGCCCCTTTCCCATTAAGCCCTACCCCATTTTAAGTCAGTCAGAAAAAATGGTAGAAAACCTAGTTCCACAAATTGTGCCACTTTTCAGACAGATTCTAGGCACGATTAGTAAATCTGGGCCAGTGTGTCTGGCAGGAGCAATCTATGGCTGATCATTTCTGCCAGGATATTAGTGTAAAGTGACCGGATTCTTGGATGCCTAGATTAGATATAAGTGTGGTCTTATGTTCAGATACACATACTCTACAATAAGAAAAGAATATATAAATAATATATAAAAAATAAAATCATTTGACTAAATATTTACCTTTGACAATTGTTGCTTACCATATTTTCCATAATTTCCATATCAGGCCCCTGGTTGCTGTTTAAAACCCCATGGGTTCTTTCAAAAGTATGAACCATCTGATTGAGAAAAAAACGTGATATTTTACATGGAGGACCATTGTACCTGACTTCTCATATACAGCATGTCTCTGTATTGTCTGTGTAAGCAGAAGAGGAGAGGGGGTTGGCATGTAAACAAGTTGAGTTACCATGACTGAAAACACACAATTCACTGCAGAGAATGGGGAATGACTAGAAGTCACCGGGTGCCAAACCAATATCTGCCATCAGTTGACAGGTAAGCAAACAATACTTGGCAACTGGACTCAAGTGAACGTGAAGGCATTCACTCACCATGATCTTGGCCTCCAACCACTATTCTCTCATAAGTTACACCTGCAAAAACTAGTTATGTATTTTTTTTATGCTGCACTAGAAAAATCTTTCTACTCTTCATCATATAGTTTTACATTTAACAAATCTTTATCCTAACCTCTTGATGCATTTGTCGTCATGTTACAGTGCCTGAGCGCCGCCCATTTGTCATTCCTCATTGGGAAAACTTACCCTCTCCACCCTCTGTTTTATCTTGGTCACTTCCTCAGTGATCTGGTCTGCTCTTCGTGCCATTTTGGACATTGTGTTAGATGCCAGAACAGCTATTGCCGGTTCATCCGTTCCATCAATCCAGTCAGGTCTGTAATCCATTCCGATGCTGTCTGAATTAACATACATAATAGACCTGCGTTTCTGCGTTTGACACATCTTGTTATGCAAAGCTGAGCATCTACCAAACAGACGCCTACAGCTTCCATCAAAGCCTCAGATACATGTTAAGTAGCCAACTGCAGATGATGTTTTGGAAAGTGAGAGTGTTTCGCCTGTCAAGTGGCAGTTTCTTGGAATTATACTTTAATTTAGATGTCGTATTTTCAGTCAGTGTTGCAAACAGCGGCGCTTGAAAGTCTCTGAACCCTTCCGAATTTACTAAATATGTGCATAAATTTGACCTAAAACTACATCAAAGTTTCACACAAGTCCTTCAGACAATCAGGGCATATCGCTAGGATATGTCCCCATTATCTCTGGGACCCGCACCTACAACGAGAACAGAGCGGGAAGAGTTGTGGGTGGAGGACCCCGGGTTTTCGGGTCGTTAACAGAAAATACAGAATGTAAACAGAAAATACATACGGTCGTGTGCATGAGCCCTTAGAAATAGTTTTATAACCTTTTTCAGCCTTGATACACTTACATAAACATGTGTTGTGAAGATCAGACTTTGATAGATTTCTGTTCTTTAAATAAAACATATAGCCCACTCCACTGACTCTAATTTTATCTTCAAATTATCTGCTAAGGTTCACATACTTTTGTCACTCACAGACATGTCACATTGTATAATATAATATAAAGTCTAAGTGGTTATCTTTATCTACTTTTTGTGTGAAAATCTGATGTAGTTTTAGGTCAAATTTTTGCAGAAATACAGAAAATTCTGAAGGATTCACAATCTTTTATGTGCCACTGTATCTGTTGGGTTCTAAGCAAGGAGGCATACTATATAAAAACCGGGTTCTGCACCTAAATCTGTGTAAATCCTATTAACAATCCTCTTCCCATGCATGATGCCAAAATACAGGTCATATTTTAATTCAAGGTGTGAACATCCCCTTACAGACATTTCAATATTCAATTATGACCAGCAATATTCTCTCAACTGCTTTCTAGATTTGGCTATGACATGAGTGCTTGTTTGCTGGTATCACCTTCATGACTTTACAAGGCACTGGTCTGCTTTGTTCTCCTCTACTACATATAAATATTAGAGAAATTAGTGTAGAAGAGATAACTTATCTTCATCACTTACCTGAGGATGTGCATCTGTGATTAGTTTGGAGCTCTTCCCTGCACGTTACTATAAACAGGTTTGCTGTAACCTTGCTACTCTGTCAACTAGAAGCTTTTCTCCAGCACACGCCCTCGAATATATGATTTATGTTAGGTCATCGGTTCATATCAAAGTCATAAGAGCAATGCAGATTCAGAAGAGCAGCTAATAATTGCACTTAAAGGGGTTATCCCATGAATAATGTAAAAAATACAAATCATATAGTACATGACAGTCTCTTTCTAATAAAGCTAGAACCAACCCTGTACCTCGCATGGATCCAGAGATCTTCCCATTCATTGTTCTCCTAGATTTATATCAAGCTGACAGCTCAAGGGAAGTGTCTTTTCTGCTGCAGTTCAGGAGGCATGTCCATGATCTCCCAATCACAGCTCAGGAGGTGTGTCCATGCTGTCCCTATCACAGCTCAGGAGGTGTGTCTTAGCTCTCCCTATCACAGCTCAGGAGGTGTGTCTTAGCTCTCCCTATCACAGCTCAGGAGGCAGCTGAAGAATGAAACTGAGCATGTGCGGCCTTCTCAGTAGCCAGACAAAGAAATAAGAAAAAGAAAAAACAGCAGGTGGCAGTATACAGATACATTTTATAGAATAACTCAGTAGCTATACAAATTTTTTAATTACATTCAATTACAAAAGTATTCAGATCCAAGTGCTGGTTTGAAAACGGTAGAATATTATTTGTGGAACAACCCCTTTAAGTAAAAGATGAAAATTACCTTGACAGGTAATTAAATTAAAGCCCTTCCTATCAGGGACGTAGCTAACGGCTCATGGGCCCTGGTGCAAAAGTTCAGCTTGGGCCCCCTTTCCCTCAGTGCTTTGTGTGTCTTCCTATGCGGCACATGGGTCTTTGGGCCCCCTCAGGCTCCTGGGCCCGGTAGCGACTGCTACCTCTGCACCCCCTATAGCTACGCCCATGCCTCCTACTACCTTCACTATTACTAGTATATACCCGAAAAGTCTTATTTTATATTTATACATCAACATAACTGGAACAGCTCAAAAATCTCTCTTATTCTCAAAAAAAACACCAAGAGCTTTTAGAATTCCCCAATCCCCATAAAAACATGATTTTATTCATATAATAAAAAAAAAAATGAACCACAATTTTTATAGGGATCCAATAAAAATGCCAGTGATACCAGTAGGAGACGATCTCTACTCCTGATGAAGCTCATGAGAAACACACGTCGAGGTGGCCACAGTATGTTAGGGTGAAATTTCAATGTTACATTTAGGTGTGACTTTTGATTGTATATGCAGCAGATGAGAGTTTTTTTTAGTTCAGGTAAGCAGTTCTAGTAAATTATACGGTGTATATTGCCAAAAGAAAATAATGCTAGATCTATAATTCTCCATGTGGTAACTAGCCTTATATCAGTTTTTGACTGTAGTTTACTCAGATTATCCTGTGTGGTAGTTTATTGTATACAGCCCTACTAGTATCGCTGCCATTTTTATTGGAACCTTATAATAACTGTTGTTAATTTTTTAAAATTATGTTAATAAAATCATGTTTTTATGGGGAATAATAAAAGCTCTTGGTATTTTTTTCAAGAATAAGCTTTACTATTAACACCATAGGACATTCAAATAAACCTTATATGTGTAGGTATTAGGTAAAAGGATATAGGGAATAATAATACTGCTTTTGTGGGAGTTACAAAAAGGTTGAATAATCATAAGTGTTCTTTTATGTTTTCCATACATAGAAACATAGAATGTGTCGGCAGATAAGAACCATTTCGGCAGATAAGAACCATTTGGCCCATCTAGTCTGCCCAATATGCTGAATACTATGGATAGCCCCAGGCCCTATCTTATATGAAGGATGGCTTTATGCCTATCCCATGCATGCTTAAACTCCTTCACTGTATTTGCAGCTACCACTTCTGCAGGAAGGCTATTCCATGCGTCCACTACTCTCTCAGTAAAGTAATTCTTCCTGATATTACTTTTAAACCTTTGCCCCTCTAATTTAAAACTATGTCCTCTTGTAGCAGTATTTCTTCTTTTAAATATTCTCTCCTCTTTTACCGTGATGATTCCCTTTATGATCTATCATATCCCCTCTGTCTCTTCTTACTTCCAAGCTATACATGTTAAGGTCCTTTAACCTTTCCTGGTAAGTTTTGTCCTGCAATCCATGTACTAGTTTAGTAGCTCTTCTCTGAACTCTCTCCAAAGTTTCAATATCCTTCTGCAGATATGGTCTCCAGTACTGCACACAATACTCCAAATGAGGTCTCACTAGTGCTCTGTAGAGCGGCACGAGCACCTCCCTCTTTCTACTGTTAATGCCTCTCCCTATACACCCAAGCATTCTTCTGGCATTACCTGCTGCTCTATGACATTGTCTGCCCACCTTTAGGTCGTCTGATATAATGACCCCTAAATCCCTTTCCTCAGATACTGAGGTTAGTACTGTATACACATTCATGACCAAGGGCAAACATACCATTGAGGCGCATGGAGAAGAAGGGTCAGGTTAATTTGGTTTTTATTTTGAAGCGTGGTGAGATCCTGCACACAGATGTGATCTACACATTATGTTAGCAAACAAGAAAACTGAATATGTTCTTAAGTCCATAAAGCGGTTTGTAGAGCATAAGACCTCCTGTAGCGGGGGGTTAGGGTATTTACATTTGCTTTAATTCTTTAGGTACTCCAACAGCAGTACCATTGCGGCCAAATGACAAGTCCTATTTAAAATGCTTGAAGACACACTTTTCCAGGGTCCAGGTTACCACTAGGGATGAGCGAATTTCATATTTTGAAATTTGTTTTCGGTTCGTGTTGTGGTATTTACTGAATTGCGTTATGGATTCCGTTTTCATGGACCATAACGCAATTCCATGACGGAATGCATAACAAAATGCCTTTAGAGGCATTCCGTTATAATAGAAGTCTATGCGCTGCAAAACGGATACATCCTATTTCAATCAAAACTATAGTTTTAGCTGACCAATAACAGACCATCAATATCTGGCGAGAAGTTGCCTGTGTGTAACACTTCCGTGCAATAGTCTCTAGTCTAGAAAAAATTTTTTGTGAAAGAATGTTTTCAAACCATTCCCAGAATGATTGTTTCGGCAGCGTCATCCAACACATCTAGCTTGAATGATTGTAATGGCCAATGTGAACTAAAATGCATAAGGCTGCGTTGCAGAATGATCCTCCACCAGATGATCTTTCACTCAACAGTTGTTTAACCATCAACCTACTTCTATCTGTACGGCCACATAAAAAAAATTGCTAAGTGCCACTACCTTTTTCTTCAGGGTACTGGTTTTAGGGACCTTTTCAGGACCAACTTGGAGAAACTCCAAAATAAGGACTATTTTTTTTTTCCCAATGAGTTTCTGATGTAGCTTGTAAGACAGAACTGCTGAATTTTAGAGGGAAAGAAGTGGACCTTGGTGTGGACATTTGAAGACAATTACCAACCCATATCTGAAGGCTAGAGGCTTGTACAAGCACAGAGTACTCTGTGTAGGTGGCTAATTCTGAATAAGCTGCAAATAGCAGAAAAGGACAGAAGTTTGGAAAACTGGTGCAAGTAATAGTAGTCAGCTACTTAGCAGAATATCTACATAGGACATAATTTGCCGCAGAAAATTTTTGTTGTGGATCCATGGTTAAAAAAAAAAAAAGCACGAGTAGAAAATAACATCCTGCAAATTTAAAATCGGCGCTGATGGTCAACTTACGTTGCAGACAATTTTCATAGCATGTGCATGAGACTTCTTAAAAGTCATCAAAACTTCTGTAACAAATCTGCCAAGTGTAAATTCACCTTTAAACAGCCTCTCTAGACATGAATAAAAATGGCTTCTAGCAACCCACCCTAGATTGACTAGGATGGGTTGCCTTCACCTGAATAGCTGCTTAGGGTGAAGAGGCCTTGCTATACACTGCGCTCCAGGGTCATCCATCCCTGTCTATTGGTGTCAGGCTGCTCACCCGATACGCATATCTAATGCACAAATCGCTCCATTACTATTATAGAGCAGGGACTCTGCTTTACAATAGATAGCAATAATGCGATCCTGTGTTGCAATATGCCATCATGGGAGAGCAGCCCGACAGGAACAGAAAGCAGGATCACCTTGTTCTTGTCAGTCAGCCATGACAGCAGATCGCACACAGGATCGTATCTATTGCAAAGCAGAATTCTTGCTCTACGGTACGACAGTAATAGAGTGATTGTGCATGAGAGCAGTGGCGTACTAAGTGGGGGGGCGGTCCGCCCAGGTGCCGGCTCTCAGGGGCTGCCAGAAGCAATGAGCGCTTCCATCAATACAGAAGGAGGCGCTCATTGCTGGAGCGCAGGGAGCTGGGTCCTGTTACTCACCTCCCAGCTCCCCGCGCTCCTCCCCTCCTTCAGGCCGGCGGCGCTCTGAATGGTGAAGCAGGAAGACTTTACTCCACCATTCAGCCTGCAGCCTGGAAATCTTCATAAGCACCGCCCACACAGTGCTGCAGAGCGATCTGTGTCTGCAGGGAAGAGAGGACTGTGAGCTTCAGGAACGGGACAAGGTGAGTAGGTACGGTGTTTTTTTTTTTTAGTACTAAGGGGGCACAGATGACTTAATTACTATGGAGGGGGTACAGAGGGCTTTATTACTATGGAGGGGGCACAGAGCCAGAGGGCATTACTACAATGAAGGGGGCACAGAGGGCATCATCACTGTGAAGGGGGCACAATGGGCATTATTACTATAATGGGGGCACAGTGGGCATTATTACTTTTAACGGGACACAATGGCGATTTCTACTATGGAGGGGGCACAGAGGGCATTAATAGCACAGTGGGTATTACTACTATTAAGGAGGCACAATGGGCATTACTATAAAGGGGGCACAGTGGGCATTATTACTATGAAGGCGGCACAGTGGACATTATTACTATAAATGGGACACAGTGGGGATTATTACTGTGAAGAGGGCACAGTGGGGATTATTAATGTGAAGGGGGCACAAAGAGGGCATTCCAACTGTGAAAGAGGCCCAAAGAGGGCATAACTGCTGTGAAGGGGCACAATGTGGGCAAAACTACTGTGAGAGGGCACACATCTGTACAAAACTACTGTGAAGGTTGTACAATGAGGGCAATACTACTGTGAGGGGGTACAATTTTTTTTAAAGTATTTAGGGTTGGGGGGGGGGGCCCAGAGAAAGGACCCACCCCGGGTCACACCCTAGACACACCACTGCATGAGAGTTATAATGTAAAGTAATGCCAGATGCTGCAGAGTGCAGAAAAACCCTGTGTAGAAACAGTGCAGTAGAAAAATAAAAAAAATAGTGATCTGGATTTCTTATCTGTAGTATTACTCATGTTATGTATTATTGCAGAGAATAGTCAAAGATTGAGGTGACAGATTCTCTTTAAGGTCTTGTTTCAGCCATCTATACAGGCCACAAGACACAGATTCATGTGCTTTTAGTGACACAAATTTAAATCACCATGGAGTCACCCCTAATGCATTTCATGCATCCCATGCATTATTGATGGTTGTAAGTAGTGTTGAGCGACCTGCAGTCCTATGTAACACCTCAAATAACACACTGATAGCTCTCTGAGTACAGATAATGTAGTAAATGGTACCTGCAGTTCTATGTAACACTACAGATAACATAATTTTCCGCGATTTACATATTGTTGGCCTATCCTCATATGAGATTGGTGGGGACCAACTCCCAGCGCACTTGGATGGGACCGAGCTGCGCCTAGGTCACATGACTGATGAATATAATGTCACATGGCCTAGGAAGAGTCTGCAGCACTCACTGAGCACTGCAGCCTATAAAAAAAAAAATATAAGGCTAGGTATACACGACGAAATTTGTCGAACGACAATTTTTTATAATAGTAGTGTATGGGCTGCAACTCGCAAAAAATAAATTCAAGATGAATTTTTCTGCGACAATCGCGTTGCAGTCGCAGCATGTCGGAATGCAACATCATAAACTACCATTATAAAAATTGTCGCGTGACACTGATGTTGCGCGACAATTTTTATAATGGTAGTCTATGATGTTGCATTGCGACACATGTTGCAGTGTAGTTGTGTCCTATTTGTTGCACGACAAAGGTCGTCGTGTAGACCTAGCCTAACTATTGGGAGGCACACAGAAGGGGGGATGTCAGGGGCTCTCGTTGGGTAGACAGCCCATGGTCTATGATGCACTTAATCACACATGATGGGATTAGATACATAATGCACTGCCTTGGTCATTTTTGGAAGTCCCATAGAAGTGAATGGAGATGACACTGTACATAAGGTACCCTCCAGCTCACTTCACGGTCTGTCCCAGAGGTGAGACCTGCACCTATCTGACATTTATGGCATATCCTTGCGGTATGCCATAAATGTCCCAGATTGGAATATCCCTTTAATAAAGTTCCCCTGTTCAATACAACCATCAGATACCTATAGATAACAGGGGCACAGAACAAATGGTGCAATTTTACAAGAAAAAAAAAAAAGCTTTTTTTTTTTATAACCAAACACAAACTTTATTATTAAATGTTCTTGGATTTTTGAGGCTCTGGCTTTTTAAGGGAGGCAGGGGCTCCTTTGCTTTCTGCTGGGATCCTTTCATTGAAGGAGGTTGAGTGGCACACCTCAGGCAGATTTTTGTTACACGCAGCTCTCACATTGTATTTAAGAGAAAGAAAATAAAGATAAGCGAAACAATTCCCAAACACATGAGGAAAAGCAGTCAAACTTACCCGATCTGGTCCTGTGCTGCTCGTCAGAGACTCCTTACTGGCGAGATGCAGTCCGGGAAACTGAGGTCACCCCTGAATATTACATCATAAGTAAATGAGTCATGGACCCCATTATGATACCACAAGTGAGTCAGTCACCTGCCAGGATTCTAATGATGACATCACAAGCAGCGTCTCATCATGAGAGCGGCCGGATTGATTGTAATAAGGTGCAGACTACAGATAATGGGTTAGCACTTTGTCCCCTGGGCTGATTATAAAATCAACTCTGAGAATTCCCAAATGCTCCGATTTCTAAAAAACGTACCCATCACTGGCACCCAGACCACTACCACTGTACCCAGAGATGTTCCCTGCAGTCCTGTGTTATCTGTGGTGTTACATAGGACTGCATGGAACATCTACTACCCTATCTGTACCCATAGAATTATCACTGTTATCAGTGGTGTTAGGCTAGGACTACACGACAACGTGTTGCACAACCAGTAGGGCACAACTATACTGCAACACGTGTCGCACGACATTGATGTCACACTAATGTCGCACAACAGTTTTTATAATGATAGTTGATGGTGTTGCACTGGGACATGCTGCGACTGTCGCAGAAAAATCCTTCTTGGATGGATTTTTTTTTGCTACTGCCGTGTCGCATTTACAGCGCGACACCATAGACCATCATTATAAAAATTGTCGTGCGACAAAATGTTGTGTAGCCCTAGCCTTACAGAGGACTTCATGGAACATATATTACATTATCTGAAAACAGTGATAATTCTTTGGGTAATCTGGGGTATTACATAGGACTGCAGGGAACATCACTACATTAACTGAGTTCACACTTCAGTTATTTCCATCAATTATTGTGCGCCAAACCCAGTAGTGACGCCTATACAGAGATAACATAATGGAGAGATCTGCACCTGTTCTGTGTTTTTGACCCGCACCTGGTTTTGGCTCACAATAACTGATGGAAATAACTGAAAAGTAAACTTGCCTTTATCTGTGGCGTTACATAGGACTGCTGTAAACATCTACTACATTATTTGTACTCAGAGACAAATAAAGTAGTAGATGTTCCCTCCAGTCCTATGCAACACCAAAAGATAGCACAGTAATAGATCTCAGAGTACAAATAATATAGATGTCATCTGCAGTCCTATGTAACACCCCACATAACACAGTGATAGCTCTGAGTACAGATAATGTAGTAGATGTCAACTTCAGTCCTATGTAACACTAGTGATTTACATGCTGATGGCCTATCCTCATCAATATGAGACTGACAAAGTCCAACTCCCAGCACCCCCGCCGATTAGCTGTTTGAAGAGACCGTGGTTCTTCAGTGAGCACCGCAGCCTCCTCACTGCATGCCAAGCAGTATTGTCCGTTTGATAGCAGCATAGTATTGCAGCTCAGGCCTATTCCCTTGGATGGGACTGAGCTGCATCTAAGTCGCATCACTGTTAAACGTGATGTCACATGGTCTAGGAAACGGCTGCGGCACCCACTGAGCACTGCAGCCTCTTCATACAGAGAACAAGAATACCCATTGGGCAGCACAGGGAAGGTTGGGGGGGACTTAGGGGTCGGGGTCCAAGCTGGATAGACAGCCCGGGCCTATGATGCACTTAAAGGGGGTTACTCTGAAAAAGATTACGATGACAGCCTCAGGATAGTTCATCATTATCACATCAGCAGTGGTCCAAGTCACGGCATCCCGGCTGACCAGCTGTTTCAGGGAGCAATGCAGGCTCTTGGCAGCTTGCCAAGGACAGCCCCGTACATCATATAGTGGCAGTGCTTGGTATTGCAGCTCAGACCCATGGAATTGAATGGGGCTGAACTGCAACTAGGCCACTTGACTGATGTACAGTGATGTCATTGGCCTAGGAAGAGACTGCGGTGCTCAAGGCCTCTTCTAACAGCTGATTGGCAGGGATCGAACCCCCACAGATCTAATACTGATGACCTGTCCTGACGATAAGGGCTCATGCACACGATGCCTCAGAACGTGCATCAGGGACCGCAATTTGCAGTCCCCCCAATGCATGGGCAACAAACATACGGCTGCTGCAGACTGATCCAGACCCAATCAACCTGAATGGGTCCGTGATCCGTCCGCACCACAGTGTGGAGGCATGGAACCCCACAGAAGTGAATGGGTCCACATCCATAATGCAGTGCAAAAACGTCCTGGGCCCGTATATTGCGGGCCCAGCCGGCACACATTTGTGTGCATGAGCCCTAAATCATACATCTTTTCCTGGATAAGCCCTTTAATCCTCCCCTGGGAAAGGGGGTATTTAAATTAGCTCTTAGCAAGCTTTTGAGTCACATTAGCATGAGTTATAAGTGCGGTAGGGGAAGTTTGTGTTACAAATACAGTACACATATCTACAGGCAAATATGCGCTGAAGTGAATATTATGCAAAATGAAGATCCAACTAACCTTTGTTTTTGTAATGAAATAACATAGGCTGTCTGCGTAACACAGCACTCATAATCCAGAAGAGATGATACTTGCAAGTTCATTAGAGCCCAAGCACCATAAAGGACTGTGCTTGAAATAAATAAATGGTATAGAAATACATTGGAGCTGCAAGGCAGCGGCAACAGATGTGCATGAAACGTGCTGACCTGTTGCAAGCACGCTTGGAAACTTTAGATATCTGTATTGGTCCCTTGTTCATATTTGCCCGTATTGCTGAGAAAATTTTTAATATATGCAAATGAGCCTCCGAAGCAATGGGGGGTTGCCTTTACAACTAGCGGCTCTGCTCTCTCTGCAACTGCCGCACCCTCTCCCCTTTGACAGAGCCAGCCATGGTGAAGCTTTCACTGCCTGGTCCTGTCAAAATGCAGCAGTTGCAGAGACAGCGGAGTCTCTAGGAGTAACGCTCCTAGAGGCTCTTCAGCATAAAATACATATGCAGGCACATATGAACATGGGACCAACACATATGCCAAGCGCACATGCAACAGGTCAACAAGTTTCACAGGTACAAATCTGCTGACAGATGCCCAGTCATATGTAAAGCAGTAAATACCTCCTTGTCTTACCCCTCTTCTTGAAGGATTTGCTCCATGCAATACCTTATATTTACCTGTAACTGAACCTATGGAAAGCAGCTGATCACCAGCAGGTAATTTAGTGTGTTCTGTTCACACTGGAGTTCTTAGTGGCGTTGACCTTCATTAGAACCAGATAGCAGGAGCAGAGAGCTTGCAGGATTGTGCAATGTGCATGCAGGACGTGATGTCAGACAAAGGACATTGCTTTGGCAACATCTCCGATACACGCCAGTAACATGCAGGAGTTGTGGTATTAGGTAGTGACGTGATTATCTGTAAGACCACTGACAAGAGATGAACCACCTTTGGGAAAAGGGAACATAAAAAAAAAGCCCTTTTTGTAATGCCAGACAGGGTTTGTAAGACCCTTTTGTGTACAGAACACCATAGAAACTGATTTGCCATACAATAAACACGCCGGAGTCCAGAATAGAGAAGGGGCCTGCGCAATGCACGTTACCAGGGGCCAGAAACAATACTCCTCACACCCAAGATGCTGCTGCATCCTCCGTTTGACGCTTGCTCTGTTTGGAGCAGGTTCACACAGGTTTAAAGTGATCTGGAAACTTTGGCCCAATAGATTAAATCCAGTTTTATTTAGCTCCAGGAACACAGAATAAAAAAAGCATGAGGGTAATATTTGAAGTCAGTTTTTTCTGTACTGAGGCGCATTTTGTCTCATCCTAAGGCCTCATGCACACACACCTGTATTTTTGGTCCATGTCTGATTTGCACATGCATCAGTTCATTTCTATGGGTGCCAAAAAACTGGACAGCACACAGATGTTATTCGTGTGTGGTCTGCATCTGGGCCAGACTATAAATGATAGAAACTGTCCTATTCTTGTCAGTTTAGCGAACGATAGGCTTTTTTTACAGTAGGCCCAGTAAAAATTGTGGTATGCACATGGACCGCATCTATTTTGCGGAGCGCAAAATGGATACGGTCATGTGCAGGAGGCCCTAAATTGCACGTTTGTCTAGAAAGGCTACTCTAGTTTTCCTACTACACCCTCCTATTGGGACAAAAAAATATATCGCACAGGGCAGGGGCTTTTTCTGCAGATCTGGTGACGTATCAGGTCTCTGCTAGACAGAGGCTTCCACCTAGCAGTGTTCCCGGTGACGTCACCAATGGGCAGGCTTTAGCACTGCTCTAGCCTGTAAAAACAGCTAGGGCACAGCTAAAGCCCATTCATTAGTGCAGGTGACATCATCGGGAACAATGCTAAGCGGAAGCCTCCAACTAGTAGTGCAAGTATGTAAAACGAAAAAGCCTTGCCCTGTGCTATACAGCGCAGGGCAAGGGAGAGCATGAAATGCTCCAATGCTCATATCAGATGGGCTGCCTGGGTGAAAAAGGGGATACGTCTGTGTTCAACTCTGAACCCGGACAACCCCTTTAACTTGCGAGGTGACCCCCGCCAATCTGATAGCCTATCCTAAGGATACAATACTTGGCTCCCAGAAAACCCTTCTGACCCATGCTATGCAGTTATTAATTTAATCCCTAACCTATATGTGGATGCTAGATAAAAGTTTCAATGTTTTTAATGGAGTGCTGGATTATTAGTCTACATTTTTGCATGCTCCATAACCGTACTGACAGCCAGTGTACATTTGCATTAGCTCAAAGAATTTTCCAGTTACATTTTTCTTGTTCAGAGAAGATTGAAGGAGGCACTTGCACAAGGATTTGGTCTCCAAGTTTATTGGAAATTGTATAATACAAACATTTAAACGGCCCCCCGTGGTGTTTTGAAGTTCATCCCAACAGTAGGCTGGGTCACTTGCAGGTTCGATAGTCCGCCAAAGTCCTGAAATATGGGGAGAGGGGAAAAAAATAAAAAATAAGTTAGCAAGATGCTTTAAACTTCTGCATGTATTTTAGAAACTCTCCAGCCATCCTCCGAACACCACCAGTATTTTATTGTTGAACTACTAAATGCAGGAGCCTAGTCTCATTTATGACCACATACACTGTAAACAGTCATGTCCTGATGTTCATTAGTGAATAGGAACAAGTTTTATTAAACACCACAGGGCTCAATTTGAGATACTAAAATGGATCAGGCTTACAAATGCAGCAGGATTGTGAAAGCTACATGCTCCCTCTAGTGGTAACTAGGAGCACTCACACCACCTACACAATCGGAAACTGCAGTGAGGAGACTGAAAACATCTGTCAGTTTCTCTATGAAATGCATTAATAGCCAAATATAGATTAATTCCACACATTGATATCCTGTGTTGCACTATGGATGACTGCTGTATAAATATCAGGCAAATGAGCCTGGCATGACCTTGCCTACCCTCCTGTCCATACTATCAAATTTATTTGTGCCCATGCACATCAACGTTGGTAAAATTACCCTTGGATTATGCTGCTAATTACCGTAAGTCTACTATCTGATTTAAACTGTCATTTTTTGTATATACTAGTTTATTAGAGCTAGGAAATGCGGATGTGGACAGCACACTGTGTGCTGTCCGCATCTTTTCCAGCCCCATTGAAAGTGAATGGGTCCGCAACCCATTCCGCATAATTGCGGAACGGATCCGGATACATTCTACAGACGTGTCAATGGACCCTTAGTCTGTCAATGATTGTCAATTATCTGTAATTACCTTATAACAGCTTTCATTAATGTCCTCTGTCCCTTTCCACGGCCCCCTTAAAAGACCGTTGCTAGGGCTTGTCTGTCTTCCCTTTAGTATAAACAGAAGACGGAGGGGCGGTCCTCTACGCTGCATGGCTACATTAGGCTTCAGAGTGAGGAGGCGTGTCTCTCAGTAATCAATCTGATTGGCTGGCAGGGAGCTGATGGCTACAGCAAGTGTGTACGGAAAGTGAGGGAAAGCAGTTTTGGCCTCAGAGAACTGGCAGAGGAGCCATCTTGAGAAGGTCCTCATATTGTAAATGTTTAAACAGCCGTAACTAAGGGAAAAACTCAAGGAAAACTAAAGATATGTGAAGAAACTAAAGACTGCTTTATGCATAATGGTGCTGCAGCAGTAACATATGCTAAAGTAGATTTTTTTGATGAAAACATAACAGTTACCCTTTAAGGCCACATGCACACTGCCTATTACACGTGGATTTTTGCATGGCAAGTCTGTAGCATAAATACAGTAGCATTAAAGGGGGTTTCTGGGATTACCATGTTCTTTTTTAACATATGCTCCTATTTCCCATGCACCCCCCCAATTTGGATTCTCCTGACCAGTTCTTCTCACACAGCTCCAGCAATGACCAGCTAGTTTATAGCTCCTACCACCCAGTTACATAGACACTCCCTTATCTCTGCCCCATCCATGGGCATATCACAGGTGGTGATGTGGATTTTAAAATCTGCAGCATGTCAATTTAGGTCATGGATCCGTAGCAAATTCGCCGCAGAAATTCCTCACCGCCTTCAGGATACGTTCACATCTGCGCTTTGAAATGCAGTGAACAGCCTGACGGATTTCAGTGTATCTGGCATTGCCAGATACAGCCGTTCAGTGCTGGACCCCCATTGACTATAATGAGATCCAGCGATTTTTCGGCATAAATGTCAGGTTTTGATCGGACAAATACTACTGCATGCAGCGGTTTTTGGCCAGTCGACATTTATGCCAGGACAGCCTGCGGGATATCCAAACCCTACTGTTAACGTAGCCTTAATGAGGAAGCCATTTCTGCACCAAAAGTGTGTAACACATTTTGATGAGGATGTGAATCAAAATCTTCAAGCTGTAAAATAAAAAATGCCAGAATAATCGCCTCCTGCGATGAAAGTTCATCCCATGTGACTGCTGAAACAATCACATGGGAAAAGACGTCATCGCAGAAGCCTGGATTGTACAGAAACTGGAATAAGAGCAGTTTTTTTTTTTTTTTAAAGACTTGCAGATTTTGATTCAGTCCTTCACAGCTGAAACCTGCAAGCAAATCTGCATGATTTGGTGTGAATTTGAGGCTGGATCCACACGTCCGTTTAGCACAGACGTGAACTGTCCATGGTAACCTGGGCTGGATTCCTGCTGCAGTACAGTTATACACTCATATAGATCATACCAGTGTATCACTGTACTGCAGGGGCGGGCAGGAGTTGCATGGCGTCATAGCAACCAATGACACCGTGCGCTCCAGCTCTAAGCAGGAATCCAGCCCAGGTTACCACGGACAGTTCACGCCCGAGTTAAACGGACGTGTGAATCCAGCCCAACATGGAATTTGGTGTGCAAATTAACATGGAATTTTCCTGTAGCCATTCTGCAACTTGTAGACCATGTAGAACAACAGGAAATGGAGACCCTTTTTTCTAATTCTCCGTAAAAATAAACTGTAAAAAAAAATTATCCTGACATTTTTAAAAATTTAAAACCTGGCAAAAATCCCAGCAAACACCCTTTACACTGCTGGTGGGATAAGGTAAGGGTTTTCAATATACCACACTACAAACAGTAATGTCTTAGATTTATTTTTAAGCTGTTTGAAAGGAACAGGGTTTGGGGTGTACAGGTGACAACCAAACACGGGAATGTCTTTCATATGCTTTCCCTGCAGTATCAATGACCGGGTCACTGATCAAACCACAATCACTTTCGATGCAGGTGCTAGGAATATATATGGACTCTTAATCTTACCAGCAACTTCAGCATTTCCTTGGTGTCAGGGTCAACCTCAATGATCTCTTGGTCTAGGGCAGACACCTAAACAGAAATGAGAGTTAGTTATTCCAAATATAACACTTGCAAAGCAATGTTCTGGCCACAACTGAAGTAGACGTTACGTTTTTTTAGGGTACCATTAAACAGAGCCTTCATAAGCAAGTACAGTCAAACCTCTCCAAAAGACCACCCCGCTTATCCAAACCAAGTTTCCAATGACATCTTCACCTAATTTATAGAGTCTTATACCTGTTTCACACTGGCATTTACTCATTCCAGCAGGCGAACAGCCGAGAGGGCAGCCGGGTCTCTGCCGGTCCCCATTATAGTGAATGGGGCCAAGCAGACTTCGGGTAGCTCACGGATGTACACTGTATTTACGAATCCCCTGCCAGAACGAGTTAACGCCAGTGTGAACGTACCCTTACACAAAGCTCTAAATACCATATTACTCTGGTAAAACTCTGGTTATAAGGTTGTATATATTTTTTGCTAGATATAGCATAAGCACACCAATAGCTTTGCAAAATTATATGACTTGCTTGTGGATTTGAAAGGAAATGGAAATATAAAAGGACTTTCTTCTCCTTCCTGCTGAATCCACTTATGGCTTCGGTTGAAAATCCTCCAGAAAAATCTGCCTCAAGACGTCGTAAAAACCTCCATGTGAAATTCACAGTGGCTTTTGTGTGCAGATTCCATGTGAAAACTGCACAGAATCCACCTCCCATTGTAAATGGCTGCCACCAACCTGTCGCAGAATGTGAAGAGGGCTGGTTGCCTCCAACTGCATATACTACACACTGGTGAGGGTTCCTGTCAGGCAGTTCATCCATGACAGGGTATGGTGGGCAGGATCATATCATTACCGTCTACTGTAAAGCAGCATAATGTGTAGCGAGGCTCTGGCCCCTCAGCCCCCAAGCAGCTCTGCAAGTGAAGGCAACCAGTCCTGCTAACATTCTAGGACAGATTGCTTCAGGGCTGTGGAGTCGAGGAGTCGGAGGCAATTTTGGGTACCTGGAGTCGGAGTCGGCAAAAAATGGACCGACTCCGACTCCTACTAGATTTAAATTGGAATAAAAAAAAATTGGAATAAAAAAAAAGCAAGTTTAAATGTCCCAATTCAGATAAAGTTATAATGAATTACTTCTCTACTGTAAGAATAAAGGCCAATGCATGCAGTGCGTCACGTTACCGCTAAACAAAGACGTTAAGTGACCGTGAAGAAGCTTTTCATATGCTTTACTATGCAGTTAAAGGGACACCGACAGGCTGATATATCTGCTGGTATTCATCAGAGGATTAGGAATACAACTAGACGACTGTTACCCCCAGTTGAGGTTTACTTGTGTTTAAAAACGTTTTAATCAATATGCAAATTCTCTACCTTTGTGCCCAAGGGGGCAGGCGCACATGTAGAGTACTGGCAGCACTAGACAGGACTTGGTAGCGAGGAGGAAGAGAGAAAGCTGGCACAGCCTCAGCATAGCCAGACGAGGCTGCTGCCAGCACTTACACGTGCGCCTGCGCAGGAATTCAGCGTTCGGCTAGACTGAAAAAAAAAGGCCAGTGCAGTGAATAATAACGAGGGGAACAGCGCTGGGAAGCTGTACTTCGGGCGCGGCTGGGCACAAAGCAGCAGGAGACGCTGCCCCATTGGGCACAAAGATAGTGAATTTTCATACAGATTAAAATGTTTTTTAAACACAAGTACAGCTTAACTGGGGGTAACATTAGTATAGTTTTATTCCTAATTCTCTGATGAATACCAATATATATATATCTTTAGCTGGAAAAGCAGCCTGTCAGTGTCCCTTTAAGGAGTGGCAATACCTACACTTTCCATTTCCATCGTCTGCTGTTACAGGGAATTTTAGCTGGAAAAGCAGCCTGTCAGTGTCCCTTTAAGGAGTGGCAATACCTACACTTTCCATTTCCATCGTCTGCTGTTACAGGGAACCCATGGTTATCCTCGCCTCTCACTGATAACTGATTAATAACTGGAGACACTTGTATAAGTGAAGGGAATGGATAGTCAATAGTTCAAGACTGAAGCTGTAAACCATTTGAAAAACTGCTATCATTCAGCTAAGGCTATAAAACATGTAAACTCAGATTGTTAGCTTAAATTTTAAACATGACTATGGGATTCTACTAGGAAAATCATGTTTTAAAATAAATGCCCCTTCCTGGATCCTCCCACTGCTCTATCTTCAGCAGAAGATCAGCACACAAAGGAGAAGGCAGCAGCTTCTGCTCAACTACCTCTCTGTGCTAGAGGAGATTAGAAGAACTTGGTGGAACAGCTTCGTATTTGCATATTAAATACAGAGGAGTCGGAGTCGGACAATTTATCTACCGACTCCACAGCCCTGGATTGCTTGCAGCCATTTTAAATCATTCCTGGAAAACCCCTTAAAGGACAGGGCCAATTTTCAAGTTTTTTTCTCTTGCCTTCCAAGAGCCATAACACTTGAAAAAAATAAATAAAAAAAATCCACCTTTGTTTACCATTTTCTTGAGAAAATAAAAACTTTTTAAATGGCCACATTCTGACACCCAGAACTTTTATATTTCCATCTACAAAGGGGCATGAGGGTTTGTTTTTTGTGCGGCAAGCAGTTTTTACTGTTACTATTTTTAGACTACATACAAATTCTTTATCACTTTTTATTCCCCCCTTTTTATTGGGAAATCGGTGACGAGTTTCATATGACAGGCCTGGGAGCTTTCAGAAGGCCCTAGGCTGCCATAGTAAGCACTCAAAACCAGGATTTTGTTGGGGCCCCTTAGGTAGCCCTCTCCCTGTTCAACCAGATACTATTGACTGCAGGATACGAGGGGTTGAATGATGAGGATCTGAATCATCTCCAATTCCGGTCACTGCAGCTGGGTGTTGGCTGTATCAGGGTGCCTTCACACGTGGCAGAAAATTCGATGACTGAAAATCAGTTCTATTGACTTGAATGGGGCAGCAAGCACATGGATTTCTGCAAGCTCCATTAAGGTGAATAGAACTGATTTTCAGTCACAGAATTTTCTGCCACGTGTGAAGGCACCCTCAAAAGGCCACTTTTAGAGGTTGAGGGCATGGTTTGTGCGCCGACACCACAGGGGTCTGCTCACAGATTAGCCCTACTGAATGAGGCTAAAGCAGCAAGCAGATCCACCACATACAAATGGAAAATGGTGGCAGAAACCAGAGGACTTCTGCCATGGATTCTGCACTTTTTTGGCACTAAATTCTGCATTCATCTTTATACTATAGATTTTTGTTAAGCAGAGTATGTTAAAAGGGTTTTCCTACATTTTAATCTGATCTGAGTATCTGATCTGTGGGGGTATGACACCCCCACACCCCACCAATCAGCTGTTTGATAAGGCGTCCCTCCTGTGAGTGCCTTAGCCTTCTCCCTGCTCAACATGCACAGCGCCGTACATTCTATAGTGGCTGTGCTTGGTATCGCACTCCGCCTCATTCACTTTAACGGAGCTGAGCTTCGGCCACATGACCGACGAACGTGGCGTCACTGGCCTAGAAAAAGCTAAGCCACACTCACAGGAGCACCGGTGCCTTTTCAAACGCTGATCAGCGGGTGTTCCGGTTGTCAGACCCCCACAGATCGGATACTGATGACCAATCCAGAGGATAGGTTATCAGTATTAACATGTCGGAAAACCCTTTTAATATACTCTGCTTAACAAAAATCTATAGTATAAAGATTAGTTCTGACAGAACAATCTTTAGAATATCAACAAACGGACATAAAGGTAGGTTTGGGATAGTGTGAATGTCAGCTACATGGCACCTCGGCTAAACTCAGACGGCACCATACAAGGTGTTACAAGTGAATGCACATAAGCTTGAATCCACACTACTGCCACCAGCATGATCCCTACAAGACATTTATGAAGCCGACACCTACTGTGCCAACAGTACTAGACTGTAGGGACACTTCCCCAATGCCTAGGGCAGCGATGTTGAACCTTTTAGAGACCGAGTGCCCAAACTGCAAACCAAAACCCACTTATTAATTGCAAAGAGCCAACGGGCAACAACCTCTCAACCGCTGGGACCCACACCTATAGAGAAGAATGTGCACGCGCGGCCCCCGCTCCCATTCATTTCAATGGGGCTGACGGAAATAGCTGAGCCAGCACTCTGCTATTTTCCCTGGCCCCATAAAAAAATAAATGGAGGGCGGCTGCACATGCGCCCTCCGTTCTTGATATAGGTGCGGGTCCCAGCGGTGGGAATCGCACGTATAAGACAATGGGGGCATATCCTAGCGATATGCCCCCATTGTCCATGATGAGACAACTCCTTTAACACCCAGTTGTATAAAACATTTAGGAGGAATAACAGAGGAACGAAAAAGATGCCCCACAGTTATTTCAATTGCTATTGGCAGCCTGTGGATAAGTTCGCTCACTGGTGACAAAAAAAACTGATGAAACCACGGCACAGAACGCAAACATTATGCTTATCAGGTTTATTTTGCCCTGTTTGAGCCCTATTAAATGTAATGGTAACAGCAGACCCATGTAGTTATGTCACCCTGCTGTGGGTCACAAAATCATGACAAAAAGCAAAATCACCAATGCAACAAAGGGCCAAAAAGAGGGTTTGACCTCTGTCCTGTGGGGCAATGTCATGAAAAGGTACATCTTATTACCACTTCCTGCATCCCGAATCCGACTACAGTGTCAACACAAACATTGCTTAATAAAATAGCAGCAAGTAACAACACAACAAAAAAGGTCCTGAGAGATATGACAATACATAAACAGCAACCCTGTTATTAGGAGAGTTTAGATATAAGCCAGAAAACAGTGCAATGTCTGGATTCTTACCTCGGGGACATAGTTATCCCTTCTCTCCCTCTCCTCCTCCTGCAGTTTGATAGAGATGCCTCTGACAGGGCCTCTCTGGATGCGCTTCATTAGATGTGTGACATACCTGCAGAGAAAGTCACAGTACACAATGTAACATAATGTAAACTGTGCCCAGAAACTTACCACCCAGAATAGAAGTGCTGTGTGAACGTTACAGGGTTTGAAAGATACCAAATGACCTACAAACACGGGAAATCGTTCACTAGTGCTCTTCCTGCACTATCAATGACCGGGTCACAAGCAGAGCCACAATCACTTTCGATGCAGGTTGGACAATACAAGGCAAAGTGGAAATACACTGAGCTCCGTAAGACCTCGTTCACATTCCCGTGTCTTTGACATCTGTGAAAACATCAACTGTAAAGATGTCAGTGAAGGATCTGTGTTTGGTCCATGTCCCCTCCTTTTAGTCCTTTGTAAGTCATCCGGATTCCGGGGACACTGCTCTGCTGAAAAATCATTTCCAGAGCATCTCCTTCCAGCGGTCAGTGAAAAGCAGACCAAACACGGATGCCATCTGTGCCGTCAGTGGTTTTTTCACTGATCTGTTGACTTTAATGGGCGTGTTTCTTCAGCATCACGGATCAAAGTAATGCATGCGCCCGTGATTATATCACCGACTCATAGTCAGCAAAAAAACTACTGACCACTATAAAAATAAAAAATAAATCAATGGCTGCGATTTAAAAAACGGAAATGTGAATGATGCCTTAAGGAAGGGTTTACACCAGCCGGAAACTTCCATTTACCAAAGGACACCATTGACTATAATAGGATCTGGCCACTTTTTGGCATACTTGCTGGTTTTCTCTGCAGGATCAGTTAAACAGAGGTGTGAACCTACCCTTATAATACAAAAGGTGGGAAATGACTGATAAACATCAGCTAAGGCATCTTGCACACGACCGTATGCCCTCCGAGACATACAGTCCGTGAGCGGGCCATAGGTCCCGGAGCGGCATTGATCGTGCGCACAGCATCATAGATTACAATGATGCTGTGCACATCAGGCCGCCCATGGGACTATTGTCCTGCACACATATGATCTTATGAGTGTGGGACAATAGCTCTGCTGGCGGCCCGACGACGTGCACAGTATCATTGTAATCTATGATGCTGTGCGCTCCCGGACATATGGCCTGCTCACGGCCTGTATGTCTCGGAGGGCATACGGTCGTGTGCAAGAGGCCTTATTCTGAGGTATCTACATGTTCCTTGCGCTGCTTTGATATTTCAGTGTGATGTCTAGGA
This sequence comes from Bufotes viridis, assembly GCA_033119425.1. Classification (NCBI taxonomy): domain Eukaryota; kingdom Metazoa; phylum Chordata; class Amphibia; order Anura; family Bufonidae; genus Bufotes; species Bufotes viridis. Next base: position 149,485,337 of record CM065590.1, on the reverse strand, counting down.
AATCCAGCCCATGTGACTGCTGCATTTCCCAGACTGATCTCAGATTGTCTGAGCCAAACTCAGTCTTGGAAATGTCATAAGAACCACATTTTCTGGATCATGCATGGCCATGTGAAAGCAGTTTTATAACCGCATGAACCCAGCCTGACACACACAGGGTGCACACTGGTTGGTAGAGTGACTAGGAGACTGAAGTCTCAGCAATGAGCTTTACGGATAAACATAAGGCCAAAGGACAAGACTAAATCCTTTCAGCTCCCTCAGAAATGTGCCACCAGGCATCTCGCTACCTGAAGTCAGATGCAGAAGAGAACTAAATTCTGGCAAAAGTCACAAAGGTCCTGTCTATGGCTCTCCATGTGCTAGTGAGGAAACCACAATCTGCTGCGTTTGAAAACACAGACTATCTGCAATAACAAAATGCCACCTACAATGCAGTGCAGCATCTTTCCCAAGCGGGACAATTATGGATACACAAAAAGAGAAAACCTCCAGACCCATCATCACCATACAAACTCTAAACTCATTACAAAAAAAAAAAAAAAAAAAAAGCCGAGTGCTGACCCTTGCCTTAACCGAAACCACATTTTAACAGTAGAATGGTTTTTTAAGGGCCGTTTCACACTTGTGTTTTGGTTTCCAGTTTTTAAATCCAGCAAAGGCTCTCAAAAACAGCCCAAAACTGTTCCATGTTGTCCCCACTCATTGTTAACGGGGACAAAACTGATCAGGATGCATTTTGTTCCATTTTTGATAGACAAAACCTCTGCAAGCTGCAGTTTTGTGTACGGTCCTCAAAATTGAACAAACCGGATCAGTCAGCAAAATCAATGATGCCAGTTCAGTTTTTTTTTTTTCAGTTCAAAAAAAACAAAAAACTGATCCTTCACAATGATTGAAGTGCCAGATCCGGTCTGTTCCGTTTCGATGTAACACAACTGCATCCGAATGGTTGTGTTAACATCAAACTGAGCTGTTTTGAGATCCTCTGTTGGATTCCAAAACCAGAACTCAAAAGCAACGTGTGAGACGGGCCTATGATGGGAAGAAAACTTAATGTAAAAAGATTTCATTTAAAAAAAATAGCTAAAAAAAAAAAAAAAAATGCACTTTGCAAATATATTTGATGTGTCAGTGACAAAAAGGTTTTGTTTAGTGAGGGGGAAAACTCCTGAGCCCCACTGCGGCGGTCACCATCAAAACGTTCAACAGCTATGACACTAAGGTTTTTTCAAAGTGCGGTGACTCTTTAATTATACTGACATAATAAATCCACTGCTACAGGTCAATCTTTACCTGGCACGCCCACCTTCCCATGTGACTGCTGCAGCCAATTCCTGGCCTCTGCAGTGTATCCACAAAGTACAGAAAATTCGTCAAAAAACGCCACTGCAGATTTCGATGAGGATATGGTTGTGGATTATATCCTCTCCGCTAAAGAGGGTGAAACCCACGGTTAAGACCCGCATCACAAAACGGACATGCAGCAGATTTCAAATTTGCACCACAGGTTGATATATGCAGCAGTCATCCACTTTGTTAGCACTGCCCAACACTATGGATCTGCCACATGTGAACATGACAATAATCACAAGCCCTACTCGTTCACACGTTTGCCACTGAAGATCGCCTATTGATAAGGATCTAGGAATTTTAATAAACAGCACTAAGATGCAAAAACTAGTGTCAGACAGCTACTGCCAAGGCCAGTAAGATAATGGGTTGCATCAAAAGGGGCATAGATGCCCATGATGAGAACATAGTCCTACCTCTTTACAAATCACTAGTCAGACCACACATGGAGTACTGTGTACAGTTCTGGGCCCCTGTGAACAAGGCAGACATAGCAGAGCTGGAGAGGGTTCAGAGGAGGGCAACTAAAGTAATAACTGGAATGGGGCAACTACAGTACCCTGAAAGGTTATCAAAATTAGGGTTATTTACTTTAGAAAAAACTTTAGACTGAGGGGAGATCTAATAACTATGTATAAATATATCAGGGGTCAGTACAGAGATCTCTCCCATCATCTATTTATCCCCAGGACTGTGACGAGGGGACATCCTCTGCGTCTGGAGGAAAGAAGGTTTATACACAAACATAGAAGAGGATTCTTTACGGTAAGAGCAGTGAGACTATGGAACTCTCTGCCTGAGGAGGTGGTGATGGTAAATACAATAAAGGAATTCAAGAGGAGCCTGGATGTATTTCTGGAGTGTAATAATATTACAGGTTATAGCTACTAAAGATGGGTCGTTGATCCAGGGAGTTATTCTGATTTCCTGAATGGAGTCGGGAAGGAATTTTTTATTCCCCTTAAGTGGGGAAAATTGGCTTCTACCTCACAGTTGTTTTTTGCCTTCCCCTGGATCAGCTAGCAGGATGACAGGCCGAACTGGATGGACAGATGTCTTTTTTCGGCCTTATGTACTATGTTACTATTGGCAGCGTCTCTTACCCAGCGATCTTGTTGCGCAGCTTTTTGCTAGGGATGATGGCGATCTCCTCACACACGCGCTTGTTGCTGTGAAAGTCATTGCCCAGCCGGGTGTAGTACTTTTCAATGATGACCCGAGCGGCCTTTTTCACGGTCTTAGTTCGGACGCGTCCCTAAATGAACAAGCAAAAGTGAGCAACAAGAACATACATTTTGGACAAGTGCCTTTTAAGAAGGTGCAGCCGACCGTCTTACACAGGCCAAAAGGCCTCCGGTCACCCGGGGAATCACTGCTAGATACTGTATAGGCGGCCTACGGCAATGACCCCAGTCACTGGTAACCAGTCTACCCATACACACCAGTAGTCACGTCCAGCATCCCGCGCAGCCAGTGCCACACATCTCAACACCCACACGAGGACTGTGTGAAAGTCACAGGGTTCGGCAGCCATAGCGAACGGTCTCCAAACACGGGAAAAGCTTTCACGGGATTCTCTGCCTGCAGTATCAATGACCGGGCCACTTCCAGAACCACAATCACTTTCGATGCAGGACGTCCATCTAACTCAAGGAGCCTCCACCTAGTCTACAACTCCCAGAATCCACCTTTCACTTCTAGGGGTGTTACAAGAACAGCAGAGCAAGGGAGCATGCTAGGAGTTGTAGTTGCATAGGCCAAAAGCTTGCAGACCCCTGTAGTTGAGCACCACCAGGAACCTACCGTCTACCTCCCACAAGACACATAGGCACAATGGAATCCCCGGCCACATACCGCCCCATCCTCTCCAGTGCAGCCGAGCGTACAGCACAGGGTGGAGGCCACAATCCCCGGCCTGTGCTGCGGCCGCAACCGGGAAAAGCACTTCATGAAGCCGCCCGAACAGCACCGGCCTCACAGAGGAAACCGGCATTCCACCCCTGCCCACGCGTAACATGAGGCTTTACACCACGGCAGCGGCCAGACACCGAGGACGACAAGCGGTGCGCCATGACACCCTCACAGCACGGAAAGCAGCCGATATTCCCCGCCAGGAGGGGAAGCCGCAGCTAATATCCGATGCCGCGACATCATGAGGTTGTCAATTGACCATCGCTGGGTCGGACAAGGTGAGATTCAGGGTTCTGGGTGAGGATGATGAAGGATTGTACAGGAGACAGACTCAGATAGCAGACCCACCATGTTGGACCGAGCTGGTAGAAGAGGGCAAAGGATGCCGGGAGCAAGGCTATAAACAGGCGGAAGCGAGATTGGGAAGGGCGCTGTCGCTGGCGGCCACTAGTGGCGTGGAGGGATGTTGCAGCTGGGATTTATTCATGCCGCGGTAGTGATAGAAGTTCAGAAAGGTGTTTCAGAGGTCCCAAGTGTCTCTCTTTAGGAGGTACAGTCCCTCTTTTTTACTCAAGTCCCTCTTTTTGACCTGCGGAATTAATGCATACATGTGCAATAATAAATTTACTGAATTGCTCCTTGCTAAAGTCTCTGTATGGATTACGTGTATATTACACCATAAATTCATTATTTTGTGCTATTTGGACCTTAAAATATCTATAATCTGATGATTTATGTGCTAATATTTAAATGGATATTGCAGCGCAAGAAAAAAAATTGTCCCAGGGGCTCCAAATGCTGTAAAAAATAAAATAAAGAAACTTACACTCACCCAGTGGTTTAACTAGTGTTATGGGCCCCAGTGCAAACTTTGGATAATCACAGAAGGAAAGGATGGTGACTGCCCCTGTGAAATCACCAGCAGGGGGCGCTGTGCTGGCCTGTAACCCTGAGCCATGACAATGTCTAGCAGGGTAATCTAGTGCTATCACACAGTACTAATGCCCACATTGTGGCCCCTCACAGTAATTAAGCCCACCTTGTGGCCCCTTCACAAAAGTTATGTCCTCCTTGGGGCTCCTCACAGCAGCTATACCCACCTCTGTTCCTATCACAGTAGTTGCCTACTTTTGTATCCCCTCACAGTAGTTATACAAGATATGTTCCCCCCCCTCACAGTAGTAATGGCCAGATATGTGTCCTCTCACAGTAGAAATGCCCAGATATGTGTCCCCCTCACAGTAGCTATGCCAGATATGTGCCCCCTCAGAGTAGTTATGCCAGATTATGTGCCCCCTCACAGTAGTTATGCCCAGATATGTGCCCCCTCACAGTAGTTATGTCCAGTTATGTGCCCCCTCATAGTAATTATGTCAGATTATGTGCCCCCCTCACAGTAGTTATGCCAGATTATGTGCCCTCTCACAGTAGTTATGCCTTCATATGTGTCTCCTCATAGTAGTTATGCCCAAACATGTGACCCCTCACAGTAGTTATGCCCACATATGTGACCCCTCACACTAGTTATGCCCACATATGTGCCCCCTCACAGTAGTTATGCCCACATATGTGCCCCCTCACAGTAGTTATGCCCATATATATGCCCCCTCACAGTAGTTATGCTTTCATATGTGTCCCCTCATAGTAGTTATGCCCACATATGTGACCCCTTCACAGTAGTTATGCCCACATATATGCCCCTCACAGTAGTTATGCCCACATATGTGCCCCCTCACAGTAGTTATACCCAGATATGTGCCCCCTCACAGTAGTTATGCCCACATATGTTCCCCCTCAAAGTAGTTATGGCAGATTAGGCGCCCCTTCACAGTAGTTATGCCAGATTAAGTGCCCCCTCAGTAAAAATGCCCACTTTTGGGCCCCCTTACTCTAGTTGGAGCCCCTCTTTTGCCTCCAGTCTGCAGCTTTATGGGGCGAAAAAAAACCGAAACACATACTTACCCTCTTCCCTGATGACATGCTGCCACACTCAGATCGCGCTGCTGGCTGTGCTGAAGGCCGATTTTAGGGATTTCAGCGCTCCTCCCAAAGCCAGCTATGTGCGGCCTGCAGGGGGAGCATCTGAGCTCAGAAAAAAAGTGAAGCAGGGAGCGGAGAGGTCTCCCTGCTTCACTCTGGAAACAACTGCTGCTGCAGTTCTGACTGAGTGAGTAATTATGCTTTGGGAGGCGTGGCCTAGTATGAAAAAAACTGCTGTGTTGCATGCCGCACATATTGTCCCTCTGCTATTTTCAAAACTTGGGAGGTATGATGTAATCAGGGGCAGACTGTGAACTTAAAGGGGTATTCCGGTAGGTACAAGTTATCCCCTATCCACAGGATAGGCCGCAATGATGGCTAATGGAGTTCTGAGAACAGCCAAGCAAGTGTGAATCTTGGGAGTTGTAGTTTTACCACAGCTGGAGTGCCAGAGGTTAGCCATTTGATAGTGGATAACTATCAGATTGGTAGGTGTCCTACCACTGGGAGCCCCACCAATCACGAGAAAAGGGGCCCTATATCCCTTGCAGGCCCCTCTCTGCATCCCTGAAATGACTGGAACAGCTAGTCGCACATGCGGGCGACCGTTCCACTAATTTCGATGGGAGTCCGGGAGATAGCCGAGTACAGCCCTCACCTATCTCCAGAACTCCCATAAAAATGAATGGAGCGGCCACTCACATGTGGGACCGGCTGCTCCGGTCATTTTAGGAGAGCAGCAATGGGCCTGCAGAGGGTACGGGGCCCCCATTCTCGTGATCAGTGGGGGTCCCAGCGATATGACCCCCACCGATCTGATTGTTATCCCCTATCCTATGCAACTTGTACCTACCGGAATACCCCTTTAAGGGTATGTTCAGACAAATTCCGCTGCGCTGTGGGTTCTGACCTGCTCCAAGTTTAGCTCTACGGAGCTAAACCAACTAAACCAAGAGCAGGCTCCCGCTGTGGGATAGGTCAGAGCAGTAACCACCCCAAGAATGGACCTGTACATCCTTGCCGTGGTCTTGAAAACTTCAGTGTAGCACAGTACCAGCTAAGTGTATGAGATTACACAAAATCTCATGCACGCTTTGCATTTTTTTCCATGCGGAAATTGACCTGCTGTGCAGATTTCCAAATCCGCAGTATGTCAATTATGTTTGCAGGTTTTCACCCTTTTCCAAAAAAGGGCAAGATCTGCGGCAAAACTGCATCTAATCCGCAATTAAAAATTGTTGATTTTGCTGCGCGTATGGTGCAGAAATACACAGAAATCCGGATCTTATGCGCTTTCACCCTCACTCATACTTAGATTACTATGTACCCAGCCAGCTGCAGTGAGGAGGGCTCGGGCGACCCCCCTGGTCATCAGCCCACCGGAAAATTACCTTGTAAGGCCTACGGCCAGTCTACCCCTGCATCTAATAGAAGGTTGCTTCCATTTGTGGCAAAAACTCAACAAACTCACAAACTCACAATATACAGTAATCCCCAAAGTGTGCAGCAATATGCAGAACTGGAGTGTAAATTGCCACCCTGCTAACTTCATGGATGGTGTGTCGCTGCTGATATCCTCTCTACACTTGTGTTGCGTAGGGGTAATATTTGACTCCCATCCACCCTTTCATTACCTCCAGCTGTACTCAAACTCAAAACATTTCTTTTACACTGGGTTCAGACCTGAGCGTTTTGAAGCCTAGCGTTTTTGGTGCGTTCAAGACTGGCGTTTAGGCGCGTTTTTGTCAAGCGTTTTGGTAAATAGTGTAGGCGCGTTTGACGCGCGTTTATGTGATTGACTGCATAGTTGGCCAATGACCAATGATATAGTTTGGCCAATCTGAGTGCTTTAGAGGTTTGACATTCCATGGTGGCTGATTCAGCATGTTGCAAACTTTGTAAAACGCGCATCCATAGGCGCGTTTTACGCTGCACAAACGCCCGAACAACACGCCTATCGCGTTTCCCATTGAAGTCTATTGCCACCAAACGCTCGAAAAACGCCCGAACATACTTGCTTATGCTTCGGACGTTTTTAGGCGCCTTCGAACGCGCTTAAAAACGCGCAAGTGTGAACCACCCCTATAGGAATGCATGATTTCTGTACTGTTGTGCGTTTTTTTGCGCGTTCGAACGCGGCGTTTTACGCGAAAGTGTGAACTGAGTGTTAGGCTTTATACACACGGCCATGTTAGTATTTTGGTCAACAAACAACAGATCCAAAAAAAATATCTTCCCACTCCTGTCAATAGAAAACACAATTTGTGTCAGCGCTGGGAGCACAGGTCCTTCTGCATCAAGAGAGGAGTGACTGCCTCTGCTCGTGGATGGAGTAAGTCATTTTTTTAAAAATTTTAACCCCTAAAAGGTAATTTTAATTAGTGTATCTGTTTTTAACAGCCATTAGACAGATGCATTCCTGTGTAACTGCCGTTCAAAACAATCCCATTGATTTTAATGGGGTCCATCTGGTTGTGAACATGACCAAAAATAGTACATGTCCTATTTTTGACAGCCGCTATTCACTGTTCGTAAAAAAAAACGGCCATGTCAATAGCCCTATTGACTTCAATTGGTTCTAAAAACTGCCGTTTTTCACTGTTGTGTGAATGTAGTCTAAGATTAGGCAGTGTGAAAAAATAACTAATACTCACCAGTTCAATCATTTGTTGTTCCAGCGACACCACTTTAATGGTCCTTCAGCAATTACATCACACATCATTCATGTCACCACTGCAGCCAATCACTGGCCACAGTGGTCATGTGCATGGGCTGTACAGTGATTGGCTGCAGCGATCATGTCGAGGATGTAAATGTTGTCATCACTTTTTAAATAGAAAAGTGTTGAGAGCAGTGGAAAAAGTAGCAAATTATCGCGAAAGTGTATGTTGCACAAAAAACTGTTACTGAGAGCTGGCATTCATCCAATGATACATTTCCCCCAATGTGTTACCCAAATATTGTGCTACATAAAGTGCTACGGAAATTGATGGCGCTATATCAATAAATAAAAATATTCTTTGTTCTCGGGTTCAAAAAATCAGAAATGGCTTGGTGTGAGCTGCCTCAGACATGGGTTGTGTCTAAACTCCATACGCCCTAAGGACCTTGAGATGTCATAGGGTCATGTGACATGCGAAAGCCATGTGGGATGTAATATCTATATCCAATGTACTGTGGTAATAAAAATTAGTAATATGATACAAAAATAATAATAACCCAAATGATGATCACTTTCAAATTGCATGTTATGTTCCCCTGTGACATCACAAGATCCTGACGGCGCATGGAGTTTTGACACTACCCTCAGGCATTTATTTACTGACTGTAAATTTTCAATAAAAAAAGGCAGCACAACAATGCAGAAAAAACTTTATTCGGAAGAGAAGATACTATATAAAAACCAAGTACAATTCCTAATCTGGAGATGAAAGATAAAGAAATTCAATAAGATCAGTATCTACACCAATGTTTCTCAAACTGTGGCTTTCCAGATGTTCTTAGTAGGTCAGTTATCAGGGCATGATAGGAGTTGTAGTTTTGCAGCAACTAAAGAGACACGAGTTGAAGATCATTGATCTACCTGAAAACATTGGTCCCCAACTTGTAGCTCCCTCTATCTGTTGAAAACTACAACTCTCAGCATGTTGGGAGTTGTAGTTTCACAATAGTTGGAGTGCCACAGGTTGGAGATCTCTAATCTAAAGGGTAAGGGTTCTTGCAGACGAGCGGATCTTCTGTGTGTTATCCGCAGCGAGAATGAGAGCCAAGCTGCGCGGTGGACATCAGAGGCACAAAGCAGTAACATGATAGATACTGCTCCGTGCCTCTCTGTGACCCTTTTACTACAAAATCACTGTGACAACTTTATCGCACGGTGATTTTATAGTGAAAGGGTCACAGAGAGGCACTGAGCAGTATCTATCATGTTACTGCTTCGTGCCTCTGATGTCCACCGCAAAGCTTGGCTCTCATTCTCGCTGCGGATAACACGGAGGAGATCCGCTCTCTGCAAGAGCCCTATAAACATAGTAACATAGTAACATAGTATATAAGGCCGAAAAAAGACATTTGTCCATCCAGTTCGACCTGTTTCCTGCAAGTTGATCCAGAGGAAGGCAAAAAACCCCTGTGAGGTAGAGCCAATTTTCCCCACTTAAGGGGAAAAAATTCCTTCCCGACTCCAATCAGGCAGTCAGAATAACTCCCTGGATCAACGACCCATCTTTAGTAGCTATAGCCTGAAATATTATTACGCTCCAGAAATACATCCAGGCCCCTCTTGAATTCCTTTATTGTATTCACCATCACCACCTCCTCAGGCAGAGAGTTCCATAGTCTTACTGCTCTTACCGTGAAGAACCCTTTTCTATGTTTGAGTACAAACCTTCTTTCCTCCAGACGCAGAGGATGTCCCCTCGTCACAGACATATATATATAAGACAGAAATATAAATAAAAAAAGAATTGTGGTATTTGATTTCAAAGTGTCTATTAGTGAATGGCCACATGGTCAGGTTTCTGCATGCAGTTTTGGAAGCCAAAACCAGGAGTGATTTCAAAAAAAGTCATATTTAACTTCTATAGTCTCTCTTTTTATGATCCATTCATGATTTTGGCTTCCAAAACTGCATCCAGAAACCTGACTGTGTGACCATACCCTTATTGTATAAATCAATCCTACATGATAAAATCAGATAAAATAACTTTTTTATTTACTTTACTATTTCTATGGAAAGGGCTATTCAGATTTTTTGATATTGATGACCCATTCTCCAGAGAGGTCATCAATATCAGACTGGTGGAAAGCTGTCACTCTAGGGTGATGACATTCTCGTGAATTGGGCTGACCCTGGATCTTGTCTTGACGCTTTGCTTGACATTGTTGATGACTTATATTCTGGGTTAAAAGTCAACTGGGGAAAGTCTTCTTTGTAGTTTTTGGACGACATTGAGTGGGTTGTCACATCACATTGTAGTAAATTGATGGTCATGTGACCCCATACAACTGCTTATATCACCGTTAAAAGGGTTGTCCAAGATTTTTTTTAAATTTTCCCTTCATCCAATGGAACCTGTGAAGAAGAGATCTATACTTACCTGCCACTCTGTTTGGGCTCTGTGGATCCTGGGGGGCTGTCTTCACCGGAATTCTGGTCCTTGCCTGTAAACTTCCTGAATGGATGGGGTGACGTGCACCGCTGCAGCCAATGACTGGTCTCAGAGGTGATGTGTCCCCAAGTGGCTCATCACTGCTGGGTCATGTGTTCTTGGGGACATGTCAATGGATGCAGCGGCGCAAGTGACCATGTAATTGCAGGAAGTTTACAGGTGGTAAACAGAAGTCTGGTGATGGAGCCACAGAGCGTGAAAAGAGCAGTAAGGAGCACAGTAAAGCTCTCTTCACAGGTCCTGCTGGTTGGAGTAAATAAAATAAAAAAACTCAGTAAGGTTTGGGAGGGCCTGCCTCACTCATAGGCCAGAAAAATATTTTTTAAATGGTACTGGTGTCTAAATTATTGTATATTTACTAGCAAGCTCCTATTATTTTGCCTAAGACGCTGGGTGGCCCCCAGGATTGGCCAGGGACACCCTAAAGGCACCATATGACTGTGGGAGATTAGCCCTTCCTAATACGTTTAGGTACCACACAGTTATCATTTGCTTGATGCGTTAGAGCAAATTCCAACAATCCTGCTGCAGTTCTGAAGGAACTTACTCATTTGGTATACAGAGCTGGTGTATATCCAACCTGTCACTATACTTCTAATATGGCACCAATTGTAAACACCTAGACTTCCTTCATTAAGGTCTTTGGAGGGAGAGGGGAAAGTAAAGGTTGGTCCCCCTTCATTCCCTTAGAGAGAGCTCCCCAAATTACTACAGCTTCCTGATAATGAGTTTTGGCCTCAGATGGGTATTAAATATCTAAGGCCTGTTTCACACTTGCGTTGTTAGGATCCGGCGTGCACTTCAGTCGCCGGAAATGCCCGCCGGATCCGTAACAACGCAAGTGACCTGAAAGCATTTGAAGACTGATGAGTCTTCAAAATGCTTTCAGTGTTACTATGGCAGCCAGGACGCTACTAAAGTCCTGGTTGCCATAGTAGTAGTGGGGAGCGGGGGAGCAGTATACTTACAGTCCGTGCGTCTCCCGAGGCGCTCCAGAATGACGTCAGAGCGCCCCATGCGCATGGATCACGTGATCCATGCGCATGGGGTGCCCTGACGTCACTCTGAGCGCCCGAGCCGCACGGATGGTAAGTATACTGCTCCCTGCTCCTCACTACACTACCATGGCAGCCGGACTTTAGCGTCCTGGCTGCCATGGTAATCATTCAGAAAAAGCTAAACGTCGGATCCGGCGATGCGCCGAAACGACGTTTAGCTTAAGGCCGGATCCGGATTAATGCCATTCAATGGGCATTAATTCCGGATCCGGCCTTGCGGCAAGTGTTCAGGATTTTTGGCCGGAGCAAAAAGCGCAGCATGCTGCGGTATTTTCTCCGGCCAAAAAACGTTCCGTTCCTGAACTGAAGACATCCTGATGCATCCTGAACAGATTTCTCTCCATTCAGAATGCATGGGGATAAAACTGATCAGGATTTTTCCGGCATAGAGACCCGACGACGGAACTCTATGCAGGAAAACAAACACGCCAGTGTGAAAGAGGCCTTACTCAATTGTATGATGATGGAAACTTTAGAACAGTTGCAAATCTTAAACAAGAGTTTAATCTCCCACAACCCTTAGGTATTTTCAGTTGTGGCACGCCTGTGTGGAACAATTTGGTAGGAGCTTTAGCGAGTGTGGTGCTGTGCAAATGGTAGCCCATCAAAAAACTACATGAACTTGTTTCTACTTTTGGTCATATGTCAAACCAGCCCTCCTATCGAAACTAGGTGGTTACATGGAGCATATTTAATGCCTGCCTGGTGCAGATCTGCAGGCTTGCCAGTGATATGTGGGCAAGGTGAGATCGAGACCAGGGTAACCTCTTACACATACTGTATTATGGGAATGACCAGTTATTGCTGCCTTTTGGTCTGTGGTACACAGACTACTGAATACCAGATTGGGCTTTCCAGGTGTATGCTCCTTGGAAATAAGCCTTTTAGACTTAGTAAATTACTTTCGTATTAAAGGGGTTGTCCCACGAAAAATATTCTACAGTTTTCAAACCAGCACCTGGATCTGAATACTTTTGTAATTGCATTTAATTAAAAATTTAGTATAGTTATTCAATAAAATGTATCTGTATAGTGCCACTTCATTTCACTGCTCATTAAGAAGGCCGCACATGCTCAGTTTTATCCTTCACCTGCCTCCTGAGCTGTGATAGGGAGAGCATGGACACGCCTCCTGAGCTGTGATAGGTAGCACATGGACACGCCTCCTGAGCTGTGATCGGGAGAGCTGAGACATGCCCCCTGAGCTCTGATAGGCAGAGCATGGACACGCCTCCTGAGCTGTGATAGGGAGAGCTGAGACACGCCTCCTGAGCTGCAGCAGAAAAGACACTCCCATTGAGCTGCCAGGCTGATATAAATCTAGCAGAGCAATGAATGAGGAGATCTCTGGTTCCATGTGAGGCACAGGGCTGGTTCTAGCTTTGTTAGAAAGAGACTGTCATGGACTGTATGATGTCTAATTTTAATTTTTTTACATTGTTCATGGGATAACCCCTTTAAGTATAGCAAAAATGTTTATTAACTTCTGATGTTATATGCAAGAAAATTCATCCTCCTCAACTGGAAAGCTCCCGAGAAATGTTCTACCTATCTTTGGATACAACTAAGGCCTATTGCACGTGACTGTATAACTTTTTCAGTATTTTGCGGTTCGCAAAAAACGGATCCACAAAAATACGGATGATGTCCGTGTGTATTCCGTTTTTGGCAGAATGGAACAGCTGGCCCCTGATAGAACAGTACTATTCTTGTCTGTTATGCGGACAATAATAGGACATGTTCTATCTTTGAACGGAACGGAAATACGGAAACAGAAGGCATACTTCCGTTTTTTTGCAGATCTATTGAAATGAATGGTTCCGTATACAGAACGCAAAAAAACGGAACGTAAACAGAAAAAATAAACGTTCGTGTGCATGAGGCCTAATGGACACAGCTTTGCCTATGAACAAACTAGCATACTGTACCAGAGGAACACCTGATAATTTTTTATTAAATCTGGCACCTTTGGCTCAAATCCTAAACAACTGAATGCCCAGATGCCAGTTTCATTTCACTGATTGTTTTTAGATGCAAGTGGTATGATTGTAGTGTGAATGCTGTTCCCATGGGACTCTTGATAATATTGGGTTGTTATATTCTTGGGAAGGCATTTTGCAACTTGTTTTCTGATCACAATGGGTACAGGATATATGGAAATTGTTTTGTTTTGTTCTCATGTATTTCTCTTATATGGCAAAATAAAAACTTAAAAGAAAAATCAGATTGTTGAGGGTTCAGTTGGATGCGAGTGATCTGCAGTATGCTGGCATGGCCACTATTCAGTGCACAGAGCCTTCTGCTTCCTGTTCTGTCAACTGTCTAGTTTCTGTCGCCGGCAGCTGCCAATAACAGCTGATCGGTGGGGTTGGGGTGGATTTCAGGTCTCTGATCCACACTGATTTGATATTGATGACCCATCTGATGGATAGGTCATCAATGTAAAAAAGCTGGAACACCGTTTTAGTTATTCTAGGCTCATCATTAATGAAAAAGATTTAGCTATGTATTATTTAGATCGTTTTAATGCGAAAATCTCATTCTCAGATGCTACTCTGTCCATAGGTGTCCTGTGTTAGGCACTTTAGTACATAAAGGGCTTTATATTGGCCACTTCTGAGTATAAATCACAAAGGATTCTAGGCTACTGTTGGGTTCCCTATCTGAAGATCCTGCGCTCCTATTTGTCCACTGTTGTGTGTCATAATTACTTTCCTCAGATTCATCAAGTGACATATCCTTGCGACTATATACATTTTGCCTGTCTGAAACTTCTAATCTGTGGAAGGATGCTTCCGGTGTCTCTGAATGCCTTACTGATCTTCGGCTTGTACTGGATTCTTGAGATGAAGGGTCATGGCCGCTATATACATACTGTGTATTTGAAATCTTTTGTTTGTGAGATGTTCCACTTCCTACACTTCTTAGTGATGTTGAGCTAGTACTTGTCATCCTTGCTTTTAGGTTTATGCTTTGACTTGACAGAATTTCTGACATTCTTGAAGATTTTGAGGAAGAGGAGCTCTTCTCAGAGCCTTGGAATGAGTAACAAGAACTTGCATCAGAGTCCTCATGCGAACTATCAAAGGTCTCATCTGAACTCTCATAGGACATAGGTATTTTTCTTGAATTTTTAAGTTTAGTTCCACACTCTTCCACATTACATGGCTGAGATTTTTCACTCATACATTCTGCCTGCGAACTGTCCTTTTGTTCTTTAACACAATTGTTGGATTCAGTAAAAGACTTCTGATCCGATGCAGATTTTCCATGATTCTTATCATTCGGTTTCTCCAATGTTGCAGTGATGACTGTTCCTCTCTTACCAATCCTGTAAGGAGACCCCTTTCCTGAATTGCAAGAAGTTTTATTCTCAGATTCAGTGTCGACCAACATTTCAGCTTGAATTGGTGTCAGTCCTTTCCTGCTGTGTGGGAGATTTAAGTGTCCTTTTTGTCTCTCATGATCTGCTCTTTTGGGGATGCTGTCAAGTTTTATTGTGGATCCTATAGAAATAACAATACAACTATTTAATGACATTCTAACAATATAACTATAACATTAAAAACATTAGTAAAATTAGGTGCACAGAGCTGCCTATAATTAAAGTTTTAAACATCCCTTTTCCACAGGATAACAGTTAAAGGAGTTTTCTAAGGTTTTTATACTGATGACCTATCCTCTGGATAGGTCATCAATATATGATTAGTGGGGGTCCGACACCCGGGATCCCCACTGATCAGCTGTTTGAGAAGTGTTTGATTAGGGAGGTTCTCACTTCTAGGGGGTCAAGCATGTGCGCTGCCGCTCTGTTCATCTCTGTGGGACTGTCAAAGAGAAGCTAAGTGCTTGGCAATCTCAGGTACTAAGCATAACTAAACATAGGTGCCCTTACCTAGGAACTCAGCAAAACAACCGAAGATCAGGCTTTACACAGCCAGCAGATCATACAGTTCCCAGGCACAGACACTGAATGAGCTTTTTAGCCCTGTATTTATTCCCAAAGTAATAAAGCCAGCAGCTATACCTGGTTTGTCAGGGGCTAGGGGAAAGTGATATACCAGAGTGGGGAGGGAATGGCAAGTCTACCAACACCTATCTGCCATTCCATAAAAATCCAGTCCATAAAACACTTTAAAGAAAAGTGCCTCAGCAAACTACACTTTGTTGACACAATCCAGCTTTCCTGGATTGTTTTTCCCTCACTCATCTGAGCATTTTGAGTGATATATACACCCCATCCGGTACTTTTCCAGACACTGTGTTACTATGTGTATTAAGGGTGTGAAAAAGTAGTAGATTAATTCCTCTGTATCCCAATAAATGCAATGTTTCAGCACTGTGCTGAAAAAAAATCTCCAGGTCGGAGCTGAAACGTTGAGTTTTTTATGTATACAGAGGAATAAATCTATAACTTTTACATGCTATTTGTGACTATTTATCAAGATCTGGATTGTGTGCTCCATACTTTGAATACTTTATTGCCTAGTGCTGCTATCTCCTTCTTTTGTTTATATATAATTTTATTTTATAGATAATACTGTTTGTATGTACTTTTTAATGAATGAAAACACTCTTTTTTACAATATAGGATAGCAAACATGCACATAACTAGTCCTGCTCTTGTCAGAAAAGTAGATACAGTTGTACCCAGTTTGGGCAATGCTCTATGAACCATAGTACATAATGTACATTGGTAGCAGCCTTTTTACTCTCTCTGGTAGTTTGCTGTAGTGTATAAGTCTGGAGACACGGACAGGGGTGGACTGGGAACTTGACCCTGAAAGAAAGACATAAAAGTGGCCCCATGTTGTAGGCAAGTTCAAATTGACAGAAGGCATGCAACACAAGTAGCCAGGGCCAACACAAGCCACAGGTAGGCAGGGACAACAGAAGTAAGTGTGCCCATCAATACCATAGTGCAGCACAAAATACCGCCCCAGCGAAAACCAAATACCACAGTGCAGCATACAATGCTGCCAAACTACCATACTGAAGACAGTGATGCATAAGTTCCTGGTGCTCCTAGCATTAATTAAAGGGGGTTTCCAAGATTTTGATACTGATGACCTATCCTCTGTATTAGGGGTGGGCGATATGACCTAAAATTTATATTGCGATATATTATGAAGCATGTGCGATATGCGATATATATATCGCTATATATATTTTCTATATTGGAGGGGGGGGGATTGTTAAACTTTTTTTTTTTTTCTTCAACTTTTTATTTAATGACTATTTAGCCTCCTTAGGGGCTAGAACCCTTGTCCTATTCACCCTTACACTGCTGCGGCTCAGATCGGGACTGCCACCAATGATCGGGGGAGGGGGTTAATTGCGGCGGATCGCAGCAGGCAGTCATAGAGGCCGGGTATGGGATATGGCTGGCACATGCAGGCCTATAGGACCTTTCATTAGGTAGCGGCACATAGGGGGCACTTACTATTATATCTGTGCGGGGCTCCGTTCGCCCGCTCTGGCCCCCCGTTACATGGTGGGAACACCAGGGAGGAGACATCAGCCTCTCTCCCTGGGCGTTCCTTCCTTCTCCCTGATGGGACGTTCTGCACTGGCCCGCTCTCATTGGTGGCAGTAGCCACAGGCCCTCCCCTCCTCCGCTCTCATTGGTGGCTCCCAGTGGGGAGGGAGGGACTCCCTTCTTCTCCACTGTGCCGGCTCAGGAGAACATGGTGTGCGCCGAGAGTGGCGCATACCATGTTCTACCGCGATATAGTGATATAGACTAAATCTATATTGTGGGCACAAATTCATATCACATATAGTCTATATCGCCCCACCCCTACTCTGTATAGGTCATCACTATCTGATTGGTGAGGGTCCTACACTCCACAAATCTCTAAAACTGCCCAGAACAGCTCTATACACCGCCCATTTGTGTTGGTGACATCACCGGGCTCCCTACTAGGAGGATGTCTCCGTCTAGCATACTGATGTGAAGCCCAGTACGTCACTGGCTCACAACAAAAAAACCTTGCCCTGCTCGATGCAAGGGGATAATCGGGGCAAGGAAATGCTTTGATGCTGCACTCCCTTATGGTAAAGAAGTGAAGGGGGAACTCGGACAACCCCTTTAATTTATTTTTTATAAACCAACTAATGGTCCTGGTCTTGATAGTAAGCTGTATGCACACCTAAAAGTATGCACACCTTCTAAATACATATTTCTAGTTTATTTTTAATAGATGTAATTATAATTAAATGAATATACCATCAGTTTAACCTATTAGAAAATTGCAAAGAAATGCACAAAAATAAATTATAGATATAGGCCCTGATTTATCATGCCTTCACTCCAGAGTTGTGACTTCAAACAGTCGCAAAATAGTGCTTTGCACTCACTTTTGCAAAAATGTTGCAACTTTTAGCATTTTTACACCGCCCACTCCGGTTTTGAAATGTGGTAAAAAACTGTGTTTGGTTATCTATGTTAAAGGGGTTGTCCCATGAAAAATATTCTACAGTTTTCAAACCAGCACCTGGATCTGAATACTTCTGTAATTGCATGTGATTGTGATTAAAAATATAGCATAGCTACTGAGTTATTCAGTAAAATGTATCTGTATAGCGCCACCTGTTTTTTTTTCCTATTTCTTTGTCCTGCTCACTGAGATGGCCGCACATGCTTAGTTTCGTCCTTCAACTGCCTCCTGAGCTGTGATAGGGAGAGCTGAGACACGCCCCCCCTGAGCTGTGATAGGGAGAGCTGAGACACGCCCCCTGAGCTGTGATAGGGAGAGCTGAGACACGCCTCCTGAGCTGTGATAGGGAGAGCTGAGACACGCCCCCCCTGAGCTGTGATAGGGAGAGCTGAGACACGCCTCCTGAGCTGTGATAGGGAGAGCTGAGACACGCCCCCCCTGAGCTGTGATAGGGAGAGCATGGACACGCCTCCTGAGCTGTGATAGGGAGAGCTGAGACACGCCTCCTGAGCTGAGATAGGGAGAGCTGAGACACGCCCCCCCTGAGCTGTGATAGTGAGAGCTGAGACATGCCTCCTGAGCTGTGATAGGGAGAGTATAGACACGCCCCCTTAGCTGCAGCAGAAAAGACCCTCCCCTTAAGCTGTCAGCTTGATATAAATGTAGCAGAGCAATGAATGAGGAGATCTCTGGATCCATGTGAGGTACAGGGCTGGTTCTAGAAAGAGATTAACATGTACTATATGATGTCTGATTTTCAATTTTTACATTAGTCATGGTATAACTCCTTCAATGAGTTTCAGTCCAGCTTTATCATTGAGACTTTTTTAAGGAGTCTCAAAAAAAGTCACAATATCACTCCAGCAGGAGGGTGGAGCAGGAAAACTGGAGTAGCTTTTCTATACAATAGTGATAGGTTTAAAGCTAAGACAAATTTATCAAACATGCGACATTTGATAAATATGGCATAAAGTGTACCAACGCAACCACAAGCAAAACTGACAAATATTCAAATATTCCTTTCATGAGATATTCCTCCATAATGTTTAGAGTGATGATATTTACTTATAAGAAATGAATAAAAAAACTGTTATTAAACAATTGTGACTATAAGTAGAGCTGACATTTCATTTCTACATTATAGCAAAAAATAAAATAAAATCCATAAACCAGCCATTAAAAGGGGTTATCCAAGATCTATAACGCCCTCCCATATGTCGGGGCCCTCGCTCCCTGGCACCTGTGTCGCTTCTGATGCCGCCATGGCCGCCGCTGCATCTCCTTGTCATGCGGATGAAAACATCCGGCAGCGGGGGGATCTAATAGCAGGCAGCGACGGCAATGAACCTCCCTAGCGTCCCCATTTTGATCCGTGCAAAGGGAAGATGCAGCGGAGGGCATGCCAGCATCAGAAGCAGCACAGGTGTCGGGGAGCGCGGTCTATGGGGGGCATTATAGGTCTTGGATAACCCCTTTAATGATACCATCCATTCTTACTACCACGTAGCCAGTATATCTCCGCTTGATATCCAGTGGAGCCACATGAAAATGTAGCTGTTTGCCCTTGGTATAATGTGTTCTGAGCATTATTATGTGTGGTTATTTCTGTAGTTACTCACTGCTTGGTGCGCTGTCTGTCTCACTTCCTTCAAACAGATGATGGATGTCCGAATTTCTTTTAGAGTCCATAAATGTAACCCTGTGCTGTCCTGCCTGTGAAATACAGGATGCCAGACATTCAGTTATGTATATAAGTATATATCTTCGCACAAAGCAAGTAAAAAAAGAAAGTATATATATATATATATATATATATATATATATATATACAGTATATACACACACGAATACTCACACACTATTACTATTACACACACACACACACACACACTGGCATAGCCTGAACCTTCTGGGCCCCAAAGCTGAATCTGTAGGGTTCTCACTGACCAAGGGGTGGCTTTATATGTGCTAGAGGGGCTTTTGGATTATGTGGTTAAAGAGGTTTTCCGAGACTTTATAACTGGTGACTCGGTGACTCGGGATAGGTAATCAGTATCCGATTGCTGAATGTCCAACACCCAGGACGTTCGCTGATCTGCTGTTTGAGAAGGCACCAACGCTCGCAGCTTTTCCTAGGCCAGTGACGACATGTTCATCAGTCACATGGCCTAGGAGCAGCTGAGCCCCATTCAAGTAAATAGGACTGAGCTGCAATACCAAGCACAGCCACTATACTATGTACGATGCTGTGTGAAGGCTGCGGAGCTCACAGGAGGGCCGGTGCCTTCTCAGACAGGGAGAGTTTTCTACGCACGCATGCATGAGCTCTATTAGGGTGATTAGGACAATGGATGAAAAGATCCTAGGTTCTAGTCCCTAAGGGGGCTAATAGTTATTAAATAAAAAGTAAAAATAAATTAATAAATATTAAGTTTAAATCACCCCTTTCCCAATTTTACATATAAAATATATAAACAATAAATAAACATATTACGTATCGCCACATCTGAAAAGTCCAAACTATTAAAATATAAAAAAAATCTCTTATGCGGTGAACGCCATAACAGAAAAACAATAAATAAAAACCGCGCGATTCGCTATTTTTTAATCACCTTGTCCCCCCAAAAAATAGGATAGAATTGTTCTACTATGGGCGGTATGTTCCATAATATTGTGAGCGCACGCGTTTTTATTTTGTGTTTTATTTTTTTTTTTTTGGTCGAATATATATATATTGAATGACACTGAGTATCGCAATACTTTTTTACTTTTTATATCGAAATCGAATCAAAATTTTGATATTGTGACAACTCTATTTGTACATGTAATATGCCTCGTTCACCAGCAGGTGGCAGCAGATATGGCAGAGATATCTTTAGGCAGAATGGAACTTACTATTCCATTCTCCCCCCTTTTGGGCAGAAGTGGGCTAGTCCTGTTTCCTACCAAAGGAAGGGGTTGCAGTTCTAGTTTGTTCCAGTTGAAACTCGATAGTGAAGATGTGAAATATGTAGCAGTGAGGGGAAAGTTCTACCTCCTGCAGCACAAGTCTCAAATGAGAAGTAGCTCATAAGGCACCCTGACTCGTTGCAAATTGTGTCAGGAGTCGGGGGGGGGGGGGGTGGTTATGGGGAGGGGGGTCAACAGCCAAAGACACCCTACTTCACAGATAGAGAACAGCCCTAAAGTCCAGCTACCAGACTAAAGCCTAGTTTAGCACAGCAGAGAGAGAAAACAGAAAGCTCAAGTTTGCCTGCCAGTTTATGCCAAAGCCTGCTGGAACCAAGAAAAAGCCTGAATATTGTCTGCATGCAAGTCTACCCAAGTAAAACTGTTGAACTTTATCAAAGTATGGACTAGATATTTATTTTCCATCTCCTACCTCAACTATCCCCCTTTATTGCTTCGGAGCCTAACCCGGGGGAGTGACAGTATCCAGGTAGGAGCACCGTGACACACACAGACTATTAAGGGTCGCACCACACCACTTGGCATTCCAATAGACCTTGGACACGATCGGCCCTGGGGGGCGGCACATTGCATGCATATTTCTATAGTTTAGTGTGGCAGCCATTTGCAGACACGACACAGTAGTGCTGGAGATAAGTAACATCTGTGGATGTCAGTTTCTGCTACACAGAAAATCATCCTTGTAACCTGAACCATCAGAATCAATGAGACTTTGCTGCTTGACTGTGGCCGTGCACTGGAATGAATAAATAATGCATGCCTATCATGTGCAGTCGCTCTATTGCACGAACTACAGGTAGAGATATATTGAGATCTGGATATTCCGTTACACTGAAAGCTCAAATCAATTCAGTCATTTTCCTCTTACCCAAGTAACTTGTGGATATCGGGATATATTTGCTTGAATCCGTTTCACCTTTTCCCACTCTGACTCCCATCGTCCGTATTCAGACTCTCGTCTCAGGATCCTTTCTAATATCTTTCCATTCTCATAGGAAATCGTGTTTACATTTTGACGTTGATGGGCTGCATTGAGGCTGCTCAAGCAATAACATAAAGGACAGAAGAGAAATAAGGTTTCATTTTAAAGGTGCTGCTCAAATCACAGTTCACAAATAGCACCTTTTATTGCCTTGTTTGCTGCTCTAATGGTCCAAAACAAAATGCAAATGAGCTCGCAAGTGCCCAGGGGCGCTGTCTATTGCTGCAAGTGCCACAGCCCCCATGCGTCAAACGGCAATAACTCCTCCTCTCTCTGGCTGTACCCAGTCTAGTATCCTCCAGACGTCACTGTAATCTGCGCCTAAAATCCAGTGCCAGCACATGCGCAGTCCCTTCATCTATGCCGCTGGCCACAGTCAGTATTGTATGGTGCATGCCCAGGCCCGGCGGTGACGTGCACAGACGGGGAATTCATGTGCAGAGGACAGTGACATCAGGAGGACACTACGCTAGTTTACAGCCAGACAGGCGAGAAGTTATCAGTGACTGGAGCTCTAGGCACTTTCAGCACTAGTCAGCGCCCCTGGGCACTTCAGGGCTCATTGCATATGGCTTCAAGGTTTGTTTTTGGACCATCAGACAGGGCAATAGGAGGTACCATATGAGAACTGTGTTTGTGGCCTACAGTGTGATTTCAGCAGTTTTACATAAGTAAAATAGATGACAGGCTCCCTTTAAGCGTAATCGTTCAATAAGTTTAGTTCTAGATTCAGTCTGCCTTCATCGGCATTAGGGAATGGAAACGAGTACTTTCAAAGACTATAGGGCACGTTTATTAATTATTAAGACGCCGGTCTTAATAAAGCCCCGCACTGCCAGTGGAACTGCCGAAGTTAGGAAGAGGCGCAGGCCTCTACGCAAGTTTGGCGGATCCACCGCCGCTTCTAAATGTAAGACAGCTTCCTTTGCTGTCTTACATTTAGACAGTTTTCTACACCTAAACCAGGCTTAGAAAATGATGAATGAGACAGCCCGCCAGCCCATCCCCTTCACCGTTCACACCACGCCCACTTTTTTAGACCTGGCGTGAGCGGGGAAAAGTCGCAGAGTGCATCGTAAGGCCTATTTCTGTTTAATAAATTACCCCATATCTACCTGATATCTAAGCAACATTTAGATTAACAGAGGACACATTTAGGCTGGGGCCAGGGCCGGTGCAAGGATTTTTGCCGCCCTAGGCAAAAGAAAAGTTTGCCGCCCCCCCCCCCTTATCATTCTCCCCCCCCCCCCGTCAATCTTCACCCCTCCTCCTTTGTCATTCCCCCCCCCCCCGTCATTCTTCCTCCCCTCTTGTCATTCTTCTCCCCCCCTCTTGTCATGCTTCCTCCCCTCTTGTCATTCTTCTCCCCCCCTCTTGTCATTCTTCCTCCCCTCTTGTCATGCTTCCTCCCCTCTTGTCATTCTTCTCCCCCCCTTTTGTCATGCTTCCTCCCCTCTTGTCATTCTTCCCCCCCTCTTGTCATTCTTCTCCCCCTCTTGTCATTCTTCTCCCCCCTCTTGTCATGCTTCTCCCCCCTCTTGTCATTCTTCTCCCCCCTCTTGTCATTCTTCTCCCCCCTCTTGTCATTCTTCTCCCCCTCTCTCCCCACCTGTAATGTAGCGTGGCCGAGCGCTTTATGGTCCACGGGTACAGGAGCTTTAGATTCCTGTACCCTGACGGACTGACAGGAAGTGCACACTGTGTGCGCACTTCATGTCAGTCCGGCCGGCTACAGGAGACACATGCTCCTGTACCCGCGGCCATAAAGAGCTCGGCCGCGCTACAATGGACTGACAGGAGGGAGCGCTGAGCGCTTCCCTCCTGTCAGCTCCTTTCCTCTTGCTGTGCCCGGGCGGTGCGCCCTCATGGACGCACCAGCCCGGGCAGTGCTGCAGCCGCCTGAGGCTCTATACAGAGCGCTCGGGCGGCTGCAGCATGAGGCAGGGCCGGCGCTCCTAGCAGCGCCCCTTGCCAAGGGGCGCTCTACGCGGCGGCCTAGTCCGCTTATAGGACGCGCCGGCCCTGGCTGGGGCTACATGGAAATATTGGCATCAATGTGTGTCATGCGACCTAAAATTGCTATGCAGCAGCTCAGCCATCGAGCTGAATGGGGTCGCCAGAATCTTATTGATGTATGGGATTGCTGGAGATACAGAGCTTCATAGTTGCCAACAGCCATAAATTTGCAGGGATTGCCCCTAATTTTACAGCCCTTCTAGGTATAGGCTGATCCATGACAAAAAGGACGGGTCTTGTGTAAGCCACACCTATAAATGGAAGTTCCACACTGTTTTGAACATTCAAGGAGTGGGGTCTACTTGTCCCTAATTTACCCTCTGCAATGTAAGTATGGTGCTTGGCTGTCTTTGGCAGTGCTAATGCTCAAATGTGGGACATGGGACCCCTGTTCACATGATCAGTGGGGGTTCAGTTGAGTTACCACCGATCTGACATTGTTCTAACCTTTAGGGTCCATTCACACGTCCGTATGTGTTATGCGGTCCGCAAATTGCGGATGTGCAAAACACGGACACCGGCAATGTGCGTTCCGCATTTCGCCCCCCAAATTCGCCGACACTATAATAGAAAATGCCTTTTCTTGTCCGCAGTTGCGAACAAGAATAGGACATGTTCTATTTTTTTCGGGAATGGAAGTGCGGATCCAGAAATGCGGATCCAGAAATGCGGATGCAGACAGCACATAGTGTGCTGTCCGCATTTATTCCAGCCCCATTGAAAATGAATGGGTCCGCACCAGTTCCGCAAAATTGCGGAACGGATCCGGACCATTCATACGGACGTGTGAATGGACCCTTAAGCCTAGGTTTAGAATGCCTATAGCTGGCCATATTCATGGATAGTCGTTGCTGGAATCCTTTGGCAATCTAATGCCCAACCATATCCTGATGGCAAAATGGAGTGTCTGGCAGGGACTTCTCAGCAACTCCAGTTAACATGCATGTTTGCCATTCTGGAATTAGTGCATGTTCATAGATTAGCCAGGGATTTGGCTATTCAGTAGACAGTTTTATGTATATTGTGTGGTAAGGTGCAAGGTGTCATTTGCGATGGCAGGTACGTGTCACCGAGGTTGCTGGCCTCGGTGAGGTGAGAGCCGGGTTTTTGTCTGCAGCAGCTAGTGCTGTTTGACTCTTTTAAATAGCATGGCTGCAAAGCCGATCCGGGCCGGCTCTTACTGGGAGCAGCTAAAGAGTAGGGTGGGTGGCTGCTCCCCACGGTCCAGTCCGAGTTTTGGGCTGGGTATAAAACACAGCCATCAGCTGTGTCTGTGTGTGATTATCCTGGAGCCTGCTAACAGGACTGAGGAGTTCTCTGTGCTGGAGGACGGAGCGCAGCAAGGTGGTGTTTCCCTGCAAACTGAAGGAGGAATCGCCTGCGGCTGAACCGACTGCTAGGTGTGAGCCGCACTTAAACCACCCAAGGTGACTGGACCCTGTGTTGGCCTGTTTTTGGTTTTGCCACATGATTTCTGTTGTGTGTGAACTGTCACCAAGAGACTGTTTTCATTTCTGGTGTGCAAGTGTGAATAAAACACTGTTTGATGCACAATCTGGACTCCTTGTTTTGCCTCTAAACTGCACCCGCACCGCTGTCTACCAGAGCGACTCCCCACATTTGGTGTCGGATGCGGGCATGCGCAGTGAGGCTGGCGTGAACGCCGAACTTTGTTTTTGCTGAGCAGAAGTGAATGTCCTATATTAGGCCGGCAAAGTTGCAGCCTGTGATCCCCGACAAAATGGAGGCGGCTGTGAAAGCCCTCATAGAGGCTAACGTGCAGCAGCGGGAGACCAACCAGCTACTGCTACAGCACGTGATGGCGTTGCAAGCGGCAGGAGCGTCCCACCGCGTCCACGATGCCCGGAAAGCTGTCCGTGCCGCGATCCCTAAGATGACCCCCTCGGATGATGTGGAGACCTATCTGGCGGTGTTCGAGAAGGTGGCCGTGAGGGAGAAATTACCCCGAGAACAGTGGGCAGAGGTCGTCGCTCCGTTCCTGGCGTCTGGACCCCAGCAAGTATTTTTGACCTCCCAGATGACCAAGCCGCTGACTACCCGACCGTGAAAGGTGAGATCCTGGCAAGACTGGGGGTGAACGTGTTAGTCCGGGCTCAGCGGGTCCACCAGTGGAACTTTAATACGGCTGAACCCGCCAGGCCGCAGTATTATGAGTTGCTGCACAGGTTGCAAAAGTGGCTGCAGCCTGAGGTTCTAAGTCCGGCTGCTATGCTGGACCGTCTGCTGGCTGACATCTTCTGGAGGGCCTTGCCGTACCCCTGCAGCACTGGATCGGCCAGGTGTCACCCACTAATGCCTTGGACATGGTCGACCTGGTCGAGCGCTATGAGGCCACAAAAACCTTGAAAGGAGGTGTTGTTGGGAGGGGCCGGTCAAACCCCGGAGGTCTCCCATCCAGTCCCGACGACTGGTACCCGAGAAACCTGCTCGGGGTGTACCCCCTGTAGACCCGGCCCCGATAGTCTGCTGGCGGTGTCACGAGCCTGGCCATGTGAGGGCCGACTGTCCACAGTGGGGAGAACCCATGGAGACCAATTATGGGTACCGGGCTTCCATGTATGCCCGGAGACTGTGTGCGACCGGCACCCCGAGACCCTAGACAATCGTCATCTGTGCCAGGTGCAAGTCGGTGATAATCTTGCAGTGGCGCTGCTGGACTCAGGAGCCTAGTAACCCTGGTAAGTGCTGCCCTGGTACAGCCCTCCCAGTATACGGGCCGGAAAGTTGGGGTGGTGTGCATACACGGAGACTTAAAGGACTATCCCACGGCTGTAATGTCTCTGTCCACGGCGGCCGGCACATGGACTTGTGAAGTGGCGATCTCCGCCAAGCTACCGTATGAACTAATAATTGGAAGAGACTTCCCTGGTTTTCCGTCACTATGGCCTGAGGTGAAAGTGACTAATAGCCCTGAGACAGGGGTAACCCTAGCAGAGTGGCCTGGTTCCTGTGGGAGGCCAGAGCCCTGGGAGCCCGAGTCCGAAGGGCCTGCGGTAGGGGTGACCACCACTTCTGTGATAGAGGGGAGACAACCCCACTGAGTGTAATGGTGGGAGACACGGAGGACTTGCCACCGGGACCTGAGTTGGCAGACCTCAATGTCTCCGGGGAAAATTTTGGGACCGCACAACACCGGGACCAAACCCTAACCAGAGCCTGGGAAAGTGTCATAATAATTGATGGTAAACCCCAGAAACCTGGGGCTGAATTAATGTTTCCGCGATTCATTGTCCTTCAGGATATGTTGTATCGGGTGAACCAAATCCGAGGTGAGCCTGTTGAACAGTTGGTGGTGCCCACAGCGTATCGCAGGCTTGTCATGGAGCTTGCCCACCAACATGTTCTTGGGGGACACCTGGGGTGGCAGAAAACCCAGGACCGCATACTGCAGCGGTTTTATTGGCCCAGTGTGTTCAAGGAGGTAGAGAATTATTGTAAGTCCTGTCCCACCTGTCAGATAACTAGCCCCCAGCCACATTTCCGTAGTCCTCTGGTACCGCTTCCAATTATTGAGGTCCCGTTTGAGCGAATCGCTATGGATCTAATTGGGCCTGTACCAAAATCTGCCAGGGGCCACCAACACATTCTGGTAGTTCTCGACTATGCCACTCGGTATCCGGAGGCGGTGCCTCTGCGACATACCTCAGCTAAACTCATTGCCAAAGAGTTAATGGAAATGTTTTCCCGTGTGGGCCTGCCAAAAGAGGTTCTGACAGACCAAGGGACCCCTTTTATGTCCAAAGTAATGAGGGAACTGTGTAAATTGTTGCGTATAAAGCAGCTACGGACGTCCGTTTACCATCCACAAACAGACGGTCTGGTTGAGAGGTTTAACCAAACTCTAAAAAATATGTTAAAGAGGGTGGTATCTAGAGATGGGAAGGACTGGGACCTGCTTCTGCCCTATCTCATGTTCGCAGTGCGAGAGGTACCCCAGGCCTCTACTGGGTTCTCGCCCTTCGAACTGCTTTATGGCAGACACCCTCGGGGCCTGTTGGATATCGCCAAGGAAGCATGGGAACAACAGCCTGTCCCCCACAAAAGTGTCATTGAGTATGTCACCCAGATGCAGGAACGGATAGAAAGGGTGTTGCCGCTGGTCCGGGAGCATATGGAGGCAGCACAACAAGCCCAGAGTAGGGTGTATAATCGTCAGGCTCGGGTACGGGGCTTCAATCCGGGAGATCGAGTGTTGGTTCTGGTACCCACCCTTGACAGCAAATTCCTAGCTAGGTGGCAGGGCCCCTATGAGGTGATCGAGAAGGTAGGGGAAGTAAATTACAAAGTACACCAGCCAGGCGGCGCAAGCCGGAGCAGGTGTACCACGTGAATTTACTTAAGCCTTGGAAAGATAGGGACACGGCCGACGACCACAGCCCCGGCCAGGGCTTCTAGGTGAAAGGGTCCAGCCCCACAGTTCGAGGCCTGTGAAGCAGTAACCACGGTAAAAATTGCAGACAGCCTGTCTTCCAAACAAGTTCAGGAAGTCAGGGAGTTCATCAGTCGGAACATGGATGTGTTCTCGGACCTCCCTGGCCGCACGTCTCTCATCCAACATGACATCGTCACTGAGCCTCAGGCCAAGATCCGGTTAAAACCATACCGGGTACCCGAGGCTCGGCGACGGGCCATCGCGGAGGAAGTACAGTTAATGTTGAAGCTCGATGTCATTGAGGAGTCGAAGAGTGAGTGGGCCAGTCCCATAGTCCTAATACCCAAGCCGGATGGGACGTTGCGGTTCTGCAACGATTTTCGCAAGTTAAATGAAGTGTCCAAGTTTGATGCGTATCCCATGCCCCGGGTAGACGAGCTTGTTGAGAGTTTAGGGCAAGCCCGTTATTTTTCTGTGCTAGACCTCACCAAAGGGTACTGGCAGGTACCCTTAACGGAGTCGGCTAAGGAAAAACCGCATTTGTTACCCCGCAGGGCCTGTATCACTACAAGGTGTTACCCTTTGGCCTGCATGGCGCCCCCGCCACTTTCCAAAGGTTAATGGACATAGTGCTGCGACCACATCGTCGGTACGCCTCGGCCTACTTAGATGATGTAGTCATCCACAGCACCGACTGGGAAAGCCATTTACCCAAGGTGCAGGCGGTAGTGGATGCCCTGAGGAAAGCCGGACTGACCGCTAACCCAAAGAAGTGCTCCATAGGGTTAGAGGAGACAAAATATCTGGGATATGTAATTGGGCGGGAGTCATCAAACCTCAGGTAACTAAGGTAGAGGCCATTCGTAACTGGCCCCGACCGGTCACCACCAGGCAGGTAAAGTCGTTCCTGGGGATTGTAGGTTACTACATGAGGTTTGTGCCCCACTTTGCCACAATAGCAGCGCCATTGACAGACCTGTTGAAGGGGCGAAAGTCTGGGAGGGTTAGCTGGAGTGAGAAGGCGGAGGAGGCTTTCTCCGCGTTGAAGTCGGCCCTGTGTGGGTCCCCGGTTTTGGTGACACCCGACTTCAACAAGGAGTTTGTCGTACAAACCGACGCCTCGGAGGTAGGCCTCGGTGCGGTACTGTCTCAGGAGGTCAACGGGAAGAACATCCCGTTGTCTTCCTGAGCCGTAAGCTCAGTCCCGCCGAGTCCAGATATAGTATAGTGGAGAGGGAGTGCCTGGCTATCAAGTGGGCACTCGAATCTCTCCGCTACTACCTGTTAGGGAGGAGGTTCCGTCTGGTGACCGACCATTCCCCCTCAAATGGATGAGTCAGGCCAAGGAGAGGAATGCTCGGGTCACCAGGTGGTTCCTATCTCTTCAAAATTTCAAGTTTTCTGTGGAACACAGGGCAGGCCGCTTGCAGGGCAACGCAGATGCCCTGTCCCGCGTCCACTGCCTCACGTGTGTTCACCCCTCAGGGTTGAACAAAGGGGGTATGTGGTAAGGTGCAAGGTGTCATTTGCGATGGCAGGTACGTGTCACCGAGGTTGCTGGCCTCGGTGAGGTGAGAGCCGGGTTTTTGTCTGCAGCAGCTAGTGCTGTTTGACTCTTTTAAATAGCATGGCTGCAAAGCCGATCCGGGCCGGCTCTTACTGGGAGCAGCTAAAGAGTAGGGTGGGTGGCTGCTCCCACGGTCCAGTCCGAGTTTTGGGCTGGGTATAAAACACAGCCATCAGCTGTGTCTGTGTGTGATTATCCTGGAGCCTGCTAACAGGACTGAGGAGTTCTCTGTGCTGGAGGACGGAGCTCAGCAAGGTGGTGTTTCCCTGCAAACTGAAGGAGGAATCGCCTGCGGCTGAACCGACTGCTAGGTGTGAGCCGCACTTAAACCACCCAAGGTGACTGGACCCTGTGTTGGCCTGTTTTTGGTTTTGCCACATGATTTCTGTTGTGTGTGAACTGTCACCAAGAGACTGTTTTCATTTCTGGTGTGCAAGTGTGAATAAAACACTGTTTGATGCACAATCTGGACTCCTTGTTTTGCCTCTAAACTGCACCCGCACCGCTGTCTACCAGAGCGACTCCCCACATTTGCCATAAGATAACATGTTCTTTCCCCAACATCTCCTGTTATATTTCCATGCCTTTAAAACTGCACAATTGTCCACAAAATCTATTTCCTTTAATGTGCAATCCCGTGCCTTAATTCTTCAGTACCTGCGCTGGGGGTAGAAGTTCCAGTTATCTACACGTCCATGAGATTGATGTATAGCGCTCAGTTTCTTTGAATGCATCAGGTTTTGCTTTTCTATAAGTGATTGTAGTTCTTTGTTCATCTGGGTTATAATCAGACATGTAAAGCATAAAAGAAAATTCACTTGTTGGACAAACATAGAAGGCGATAATCAAAATTCGGTACTTTTCTGGTGCAAAATGTTGCATCAAGTTTTAGACATAATCTCTATTACGTGTGAATTGTATTCCTGTTTCCTTTAGCTCCATCTAGTGGCTGTTTAGTTTTTAGCTAGCCAACAATTATTTCTGTATGTCCCATGGAAGCCACTGTATTTTATTACATATAACCCCGGTGACATCATCAACTTAACTCATAGCAGCCAACTTTTCCAAGAACTATTGAAGCACAAGCAGCACACCTGAAATCCTCCTCCTCAACAGACCTTATGTGGCATCGCTGGCATTGCAGGATTGTATATTCATGCACATTTTTTATGCAATGCTGTATGTAACATGTATTTTATACACATGTCTGTGTTGCATAGCTTTGTACTGTAATGTGTTATATGTGTTATAGCATATTGCCACATGCACATCTTTCGTTTCTCAGTTTCACCCTGTCCTTGCAATAAAATGGATATTACTTCAGAGTCTATGAGTTGCTAGGAGGGAGTTTAGCTGCCTGTCAGCTCATGCCCTACTCACCCATAGGGCCACCTAATTCCTTCTCTTGGCCACTAGCCAGGTACATAAAGATCTGACTCTGTCAGCATTAAAGTAAGAGCATCAGGCTCTTATGCCCCTGGCTACTGGCCGCAAGTGCCCCCCCTCAATTCGACTTTATTGCTGTCGTGAAGATGATACGGTTTCATACTGTAGCGCGGGTGACAGTATTTTGTTCTGCACTGTGGTATTTGGTTCTGCTGGGGCAGTATATTGTTCTGCACTGTGGTATTTGGTTCTGCAGGGGAGGAATTTTGTTCTGCACTACAGTATTGCTGGCCCTACCTACTTCTATTGTCCCACCTTCTGTCAATTTGGACCTGCCTACAAGGAGCCACTTTTATTTTATTTTTTTCCAGTCCACCCCTGGGCATAAATGATTGTTCTGAGCATCAGTATGGTTATAGTTCTAGGTGGAATAGTTTTCACTGCTTGTCATTCTAAGATGTTAAGACATGGAAGTAATAATTTTTTTTCCACTGTCCCCACTTGGCTGTCATCACGAATTTCGGGCTGGGGCTGGGGGGTTGGCGTCTTATTTCATCATTGTGGCGTAAAAAAAAAAAAGCAAACAAACTAATTATAGTGCCTGCCACATTTGCACCATAATTTGCGACTTTTAGAGGTTGGGACTTAGTGGGAGGGTAGCTCATCAATATAAGATTGGTGGGGGTCTGACTCCCAGCACCTCACTGATCAGCTGTTTGAGGAGACCATGGCGCTCCTGGGAGCGCTGTGACCACCCTACACCTTACCAAACACAGCGCTGTACATTCTCTTGAATGGGACGGAGCTGCGCCTAGGCCATGTGATCATGGCAGCCAACCATCCAAAAATTTCTGGACAGTCCATAAAAATGGGCGACTTCTTTCCTGTGTCTGTGGGAAAAAAAAAAAAAAAAGACGTGTCTGTGATTTTTTTTGAAGCTGGTAGTACTTGATTAGATCATTTTGATGGTAGTTCTCATAATTTTACAGCTCACACTAAATACTGGTATTGTGCCCTTCAACATGTATTACTTATATTCTTTATCATTCACTATGGTTCACCAATCATCTCATAGTGCCAACCTATCCTGAGTATAGGCTGTCAATATAGAAATCCCAGAGAACCTCTTTAAAAAAAATCCCAAGTGTAATATTAAAGGGGTTATTTAATAGTAGAAATAACCCCCCCCCCCCCAATGCCCGGGCCCCGCCCATAGACGATACTTACCCGATCCCCGCCACCCGCATCGCTCCAGATCCGCTGCATCTCTCCGTCATGCAGATCAAAACAGCTGGCGATGGGGGAAGCAGCCAATAACAAGTCTTGATGGTGACCAGCCTCCCTAGCATCGCAAGTGATGCTAGGGAGGCTGGTCACCGTCGCAGACTGCTATTGGTTACTCCCCCGCCCCCGCCACCGGAGTGTGGTGAGGACCGGGTAAGTATTCTCTATAGGAGGGGCCCGGGCATTGTGGGGGAGTATCTCTACTATTGGATAACCCCATTAAAAGGTATATTTGTTTTACTCATGATTTATAAAGGGTTAAATGGCTAGGGTCACAGTTTTCTTAGTGCTTTCACAATGATTATGTAGCCCTCCTGCAATGTACGGTATATTAAAAGAAGTTAATTCCCACATACTGACATACATTGTGGTAAGAGTACATGATGGTGATCAACAGTGCAAGGCACAGACTGACTGGCATCTAGCATTAAGGGGCATCTGTCAGCAGATCTGTACCTATGAAACTGGCTGACCTGTTACATGTGACATGGCCGCTGAAGGCGTCTGTGTTGGTCCCATGTTCATAATTGCCACATTGCTGAGAAAAATTATGTTTTATTATATGCAAATGAGCCTTTAAGAGCAATGGGGGCGTTACCATTACACCTAGAGGCTCTACTCTCTTTGCAACTGCAGCCCCTCTGCACTTTGATTGACAGGGCCAGTCAGTGAAAATGTCGTCATACATGGTCCTGTCAAACAAAGTGCAGAGGGTGCAGCAGTTGCAGTGTAATGGCAACAACCCGTTGCTCCTAGAGGCTCATTTGCATATAATAACACTTTTTTTTGGTCAGCAATGTGGACACATATGAATATGGGACCAGCACAGATGCCAAGTGCACGTGTAACAGGTCAGTCAGATTCATAGGGACAAATCTGCTGACAGATGGTCTTCAAGGGGGGAGATCAGATCAAACTTATAGGGTGCTGGCACACAGTGTAGTTTTGACACAGTTCAGACGCTGTTGTGATGCAGTTTCTGACTCAGCAAACATACTTTCACAATGCAGTTATACAATTTAGCACCTGATTCAAACCCTGGTGTTCTGCAAAGGAGAAATCATCTAAATCAGGCATGCTCAACCTGCGTCCCTCCAGCTGTTGCAAAACTACAACTCCCATCATTTCCGGACAGCCTATAGCTATCAGCCTACAGAAGGGCATGGTGGGAGTTGTAGTTTTACAACAGTTGGAGGGCCGCAGGTTGAGCATCCCTGATCTAAATGATTTCATTTCAGTTAGCGATCAAAAGCTGCATTGTGAATGCATGTTTGTTGATGCAGTAACTGCGTGACAACTGCATCCCAACTGCGCTGTGTGTCCGCACCCTAAGGGGGTGGCCATCGATAAATAGAGGAACGTGTGGTAAACAACCCCGGGCCTATGATGCACTCAGGGTCGGACTGGCCTACAGGGGTACTAGTCTCCCACCCCCTGCACAAGTGGCACATAGCACAGTAGACTTACTGCACTACATACATATATTCAATGTACAGCACCTCCACCAGCCTGTGTTCATATTAAAAAAAAAAGTTAGATTATTTATTATATTTTAATGTATCTGTATGATGGGCCCACAAAATAAATTTTACTTGTGGGCCCTAGGCACCCCAATCCGACACTGGATGCACTTCATCCTCTCTGGTTTGGAGCTGACAGATTCACTCTATAAATGTCTACAGCAATAACTCAGAAACTGCAATACTTTTACTCAAGTCTCCCTGGTCATAATGAAACTTTGAGAAATCACAAATAAGTCTCTAAGAAGCTGCTCATTTTCCTACCACTGTATAGTATGTGAGCCCATTCTTTCAGCACTCTCTAGCTGTGTACTTGCTTACCATCATGATAATTAGGGAAGGCTATCTAACCAGAGAAACCATCTACTACATTATCTGCACTCACAGAGCTATCACTGGGTTATATGTGGTGTTACATAGGACTGCAGGTGCCATCAGCTACATTATCTGTACTCAGAGAGTTATCACTGTTCTATCTGTGGTGTTACAAAGGACTGCACGTGACATGAACTACATTATCTGTACTCAGAGAGTTATCACTGTGCTATCTGTGGTGTTACATAGGACTGCAGGTACCATCAGCTACATTATCTGTACTCAGAGAGCTATCACTGTGCTATCTGTGGCGTTACATAGGACTGCAGGTACCATCAGCTACATTATCTGTGCTCAGAGAGCTATCACTGTGCTATCTGTGGTGTTACATAGGACTGCAGGTACCATCAGCTACATTATCTGTGCTCAGAGAGCTATCACTGTGCTATCTGTGGTGTTACATAGGACTGCAGGTACCATCAGCTACATTATCTGTACTCAGAGAGCTATCACTGTGCTATCTGTGGTGTTACATAGGACTGCAGGTACCATCAGCTATATTATCTGTACTCAGAGAGCTATCACTCTGCTATCTGTGGTGTTATATAGGACTGCAGGTACCATCAACTACATTATCTGCACTCAGAGAGCTATCACTGTGCTATCTGTGGTGTTACATAGGACTGCAGGTACCATCTACTACATTATCTGTACTCAGAGAGCTATCACTGTGCTATCTGTGGTGTTACATAGGACTGCACGTGACATGAACTACATTATCTGTACTCAGAGAGTTATCACTGTGCTATCTGTGGTGTTACATAGGACTGCAGGTACCATCTCTTACATTATTTGTACTCAGAGAGCTATCACTGTGTTATCTGTGGTGTTACATAGGACTGCAGGTACCATCTACTACATTATTTGTACTCAGAGAGCTATCACTGTGCTATCTGTGGTGTTACATAGGACTGCACAGAACATCTATTCTACTACATAATTTGTACTCAGAATCAGCCCAGTGCTAACCCATTATCTGTAGTCTGCACCTTATTACAATCAATCCGGCCGCTCTCATGATGAGACGCTGCTTGTGATGTCATCATTAGAATCCTGGCAGGTGACTGACTCACTTGGGGTATAATAATGGGGTTGATGACTCATTTACTTATGATGTAATATTCAGGGGTGACCTCAGTTTCCCGGACTGCATTCCGCCAGAGTCTCTGACGAGCAGCACAGGACCAGATCGGGTAAGTTTGACTGCTTTTCCTCATGTGTTTGGGAATTGTTCCGCTGCTCTTTATTTTCTTTCTCTTCCATACAATGTGAGAGCTGCGTGTGACCCTCTCTAACCCCCAAAATTCTGCCTGAGGTGCGACACTCAACCTCCTCCGATGAAAGAATCCTATGAGAAAGTGAAGGAGCCTTCACCTCCCTTAAAGGGCCAGAGCCACGGAAATCCAAAAACATTTTTTAATAAAGTTTTTGTGTGTGTTTCTTTTTTTAAAAAAAGGATTGCTGTGTTTTTTTCTTAATTATTAAATTGTGCCATTAGTTCTGTGCTCCTATTGAACTGGTATTTTGATCAGGTACAGGGCTGAATCCTTGAAGGATGGTTAACCAATAAACTCCAGAGGGGAAATTTATTAAAGAAATATTCCCATCTAGGAGATTTATTTTGGCATGCCGCTGAGAAATGCCATAAATGTCACATACTGTAGGTGCAGGCCCCACCTCTAGGACAGACCCTAAGTGAATGGAGAGCACCTCGAGCATGTACAGTGTCCTCTCCATTCACTACTATGGAATTTCCAAACATTAAAAAGCCAGTGCACTGTGTATCTAATCCCATTATGTGTGAGACTGTCTGCTGAGCCGAGTATCTAATCTTCTCCAAGAGTGCCCTTATTAGTAATAATGCCCTCAGTAGTTATATTGCCCCCTTTAGGGGAGGATTAAGTGCATCGTATGCTCGTGGATTTCTACCCAACAGTAGCCCCCTTCCTTCATTTTCCCCTGACATCCCCTCTTCCATGTGACACCCAATCGTTTTTTCTTTTCTGTATGAAGAGGCTGCGGTGCTCCACAAGTGCTGCTTCCTTCTCCTAGGCCAGGGATCAGCAACCCCCGACACTCCAGCTGCTCTGAAACTACAACTCCCAGCATGCTCCATTCACTTATATGGGAGATACAAGAATAGACAAGGAAAGTGCTGGGAGTTGTAGTTTCACAGCATCTGGAGTGCCGAAGGTTGCTGACCCCTATCCTAGGCCATCTGACATCACATTCATCAGTCATGTAGCCTAGGCACAGCTCAGTCCCATTTAAGTGAATAGGGCTGAGCTGCAATACTAAGCACAGCTGCAATCAAATGGACAACGCTGCTTGGTAACCAGCGTACAGGCTGCGGTGCGCACTGGAGAACCACGTGCTCCTAAAACAGCTGATTAGCAGGGATGCTGAGAGTTGGACTCCGCCAATCTCACATTGATGACCTATCCTGAGGATGGACCATTAATATGTAAATCCCGGAGAAACGTATGTTATCTGTAGTGTTACATAGGACTGCAGGCACCATCTACAACATTATCTGTGCTTAGAGAGCTATCACTGTGTTATCTGTGGTGTTACATAGGACTGCAGGGAACATCTACTACATTATTTGTACTTAGAGTCTCTGGGTACAGATAATGTAGTAGATGTCACTGCAGTCCTATGTAACACTACAGATAACATAGGACTGCAGGAAACACCTCTGAATACAGATAATGTAGCAGTTGTCACCGCCACGCTGCTCCTCTGACCTCTGCTAGCGGACTGTCAGCAGCTGACAGTGGGCCTACAACAGAAGCTGTATGGCCACACAGCTTAGGGGGGCAGTGCAGGGCTTCATTCTATGCATCTGGGAGTTTGGGGTAGTGTTGGGCCCCACAGAGATGTCGGGGCTGGGGCTGCTGCCCTAAAGCCCCCTGTTATAATCCACCACTGCATCTAATCTTACCAACATAGCAGTTCCCTGGACTACATGGTGACAAGCATGGAACAACCCTCGACATAGCATGATCTGATCTGTTATTCACTGTATCTTACCTGTATTTTTTTCATGTTCACAAGGAGATGTGCGGGGGTCTCAGATCCTTTGGTGTCTACTGCAGGAACAGCCATTGCAACCTACAACACGAAATGTAATGTAAAAGGCTGTTTGTGTTTTCCATGTTATTTTGTCACCTTGTCTATGTTTTTTGCATATGAAATATGTATCATTATGTACCAGGAAAAAAAACATATGTAAAATTAAGATTTTTCTGTATTTTTTACTGTATTATGGCTACACGTGAAAGTAAGGTCAATTAGCTGCCTAATGTAATGAATATATATGATTTTGCTGCATTAGTGGTGGTAGAAGATCTGCTGCATGGTAACGCACCCTGAGGCCTCTTTCACACGAGCGTGTCCGGATTAGGTCCGGATGCGTTGCGGATGCGTTCAGTGAAAACTGTGCGATTTCACAGGCAAAGCCATTCAGTTTTGCCTGCGATTGCGTTCAGTTGTTCAGTTTTTTCCGCGCGGGTGCAATGCGTTTTGATGCGTTTTTCACGCGCGTGATAAAAAACTGAAGGTTTACAAACAACATCTCTTAGCAACCATCAGTGAAAAACGCAACGCACCCGCACTTGCTTGCGGATGCAATGCATTTTTCACGCAGACCCATTCACTTCTATGGGGGCTAGGGCTGCGTGAAAAACGCAGAATATAGAACATGCTGCGATTTTCACGCAACGCACAAGTGATGCGTGAAAAAAAACGCTCATGTACACAGACCCATTGAAATGAATGGGTCAGGATTCAGTGCAGGTGCAATGCGTTCACATCACGCATTGCACCCGCGCGGAAAACTCGCCCGTGTGAAAGGATCCTGACACTACCTGCACGCATGGTGGATTGTGCACATTTTTCCCTTGTGGATTTTCGTGCAGAGCAGCTTAAAACAGTACCAGCAAGTGTATGAGATTAGATAAATCTCCTGTAGACTTCGCTTTTTTTTCTTAGGTGCGGAAATTAACCTGCGGTGCGGATTTTGAAATCTGCAGCATGTCAATTGTTGCGTTTTGCAGATTTCACAATTTTCAATGGAAGTACGAAATCTGATTCATTTCAATGGGTCTGTGCACATGAACGATGGTTTTCATGCATCATTTCTGCGTTGCATGAGAATTGCAGCATGTTCTACAGCAGGCATGTTCAACCAGCCGTTGCAAAACTACAACTCCCACAATGCCCTGCTGTAGGCTGATAGCTGTAGGCTGTTCGAGCATGCTGGGAGTTGTAGTTTTGCAACAGCTGGAGAGCCACAGGTTGAGCATGCCTGTTCTACAGTCTGTTTTTCACGCAGCCCTGACCCCATAGAAGCGAATGGGGCTTAAATGAAAAACGCATTGCATCTGGATGCAGTCCATGGAATAAACTTGCTGCAAAATGGTGTGAAATTCACTGAAAACACCTTGAGCCAATCTGTATCGTTCGTGTGAAAGAGGCCTTAGGGTAAAACCACACAAGACAGAAAAAAAAAAAAACGCTGCAGATTTTCAGCAGATTTCAAAAAGATGAAATCCACAGTTAAAATCTGCACAATGAATTGGCATATTGTGGATTATAAATCTATACTACATGTTAATTCCAGAGCAGATTTTTTTCCTGCAGTGCCTGGATAAGATTTGTTAAAATCTCCTCCATTTTGCTGCAACTCTAACATGCTTTGGATATTCCCAAATCTGGACACAACATCTATAGTATATCCACTACAACAGAACATACTGGTACAGCTAAGCTGTTTTTGCATTCCCTTTCCAGAACAGTTGACATTTTAAAGCAAGACTTAGGCCCTCTCACACGGGCGTCATGTTTGATGGCCGGATAAGAGGCGGACGCGTTGCGGGAAAATGCGTGTTTTGCACACTCGTGTGAAAAATCGGCATGTTTGGTACCCAGACCTGAAGTCCGGTTTCGGATTGAGTATTCTGTAGATTTTATTATTTTCCCTTACAACATGGTTATAAAGGAAAATAATAGCATTCTCAATAGAGAATGCAAAGTAAAAAGTGCAATAGAGGGTTAAAAATAATAAAAAAAAACTAACACCTGTTCCCTTTGATGGGGTAGCTGCTGGTCTCCTGTTCTGTCTTTAGCTGGGCGGAGGTGAAGGACCTTCAGTGACGTCACTGGGTCACATGGTCCAATCACCTGCTTCCATGATGCCCTTTTTTTCTTTGCATTCTCTATTGAGAATGCAATTTTTTTCCTTTATAACTATGTTGTAAGGGAAAATAATAAAGATAGGGTCCCCATCCCGATCGTCACCACAGGTCCTTTAGACTGCAGCTAATGCTTGAAGAGATAGATCGCCAACTACGCGATCAAGTGGCTAAGGTAGGTTACGTTTTTTATGTTTAACCCCTTAATCCTCATTCTACAAAGCATTCTTTATTAAGAATGCTATTATTCTCCCTTATAACCATGTTATAAGGGAAAATAATAAAATCTCCAGAAGACCCGAAACCGGACTTCAGTGATGGGTACCAAACATGGCGATTTTTCACACATGTGTGCAAAACGCATTACAAAAGTTTGCACACGCGCTGAAAAATTAGGCATATTCCCGCAACGCACCCACATCCAATCCGGGCGTCAAACATGACGACCGTGTGAACCCAGCCTAACTGTCACAGCTTCTAACAGAAGATATGGCTGGTGACAGTTCATGATTTAAACTGAGCACGTGTGACCACTTTAGTGAAGTTGACAAGGAATAAGGTAAGGAACAAACAGCAGGTGGCGCTATACAGATACATTTTGGTGAATAATGTGTTTCATTACATGCAGTTATAAAAGTTTTCAGATCCAGATGCTGGTTTGCAAAATGTAGAATATTTTTCACACTAGCATATTTGCAGTTTGTATATGGCCCAGATTTTAAGTACCAGAATCTGCTGCTAATGTTAATGAATAGGGTTATTCACGTGGGTATATAATTTCCGTCAGTACTTGAAATCTGCAGCGTGTCCCAGTTTTGTGCATATTTGGAAACAGCCTACCACACTTTAGTGATTTCCATCAGTGACTTTTATACTAAAACCAGGGATAGAGCCTTCTGATGACTGATGGAAATCGCTGACCAAACTCTGAAGTGTGAACTAGGCCTTAATCCTGAAGCAATACTGATGGTACATCATTAGGAATCCATGCATAATCCAGAGCCAGAATACAGATGGATTTCAATATGCTGGTGTGAAAGCGGCCTTAATGTGGATTTAGATGTGCAGATAATCAGGCAGATTACAAACCTTCCTGCGACCGCTTGATCCTACATCTGTCGATGTAAAAGGTGCACCAGGTCACTCGATGGCCTCTTTCACACGGTCAGTATTTGATCAGTATTTTTGCGTCAGTATTTGTAAGCCAAAACCAGGAGTGGAATCTACCCACTCCTGGTTTTGGCTTTCAAATACTGATGCAAAAATACTGACAGTGACAGAGGCCTATGAATGAGCAAAATACTTGTTCATCAGGTGAAACTGTTGT
The DNA here is from genome assembly GCA_033119425.1 of Bufotes viridis. Lineage (NCBI taxonomy): Eukaryota > Metazoa > Chordata > Amphibia > Anura > Bufonidae > Bufotes > Bufotes viridis. Next base: position 149,444,409 of record CM065590.1, on the reverse strand, counting down.
TTGTGTAAGCACCTAAATTATCATTTCTAGGCAGCAGATTGTGCGGTCTAAACAGTGAGCTGCTGCCCAGAAACAATGTGGCTGTGTAAATGTAAATGCAGTGCTTTACACCCACTGAACGAACTGCTGACTGTAGAAAAAGAGCGCTCCCTCCCCGACAATCTGCTGCTCATCGGATGTGTAAATCCGCGTAGGTTTATACCTTATTTCTGTGGAGGCTCCAATCCTGGTTTTGGCTCACAATCACTGATGGAAATCACTGAAGTGTGAATAAGGCCTCATGCACACGAACGTATATTCTTTCCGTGTCCATTCCGTTTTTTTTGCGGACCATACGCGGAACCATTCATTTCAATGGGTCCACAAACAACCGGAAGGTACTCCGTGTGAATTCCGTTTCCGTATGTCCGTTTTTCTGTTCCGCAAAAAAATAGAGCATGTCCTATTTTCTTCTAGTTTGCGGACAAGGATAGGCATTATTACAATGGATCCTCAAAAATAACTGATCTGCAAAAAAAACGGATGCCATACGGAACGTCATCCGTTTATTTTGCAGATCCGCAATTTGCGGACTGCAAAACACAGTTGTGTGCATGAGGCCTAAGGCCCCATTCACACGTCCGTGGTGTGTTGCAGATCCGCAAGTTATTGCTTCGCTAAGTCTCGCGAGAGTTCGGGTAATAACTTCATAAATTAATTTGTACTGTAAAAAAAAACATTCCCGTGGTACCTTGGAACCGAACCAGAGGAAATGTTTTTTTTACAGTACAAATTAATTTATGAAGTTATTACCCGAAGTCTTGCGACACTTTGCGAAGCAATAACTTGGGCTCATCGGAGCCAATACATTCTAATACTGTATGGAGCTCCTGCTCCATACAGTATTGGAACGAAGTTTTATGCGAATAAATTTCAGATGTTTCATCCAAAGTCGATTCGCTCATCTCTAGTGGTAATGCCTTTTCCTGTCATGTAATTAGATATTTCTATATTTTAATTTTTGTTAACTTCTGTTAATGATGTAATGTTTGTGATTTTTTATTTTTTATTGTCTTGAAGGAGTGGCACACTTCAGGTGTGAATTCACTTCTACCCTGGGAGTAGCATTCATGTGCACTTTTGCTCCACCTATCTAACAGGCGACCTTGATTAGGTGGTAGATATAGGTGTGCGGGTTCCTCCTCTGAACGGTTGCTTGATGCACAGAGGTAATTCGGAACAACACACTATCCCTAAGTTCACACCTGAGCGTTTTACAGCGTGTTCAAACGCGCTGTAAAACGCTCAACGCATGAAAACCAATGCTTTCCTATGGCCCTGGTTCTCACTTGAGCGTTTTACAGTGCGTTTGAACGCGCTGTAAAACGCCCGACGCATAAACAAGTACTTGAGCTTTTTTTGGGGCGTTTGTCGCGCGTTTTGTGATTGACACCACAGTAGTCAATCACAAGAACGCGCGTTTCCTATTTGCAAGAACGCGCTGAAATACGCGCGACTAGACCGCTCAGGTCTGAACCCAGGGTATATGTGCAGGGTGTGCGCTCCTGAATGTAGATGCCCAAAGACATAGGGAGGTTTAGCGTAGGACCACCTTGGCGATAGGTAGGTGGTCACAGATGTGTTTTGATCAAAATATATTGGCTGAGAGTCTCAGATTTTAACATATCAGAATGAGGGCTTAGTCCAGATATTATGTTTGCATCTATTATTTTCATGTATTATTTTCCGTTATTTCCAAGGAAAGGAAAATTTGCCACTGTGTGCATTGCACCCGACTTTATTTATGCCATAGGAGGGCAATATTATATATGAGCTTGTGGGGTTTGTGTGCCAGGGCTGCTTTCTAACCCCAATCTGGCCCGTTTTTGTAGAAACATATGGGTTGCAACGGGACCCCATTACCTTATTCACATTATTCATGATTCAGACACTGCTAACACTGGGATTTTGGCAACATGTTGCCCCAGCCTAAAGTCATATCTAAAATTGTGGCATTTGTCTTCTCACCCAAAGGAAAAAAAAAAAGAAACAGGTTAGAAAAGTGGGTGTGTACTTGTGTGAAATGGCAAAGGCTAAAAGAATTGTCCACACCCTGAAAAAAAAAATTGGGGATGGCCAGGCACAGTGTGTGAGCCAAGTATATACCCCCCTTACCTCCTCTGGTCATCTTGGTTCCTGCGGCACATACCTGCCTGGCCAGAAGTGCTATGTGTCAACTACCTGAACATCACTAATGCAGGCCAGTCAGTGGCCGCCGTGGTGATGTGTGCAGGAATGTGACTGCTGAGGCCACTGGCTGGCAGGGGTGACTTGCAGGCAGCCGGCATATCACACTTCTGGCCAAGTGAAGAACGGAACCGGGAAGACCAGAGCAGGGAAGTGTTTTTTTTTTTGGTTTTTTTTTCACTCACACACCATGCCCGGCATTTTCATTTTTTTTTCAGGGGGAGGAAAACCAGATTACATAAGGGGTGAACTAGTGGTGCAAAAATACAGCTGCTCATAGAAAACAAAAAAAGATGGAAAATGCTAAATGCCCCAGATTTGGTCAGCCGTGTGTCTTAATAATCAGGGTACAAATCTCACTGACTTAGGGCTTGTTCACACGACCGTATGGTTTTGCAGTCCATTTTTCACGGATCCGTTGTGTTTCCGTTCCATTTTTCCGCAGAAACAGGAGCTTTGTATAATCATTGCAAACACCAAACACGTGCAAAATGGGCTGGGCATAGCATTTCTACAGCATGGATCCGCAAAAAACGGATGACCTACAGACATGTGTTCCATATGCATTCCATTTTTTATCCGGCCCCATTGACTTGAATGGAGCTACTGAACGTGATTTGCGCACAATATTAGGACCTGACTCAAAATGTTGCGGAACGGAAAAACGGAAACAGAATGCATACAGAGTATATTCCGTATACGGAAACAGAATGCATACAGAGTACATTGCGTTTTTCTTTTGCGGACCTATTAAAACGAATGGTTCCGTATACGGAAAGCAAAAATTTGTGTGAACGAGCCCTTAGGCTACTTTCAGACTTGCGTTGTTAATTAAACGGATCTGTTTTTATGTTGCATATCTGGATGCATCCATTCCATAAGGACTCATGCACACGAACATATTTTATTTCCATGTCCGTTCCGTTTTTTTTGCGGACCGTATGCGGATTTCAATGGGTCTGCGCAAAAAACAAAACGGAAGTTACTCCATGTGCATTTTGTTTCTCTATTTATGTTCCGCAAAGAAAAATAGAACATGTCCTATTATTGTCCACATTACGGACAAGGATAGGACTGTTCTATTAGGGGCTAGCTGTTCCATTCTGCAAAATACGGAATGCCAACAGACGCCATCCGTATTTTTTGTGGATCGGAAAATACATACGGTCATGCATGAGACCTTAGGATGCGGTTGTGTGAAATCAAAACGGGAAGAAAAACAGATCAGTCACTAAATACATTGAAAATCAATAGGTGCTCCTTAAAAAAAAAACAAAAAAAAAAACGGATCCTTCTCCAGTGTTTTCAGTGACAAATCCGTTTTTATGACCAGACACAACACTGCAGCTTGCCTGGGCATATAACGAGATGCTGCCTGAACAGCAGACATCCTAAACGGATCTCTTTCTATTCAGAATGCATGATGACTAAAAGGAGGTAACCTAACCTTTATAATTTATTGGTATAAAAAAAAAAAAAAACACTAGTGTTAATACATGTGGGCCTTTGTGTTTCTTCAAGATTTGCTTGCTGTCAGTGAGTGAGAACACTTGTTTACATTCAGATGAAGCACACTTGTATATACCTACTCTCATCTGAGAAGTGGATGCAGTTGTATCCGGCTAGGCCATGATCTGTGAGCTAAGGGTAAGGCCACGCAGCACAGCTAAGCCTCTCCCACCCCCGGCAGCTAGTGACCACATGATTGTGTGGTAAAAGCATGCAGCCATCGGCTGTCATGGGTGGATATGGCTTGGCCATATGGGGTCAGAAGTGCTGTCTGGCCATAGCCTATGGCCTCATACACACAAACGTATTTGGTGTCCGTTCCATTTTTTTTTTTTGTGGGCAGCACTCTGACCCATTCATTTCAAAATTCCATGTCCTATTCTGTTTGGTCATGCGAATCGGTTGTTTTCAGACTGAAATACGGATACGGCTTAGTGCATGAAGCCTAATCCTCAGCTTTTCCACACAACACCCGCTACTTATTGTTGCCGAGAATTTTATTTTGGTTATGGCACCAAAAATCTGAAACTTTCTATTGCTTGGGAATGTGGATTGTCGTCCTATTTGACACAGATTTCGGAGTGGAATCCGTGAAACCATTCTGAATGGACCTTCACCGTTTTTATTACCCGTTAACTCACAATCCCACTGCCCTGTTAACATAACCTGAATAAAAAGGCACCTACCGTATAAAAGCGTATTTCCCCCACACACACTTCTTACCTTTTTTCTGTGTGTTTTATATCGATTTCTGTCCCACTTATCCTGCAAGTAAAGGTTTGCTGTTGGGAATATGGGCTGGTAAGCTCTGTGCATTGTGGAAGTACAAGAGGCAACTGCGAAAATTGTGAAGAATAATTATCAATCCTATGCTCACATGACAAAGGTGAGGATTGTATGTCACAGAACAAAGCTATTACACCATAACGGAAATCAATTACTGAAGAGTAGTGCATCCGATATCCTGCAAGTGCACTTCATGTGACCTAGTGGCTAATGTTACCCCTTCCTAAATAGTTAAATAGCTTCTGAGCACCGGTTACCTACTATGAAGTAAAAATTAGGTTTCAACTCTCACCATTGGAAACAGGCTGAGCTGATCTGGATCCGATGACACCGCAGCGCTCACATGGTCTGTCACAGTAGGTAGCGGCACTGCTGCTACTTTATACACAGTGCAGTAATCTCCTTTTGCAGGAGCATACACTTGAAGTGCTTATGGCTCATTCAGATGAGCGGCGTTCATGTCTGGGTACTGTGACTGTAGAACGGACTGCGCACTAATCTGATAGCAAAGGGGTCAATTCACACATGCAATTTTCTGCATGGAGCATCAGACTGCAAAGAAAAATCGCGGCATGCGCCATTTAGGTCACATTTTAATGTGTTTAAAACAAACACCTGTGAGCAGTCTTTGTTGTTACCAGCACAATGACTAGCTTCAGCCCTTTAGGACGCGGTCACACATGGCAGGTCCTCCAAGTTTCTGCAGCAGATCAGCCAGAATACCACTGCAGCAAAATCCCAAATGTTGCAGGTTTTTAGTTAAAGAAATGTTGAAATTTAACTTAAAAATCCAACCGATGAAGTTGTGTGGGTTTTCTTAAGGAAACCGTTTGCAGTGTGGATATTTGTGACAATTGTCTCCACTTAAGGCCACGTTCACACGAACATGATTTGGTTCCGCATCCGGGCCGCATTTTTTGCAGCTCAGATGCGGACCCATTCACGTGAATGGGGCAGCAAAAGAAGCAGACAGCACACTGTGTACTGTCCCGCATCTGCTGCTCTGTTCCATGGCCCCAGCAAAAATGATAGATAATGTCCTGTTCTTGTCCATTTTGCAGACAATGGGCATTTCTATAATGGGCTACCTGCGCCGCAAATTGCAGAAAGCATAGGCGACAGTGTTTTGTGGATCCGCAATTCGCGGACAGCAAAACACCATGTTCGTGCGCATGAGCCGCTATTGTACACAGTGGATTTTCTGTGCCTTAACACCATATGGCTGTACTCTTACTGTTCATTTACTCATTAACACAACCGTGTTTTTCGCTTGTGTCCAATCCATATTTTGTAGATCGCACATGGACATATTAATTTCCATTGGTCCACAAAACACGGATATATAGGCTGTTTTACAGTGGGTCCTTAGTGTGCATCCTGCAATTTTCTGACTACATCGGTATTTTTCAGATTTATAACCCAAATGAATGCAGCAGGCTTCACAAATGTGATTCTAAGGATGCATTCACACGTGGCAGAAAATTCTGCAGATGAAAATCAGTTCCATTCCCCCTGCAGAAATTAATGTGCTTGCTGCTTCATTCAAATGAATGGAATGGATTTTCAGTCGCATAATTTTCTGCCACAAAATTTGCCACATGTGAAACACAGGATGACAGATTTACAGCAGATGTAGCAGTATTCATTCGTGTACTAGAATCACTGGTCCTAATTTCAGATTAGCACAGCAGACTCATATAAAGAAAGATTCACATCTGCCTTGTGTAAGGGCAGTTGTGGCATTTTTCTGCAGCAGTCATGTGTAGGCAGTTTATATTTTTACAGCTTCATATTTAATTGTAGGACAACCCCTTCATGGATTCACAGAAAGCGTGTTCGTGGCATTTTTGCTTAACCTCCATTTCCAAAAGTTAACGGAAATATGAAATACAGGACACCCGTTTAACTCTGCTGGCCTTCTTAATTTTGTGGCATTTTAAAGCAATGGTGTTTCTTCTGCCCTGGTTGCATAAAGTGCACTTGAATAAGGGCTCATGCACAGGAAAGTATTTTCTTTCAGTGTCCATTCAGTTTTTTTTGCAGCCTGTATGTGGAACCCTTCACTTCAATGGGTCCACAAAGAAAAACAAAACACGGAAGTTACTCCATGTGCATTTCGTTTCCGTATAGCCGCATGTCCAATTGTCCACATGACAAGGATAGGGCTGTTCCATTATGTGCCAGCTGTTCTGTTCCGCAAAATACGGAATGCACACGGATATCACCCGTATTTTTTGCAGACCGCAAAATACATGTCATGTGCATGAGCCCTTAGAGAGGGATAGTCTGAAAAAATAAAATAAATGCTGTTCACAAAATAATCCAATCTGCTACTGACGCACCATATTGGGAGGCACTGTATTGGCCACTTTATTATGGGACAGTGTATTGGGCTTCGGGGGACAGCATGTCAAATTACCTGAGCTAGCACAGTGGAGGCGGCACGTTAGAAGAGGAAAGCCTTCACCGCCTTCTGTCTCCCTCCAGCAGCACATTGTGAACTACGGTACCAAGGGGTGAGTGAGGAAACTGTGCAGAAGACAGGAAGCACAGTAGTGTACATGGCAGTGCCGCCTGCAATGTACACATGCCGGTGGTCCTCCAGCACCACCTGCTGTATCCCTCCAGCAGCAGGTCAGGAAGCAGTGGTGTAAGTGTCAGAATGTAGCCTGGCATTGCACTGTAACTTACATTGCTGGCAGTGTAAATCGCAGTGTGCCGTTTCAGAATGCTTCAAAGGCCACAAAATACCGTAATTAAATAACACTATACATAATTGGTACTGCTGCATCCATATCCACCTGACCTATGAAAATGATCAGGTTACTTATCCTGCATTGTGAACACTGCAAAAAAACGTTTGTCACGTCCCCAAAAATGTTATAAAAAGCGATCAAAGTTATATGTATCCCAAACTGGTACCAAATGTGCAAAAGTTAAAATTGGCAGTTTTTGGGGGTTCTCCATGCAGTGTATATAATTTTATTCTGTGGATTGTCCTGCAAAAAACAAGCCCTCACAACAATAAAAAATTACAGTAAACTCCATGCGAGAAAATTTTCTGAATGCTGCCATGTCTCCAAACTACAGTTTACAATCCCATTTTCCTGCTGTAGTAAAAAAAAAAAAAAAAAAAAAATTTAAAATTATGGGGTTTACATTGCAATTTCTCATTTTCACCTAGCATTTCTAAATTCCTTGAAACGCTTGTTTGGTCAAAGCACTCACTGCAGCCCTTGATAAATTCCTTTAGGGGTGTCGTTTCCAGAACAGGGTCACTTTTTGGGAGGATCGATTGTAAGGTTAACTCCACAACATTGTGCCTGAAGACTATTCCAGCAAAATCTGCTCTCCAAAAATAGTCTTCTTTTCCCTGAAACCATACAACAGTTTATGAGGACACATGGAGCTTTTCTGTAAGCTACAGAATCAGGGTAATAGTGGTTTTGCTGTTAACCCTTTGCTACAGTGAAAATAAATTGCTTAAAAAAACAAAAAAAAAACACACAAGCAGAAACATTTTTAAAGAGGACCTTTCATCTGTATTGACATTTCAATACCTGGCACTGTAGAGCATGTTTACTAGATATACATTTTTCCCAGACATTCCTCCGTTGCCCCACTGTGCCCCCTGTTCTGTTTTGCTGCCCTGTATGCTAATTGCATTGGTACAGGGAGGAGGAGACAGTCACATCTCAGGGGAAGTCTCCTTCTCCGTGGCTGTGAGCTGGCCTATCGCAGCAGACCACGTCCCAGCCATTGAGAACCAGCTCATCTTCTCCATGGCTGGTATTCGGTCCACTGCGATTGGACAGACCCACAGCCAGGAAGAAGGAGACACCCCCTGAGAAAAGTATAAGACATACTGACTCAAGTTCACCACCAACATGAAGTGTCACAAAAAACTTAATTGTTTGGATAAGTAAAAGCATTCCAAAAGTAATCAAAGCAAGACTGTACACTGAGGCAAAGGGTTAAAGGGGTTGTCTGGGCTTTTTCAAGTGCACGTGCTGCCTCCTGTGCTACTCCAGTTCATGTTACACCTTCATAGCTAAGGGTTTGCTTAGGCAATGTAGGTTTATGTGCAGAGCTTTTCCCAGGAATTTGTGCTGCAATTCCACAACACTGTGTGCAATCTGGTGTGGATGCAGACCTATTGACTTGAATGGGTCTACAACCCGCAAGATATGAGTACCTATATTTTGCGTAGAGATCGTACGATCAGAAGCACCATGCGGAGGGCTTTCAGGTCCATATCTACGCACCACAAAAAGAACATGTTCTATCTTTGACCCCAATTTGCAGACCCATTCAAGTCACTGGGTCTGTATTCATAAACTAAGTGCACACAGCCAGAGCCCATGCATCACTATGTGTGGTCCACAGCACAGGCACTTTGCCATTATGCTAGTGTAAATGAGCCCTAAAAATTGATTTTTTAAAGTCTGCTCTATGACCATGTTTTATCAGCCTCTGTGTAATGCATTTCTATTTGCTGCAGGTCTGCGCTACAAATCACGTGTCTGAACAGGCCCTATGAGATCATTGAACATGTGAGGTTACAACAATCAAGCTGATCACATCACAAGTCTGATGCAAAAAAACAAACCCAATTACTGCTTCAACGTGTTTATTATGTGCCAAACAAAACAAAAACAAAAAAATAATTTACACCACATCTGTAGGTTAAGTGCATTTTCTGCTTGCATAACTACAATGAGGTAGAGACTTTACACACACAGCTTCACAGAAATGCCCGTACAGGGCAGCTAGTGCAGATTTAGCTCAGCATGTACTAGAAAGAGGGGGTTACAGACAGTGGGATCTTTGGCACAGAGCTTCCAAACATAGGGGGGTACAGAAATAAAAAGGGACACACATTTTAAAGGCTTGAAACAAATTGCATAAGTCAGCTGCTTCCTGTAACAAAATACTTAACTCAAGAGCATGGGTACATTCCCTCCAGGAGAAATGTCTCGTCTCTTGCCTCTACCCCATTCTCAAAAGAAAAAAAATCGATTACAGCCCTTTTCTGTCCAGCCAACCAAATAGGAAGTGATTAAAAACTCTACCATCCCCTGAAGTGCAAATTAAAAAAGTGCAACAAACATCCTTAAAACTATATACACACACGGTAATCATCCGTTACGGCCAAGGCTCCAAGTCTGTAATTTTGCTGCAAATTCTGTTGTACAAATACAGTATTTTATTTTAGGTCATAATCTTCAACTAGCAGCTCCCAGAAACAGAATACTTGCAATAATGTTAAAAGCTGCCAGGACAAAAAAGAAAAAAAAAATATAATGGACTTAAAAACCGTCTTTAAGAGTGTAAAAAGGAACTGGTAAAAATCCCGAAGAGGGTAAAATATGAAATATGATTGGTTTAAATTAAGAGCAGATCCTGCCATTGTTGTTTCAGTAAAAATGCCAACTGAACAGACTGTGGTTCAGAAGGACAGTAAAGTAATCAGAAGGCACTGTATGGCAACGGCAAAAAACTGGGTAACCGCTTATGAAATATGCATCACCCACTATATTTGCAAGGAATGTAAAAAAAGCGCCTGTAATAAAAAGGAGGGGAAACGAAAAAAAAAAAAGACCCAAGGCAAAGGCAATAAATCAGATACTGTGCACACATTGCTTACATTCAGCAAGTGTTGGAGCCAAATATGGGTACTTCAATACTAGGAGGAAAACTATGCCCCCATTACCATAAAAAACAAAACCCTCAAAAACACACAGTATCCCTGGCAAGACTTCACTGTGCACAAGTGCAGATAACCATTACAAGGTACAGCAAACAATAAGTGCCAAACAAAAAAGTGACTTTCCCCCCACCGTCCGCCGACTTCCACAATAATCCTGGAAAGATTTATGAATGCTCCTCGTGCTGTCTGAAGGGACAGGGCGCAGTGTCCTCATCACATTCACCAAATTCAATTTCTTCTTAGCTGGAGACAATTCTAACTGGAGTCACGGCTCTTCTGGTTACGCATCAGAGGGCGGTGGTGACGAAGAATCTCCATAGAGTGCTGCCAGTGCCAGCAGGAGCGGCAGAAGTACTTGAAGCAAACCTTATGATGGAAAGAAAAGAAACATTTTTCATATGGTAATGCTATATCTTTGCAACACTTGATAAAGGTAAACTAGCTGCAATCAAATATTAAAGGAAAATAATTCATGGTCAAGTTGACCATACTGCTCAAGCTGGATCTACACAGATTGACTGAATCAGCAAACCAATAAAAGGTAGTCTTTCAACCCAAAAACCCATTTTTCAGCACTCACATCTTTCTCTGCAAAATTGCCCCCACATTAAAAACAGACTTACCCTATTGCTGTACCTCCTACAGATCTTCAGAAAATCACTTTAATTGCAGATGTCAATCAGTTAAAGGTGCCCAAGGGCGGTGTCATAACGGCCGGTGCCCAGGCTGCGCACTCATCTTCATAACTTTCCACTACGCCTTTCACCCAGACGGCCTGCCCAGTGTCTTCAGCTTGTCCTTCTCCAGTGGCCAAATCCTGCGCCGAGGATCCGGATGTCTGTGCCTGCGCACTGGTTTCCCGATTACTGGCAGGAGCATCGGGGTATTCAGTGCGCAGGCACAGGATTTGGCCACTGGAGGACAAGCTGAAGACACTGGGTTGGCCGTCTGGGTGAAAGGTGGAGTGGAAAGTTATGAAGATGAGCGTGCAGCCTGAGCACCGGCCGTTATGACACTGCCCCTGGGCACCTTAAACTGATTGACATCTGCAATTAAAGTGATTTTCTTAAGATCTGTAGGAGGTACAGTAATAGGGTAAGCAGCTTTTTAATGTGGGGGCAATTTTGCAGAGAAAGATGCATGTTGGAAAAAAAAAAAAAAAAAAAAAAAAAAAAAAGGGTTTTTGGGGTGAAAGACTCCCTTTAATGTGTATATAGAATCTGCCAATAGCAGTTGGAGATCTCACTTCGGACATGGGTTTTATTTCTTTCATCCCGATGTAACAATCCACAGCATCTTGTCAAATCATCCATGTTATGCCATTACTCTTATTCCCTCTAGAAGTTAATGAATGAATTGCCAGAAAGTTTGTTGGGAGAGACTGGGCAGTCCAATGTAGGGTTGTTCGGATACCAAAATTTTGATTGTTTAGATACCATAAAATAAAAAGTATTGAGATACTTAATACCACGCAAAAACAGGCAGAGGTGGCCAGACAAAAAAAAAAAAAACGCAGCGTGCTGTACTTTGTCTGGCCGCCTCTCAACCTGTTTACCGTACTGCAGCCAGACCTCCAGCCTGTCGCCATTATAGTAAATGGTCTGGAGCGGACTTCCGGCAGCACACCGGCACTGATCTGGCAGGCTGTTTCCTGCCGGAAAAGGCTACCACAAGTGTGAAAGTAGCCTATATTCTGTAACGCAGTCACATTAACCCCATGTTGTCCATTATGTGAGATTAAACTACCTTAAAAATACGTGACCCACATCATGTTTAAAACATACAAGATTGGGGTTAATGAGTCACATTAACCCCCATCTTGCTGGCTGCCTGATACAAATGTTTTTTGCCTGCCTATTACTAGACTTGCACTGTGCAGGTGTGGGGTGCGTTCAGGGCACTGACTGGGGCTGGTGCGCGGGCTGACACTGAGCTGTGCACTTGGGAGAAGGAGGATTCTGCCGCTGCAGCTGTTAGCTGAGCTCACTAACTCAGCCAGCGCCACTGTAACTTATTACCTCCCCCGTCCCTCCTCCTGCTTTAACTGCCACACATTCATTGGCGCACCGTGGAAGTGGTGCGGGCAGCTTTAGAGCCTGCTCACTTCATTAGTCTGAGCGCAGCTGCGTCATAGGAGGGAGGGATTCCCTCCCCACTGTCTGCCGAGCGTGGCACATGCCATATTCTCACAAGTGGAACACAGTCTAGTACTGAAAAACGAACATCCTGATACTGAATCAATACTGCCATAAAGGCATCAAAAGTTCTATACCTGAAACCACCCTAGTCCAATGCTGGCAGCACTGATTAGTGTCATATGGTACAGGGACACACCCAGCTGGTAATGGCCAGTTCACCCTGTTGGCAATTCATTCATAAATGTCTAGCTGTAATACAGCACAGGTTATGTAAAGATGCTCCAGAATTACTACATGGGGAATGCAAATAGTTACTGAAAGACATCAGGAGAGGCAAGCGGTCCTCTTCAAGCTCTTTTACACAGGACCAAATGTCCCACCATGTCTGGGGATCAAATGATACACAAACCTCATCGACTTGCCGATGTAACCAGGAGGGCCTTGAACAATCCCCTTCAATAATCACCAAGTGAATTTCCAAATGTCTGTCTCTTAAGAGGGGTTGTCTCACTTCAGCAGGTGGCATTTATCATGTGGAGCAGCGTTTCCCAACCAGTGTGCCTCCAGCTGTTGCAAAACTACAACTCCCAGCATGCCTGTACAGGAAAAGGCTGTCTGGGCATGCTGGGAGTTGTAGTTTTGCAACAGCTGGAGGCACACTGGTTGGAAAACACTGATGTAGAGAACATTAATTCAAGGCACCAATCATCCATATTGCTTCCTTTCATTTCTCCATTATATACTGCTCGTTTCCATAGTTACGACCACCCAGCATTCCAGCAGTGGTGGCTTGCATACTGCAGGAAAAAGTGCCAGGCTCTGGTGACCTAGACTGATGCTTCTGTATTGTGCAAGCACAGCCACCACTGCTGGATTGCAAAGTGGTCATAACCATGGAAACAAGCAGTTTATGCGATGGAAAAATGAATCCAGCCAGCAAAGGAGGCAATATGGATAATACATTAGTATATGGCTGGTTTTAACTCTACACAAATGCCATTTGTTGAAGTGAGACAGCTTTAACTCACAGTGAAAAAAAAAAAAAAAAAAGGGGAACAGCCATTTTTAGTCACCTCAATAATTAAAAAAATAACGATTAAACAAATTTGGCAACAAAAAACCCAGTGTAAAAGTGCCAACACTACATAGAATTGGTGTCCCTGTGATTGTACTGACCAGCAGAATAAAAGTCAACGTCATTTTTCCGCATGCTGCCCCAAACATAAAACAGTGGTCGAACTGCTGACTATCCTGCTTCCCAAAAATCACAAAAAGCAGACCGGTTGTATGTAACCCAGTAGTTCCAATAATGGAAAGATGGCAGTGCTCATACCAGAGGCAGTTTGGTTTACAGGCACTATGCTGGTTTCAATCTGCCCTGCAAAAGGTAGTCTTTCCCTACTGAACCCTGCAGCACATCTAGACAACAGTTTAGTTCCAGATTTACAGTATTTCTGTACACTTTAGAACCCACCTAACAATTTAAGGGATGTGGAGTTTGTCAGATGGCACAAGCTGGGCAAAACATTTGTGGGATGAAAATGCTATACCTGTTTAAAACTTGTAGTTTTCATTTTGCATAATCCCCTGCTCCTCAATTTCTGCAAAATGCCTGTGGTATTAAAATGCTCACTCCAAAAACTATTCCAGCAAAATCTGCTCCAAAAGCGAAACAGTGCCCCTTCCCTTCTGAACCATACCATGTGCCTATACAGCAGCCCTGACATAATTTATAACATTTCCCTACCCAGAAGAACCTACCTATGAATTCAAGAATTCAACACCATTAGCTGGGCACTGAAACATCTCTGGAAAAATTTCTATTTTTATTTTGCACAGTCCACTGAGCATTTCTGCAAGGAACCCGCGCTGTCAAAATGCAAACTCTGCCGCTCAAGGTATTATGGAGTGGAGTTCTCAAAACGGGTTTCATTTGTTTCACCCGACAGCCTCTAAAGTGGTCAGCACAAGTGGCGTAAATCACAACATTGGGCCTCAAAATGCACATGGTGCTCTTTTACTCCTGGTCCCTCTCCAACATTCAGACATACAGAATACTAACAGGGCCACACTGGCACATGCTGGGTACTGAGGTGACATTCATGTAAAAAATTAATAAAAAAAAAAAATGTATATATATATATAGATATATATATAGATATATATATATATATATATATATATATATATATATATATATATATATATATTTCACCTTAAGCTGTGCAATTCATTTTTGCAAAATACCCGCAGGGTATAAATGTGCACTACACCCCTTAGTAAATTCTGTGAGGGGTGTGGTTTCCAAAATTCACCGTAGAGTCTACCACTGCTGGCCAGTACAGCAGACGTCACCAAACCAGGCCTTAACTGTACATGGTGCCCTCTTCTGGACTCTGCAGTGTGCAGTTTACAATCACATGAGATTACAATTTTGGGGTGCTCTGTCTCCTATACCCACTTGAAACATTTGAGGCCAAAACTAATTACATTGAAGTATAGTGTATCTTTAATTTCATGTCCCAATCTTAAAATGTGTTCTGACACATCCGTTGTGTCAAGCAAATCCCTATAACCCAGGTAAATTCTTTGAAGGGTTTAGTTTCCAAAATGGGGTAACTGGCATTTTTACACCTTAGGGGCTCTGCAGATGTGACATGGCACCTGAGACCATTCCAGCAAAGTCTGCCCTCCAAAAGAGAAAATGTTACACTTCTTCCCTTACGAGTCCTGCGGTGTGGTCATACAGCAGTTTTACAACCACATATGGGGTGTTGCAATATGCAGGCAAAAAACAGCATAAAGAGTTGTGGGCCGCTTTGTTATCCCTTGTAAAATGAAAAAAATAACTGCTTAAACAAAAAAACAAAAAACAAAAAAAAAAACACAAGTAATAAACATGGCTACACTAATGAAAAAAAGTGTGACAAGAAAAAAAAAAAAAAAAAAAAAAAGCTGCATCCTTGGATGTTTAATGAAAAGTGACCTACCCAGAATGGCTCAGCAGCTAAAAAACCCTGGAACTCTGCATTGTTGCCAAGTGCTGCATTCCATACCTCTTTAGTAAATTTCAGAACACACACAACCGCTCCCATAGACAGATTCTGCAAAAAGCATAGAGCTACCTGGTCTCTGCAGAAGAAAGGACCTGGTTGAGAATTGCAAACCTGGCACACAGAGTCTTCAAGGTAAGGGTCAATCTGTACCTAAAGCAAAGTACATGAAAATATTAAAAAAGCTGATGTTATCAACTTATCAGCACTCATGACTAGTCATATTTAAAAACACATTCCTGCTTCTATTTGTCCGATACCCTTATATGCAAAGATAAGTGCCAAGGGGCAGTTTGTGTACGCAAGTAGATGCGCTAGCTCAAAATGCAATTATTTCAGTCATTCCTATTAATAACCCCTATCCAGGGACTAAAATATTTGACTCATTGAACTTTCCCTTAGATGCATATTCTTACCCCACCCGCTGGCGTTCACCCCCTTCAGGTCTCAGTGCAGTCCAAAAGTTCAGTAGTCTCATGGCATTTGCAGATGTCACGACCGTGCATCATGTGACCGCTGGACCTTACAGTTATAGCCCAGTAATATTGAATGAAAGGGAAGAAGTAGATCCTACATGTGATTGCAGTGCACTGGCTTTGGCCTTCAATACAACACAAACCCTCTGCAATCACATCTGTGTTCCATGTACAGCGCATTATTTTATATTTGGCAGCTCTAGAATTTAATTGTATTTTGGCCTTTTCAGGCAGGGCTGTAACCAATCACTACCTGGACCTTCCAAATAGAGGACCCTTGCTCCATGATACAGGACTGCACAGAGACCAAGCAGGAGAATGGGGCAGATCAAATATGCATCCAAGGGACATTACAAATGAATAAGAATTTACTCCCTAGATAACCCGTTTATTTTTCGCCATCTATTTGGCACAGGCTACACAGACCTGTTGTAGTGCTACAGATTTTAAAGGGGTATGACACCTTGCTGATCATGTATTACAGAGTAGCATCTGTGTCAGCATTACACTACTTAGTTCACTGTAGCTGGAAACTGCAGTGCTGCTCCCATTCACTTCAAAGGGAGCAGCACTGTCCACTAAGTGGATGTAACTAGTTCTGGCACCAGAGCTAGTCTGAAACCATCGATCAGATCTCTAGATAACCCGTTTAAAGGAGCATTCCACAATAATGGCCGTCAGCTTTTATTAAGTCATCAATATCAGATCGGTGTTTGAGGAGAACGCAGCGCCCAGTTAGGTCCTTCAGCTGAAGTAAGAAGGACATGCACTGAAGTGCCAGCATGAAATAAATTCAGAACCAGAACTGCAGCAATTAATTGAGGGGAGCTCCGAGTGAGATACAGGGCTGGTTCTAGCTTTGGTAGAAAGATTGTCATGATGTAAAAAAAAAAAAAAAAATCATGGGATAACCTTTAATCCCATTTGACCTTGCACTGTAACAGTTGTGGTAAGAGCATAGTTCCTTACAAGCCTCTGCCATTATGGCACAGGCTAAGGAGCACTGCCTGCTAGTGCTGGTAGCATTATCCAGCTGGCATCCGAGACAACTGACAGGTTAAAGGGGTCATATCCCCATTTTCACCCAGGCAGCCCCCCCGATTTGAGCATCAGAGCAGTTCATGCTCCAATGCTCTCCTTTGCTCTGCGCTGAATTGTGCAGGGCAAAGGCATTTTCTGGAGTTCCGATGACAAACCGGAGGCTTCCGTCCAGCAGTGACATCACTGGCACCGATGGGCGGGCTATAGCGCTGCCCTAGCCTGTAAAACAAGCAGAGTGTCAGCAATGTGCCGACACTGCTTGCGACGCTCGGCCATCCTGAAAATGAGCAGAAGGGCGGGCAGAGGATCGCGCGCACCGCCCGCCTCCCCCCTTAAGGACTCGGACATTAGGGCGTACCCATACGCCCTAAGTCCTTAAGGGGTTAAAAGGTGCAGCCATTTTACCTTAACATCCCTGTCCCTAGACTGTAAAAAGGTTTGTGAAAGAGCGAAATATTGTCAGGCAGGTCATTTTGGGATTCTGTTTTATTGTGGATTTGGGAACAGGTCTCTCCAAAATACAGTGACCCTATAGACTGCATAAGGGTACTTTCACACTTGCGGCAGGACGGATCTGACAGGCTGTTCACCCCGTCGGATCGGTCCTACTGCTATTTTGCCGTGTCGCCGTTCTGTCCCCATTGACTATAGTGGGGGCGGAGTTACAGTGCAGTACAGCGAGGGGACGCCGGACATGTGGTTGTTTTAGTCCGGTGGCCTCTCGCCGTGGGGACGGAGCGGCAGTCCGGCCGCACTTCAAAATATCGGCAGGACAGACCCGACAGGGTGAACAGCCTGTCGGATCCGTCCTGCTGCAAGTGTGAAAGTACCCCAAGCTGGAACGTTTCAGCTAGGCAGTTGAAGTTAATCTACAGAAGGACCCTTTGTGTAGAAATGAGACTGGCTGCTTTTGCTGAAAAGGATTTTACAGCTGATGCGTCACCGTCAGATAATTCAATTAGCGATTTGTGTTCTATTCTTTGTATTTAAACTTCACAAAAACCAACATGTCTATATCATTATATAGTTTAAAGTCCAATTGCGGTTTTGCCACAAATCTTATTGAAAAGGTCAATTTTCTCGAAATAAAAAAAAAAAACTGCAGAGTGTACATGACATTTGTGCAATTCCACACACTTAGCTGGTACTGTAATGTGCTGTGGTGTTTCCACACAGGTATCAGCAGAAAAGCATATTCCACAGAGTGTGCAGATGGCCGTAATGGTACCTGCACCGAAGTGCAAGTTCAGAATTTCCATGTGGATTTCTATGCCATTTCTGCACCAAGAGCTGCTTGTGTTACTTCCAGATTTTAATGCAGAAACAGGTGCGTGAATAATGAAATTAATATCATTTAGCGATGAACATTGGTGTATAAAACTCATTTTAACTGAATCAGAAAATGCAGGCACATTTAAGAAAATTCTCTAAAGCATCCAATCACAGCATTTTAAGAGCACAATCCAACAATAGCTTGTGTGATTGGTTGCTATAGGCAACAGTTTAACCATTTCAAGTCTGCCCAAGTGTATTACATTTACCTTTTTGGTAAATTTGGCAGTTTTTATCTCCACAAATGCAGCACTAACAGCCTTCAGGTAACTACGCTGGTTGTTGAAAGTCACGCGGCCAGAACCTATTTTATTGCCAAAAAAAAAAAAAAAAAAAAAAAAAAAAAGTTGAGTGAAGAGCTACAACAACTGAATTAGTAATAAAGACAGTTACACACCAATTGGGTACTTGTGCTTATCCGTATCAATGCCAGCATAGACCACCCCACCAAATAGATCATTCATTATAGAGGCAAGAGCTTCAGCATTCAGCATTCCATGCAAAGCCCCAACAAACACCGTTTTACTGGGATCCAGACGCTGAGATGGACTACGAACGAAGTTGCTGTCTGCCAGCACCCAAGGAATGACCTGCACCTAAAAACAAACAAAAAAAAAAAAAAAACACGATGAAACGAGATAGCAGTCACACCGCAACTGGTTAATTTTCTTGTGAATCTCATTCTGATCTAGTCAATGTGTGCGAAGCATTCTTGATCAAGAGATGTTCTCATCCTCTATTTTTGGGTCAGATTTCATTGACCGCCCATATAAATTTGTTAAGCATAACAAACATCTGTCAGCATGAGCAACCCTAGTAAACCAGGAATACTGCCTGGTAGAGTTGAACATGCTGACTCCACACCGCAATCTAATGTGTCTTTACTGATGCAGCCCTATTTATTTTTCTGCTAATGAGGTGCTTTGTGCATCAAGGTGCAGGTCTAACCCTTCAGAGCACTACTCCACATCCACCTTTCTACCTTACTTACCGTCTCCCGAATGACAGGGCCAGGCATCACTGCTTCAATGCCAAGCCCTGTATACTCACTTGCGCTTGCAAGAGTTCAAGGCATATGTGCCCATACGTCTCATTAGGCCATCACCACTCCTGAGATCTAAACTGCTGTCTGAACTCCTACCAGCGCATGTGCAGGATTCCAGGGTAAGGCATAGTGTCCTTCCATCCTATTGGTGGCAGAGAGGGAGTGGCTAGGGCTTAGAGAGGTGAACTGCTGCTCCAAGGTGCTAAGCCCACCCCATAATGCTCCAAGCACCTCAACAAACAAAACTAAATAGGAGGAATTGCTCAAAGGCACATTGGGGTTCTACAAGAGGGTCCTTGCACTTAATGACCAGCCACATCAGGCAGCAAATGCATAGCTGCCAACCCACCTAATTTCTAAAGCGTTTGTTCAACTGAGCATCTAATGTGTATGGTGACCTCCAAGTTCTCTACCAATAGGAGACTGGCAGTGGCTTTCTCCCCTTTCACTGCATATGAGAACTTGGCTAAGCATACATATATTAGAGGATCAGAATAAATAACCATTGGCAGAATGAGCAGTCAGCCGACAGCTCTGTTCAGCCAAGTAACCTTGAAGTTGTTACAGACTGACGACATTGAGATGGGCATTCACCGGACCAACAGTCACAAGTTGATGGCATATGTTGACTTACTACAAGTCTCAGAATTTGCAATCAAATCTTAAGTACCATGTACTGTAGATGCAAGAGAGCGCCAAGCATAAATACTGTCCCAACAAAAGGTACTGCTCATTGAAAGCTCCAAACCTCATGCTGCCACAGTACACATACTGCATGAAGACTAAACGGATTGTGAACAGCCTACCTCCTTGCAGCGCATCCTGCGACTTGACATCTTGAAATAGTGCTCACTCAACCCATCCTGGCTTAGCAAGTCCTGAGTGCAGGCTTGAAGCAGTGCCCTCACAGATTTTTCAGATTCAAACACCAAGTACACATAGCCTGCAGTATTGAGAAAATAGCATTTAGAAGTTGAATAGTTTGGGGTTTGTCTAACTTAAGCAAGTAGTCTGCTCAAAGAACTAAGATTTTATATGGGTACAACAGACAACACAGCTATCAGATGCTGAGCAGTGTCTTGGTCACTCAACCCCAAAAAGGATCACTGCAGAGCCTCCTGTGTTTGAATGAAGCTCTGCTAGCCATGCCAACAGAACAGAATTTGTGCCATATATGTGCCAGCATGTCACCCAGACCTCCAGCCAACTAGCTGGAAATAGTTTACATGCTAGACTACGTCACAAATGAAATCTGGTCAGAGGTGGTAGAGCTAGCGGGAGAGCAACCCATGAACGGCGATTGGCAGACAGGACATCAAGAAGTCTCTGAGAGTGCCTTTTTCATTCTGTTATGTGATGAGGAAGATTGGTCCTAGCCAAAACAAGAGATTCACCCCTTCAGAGCATCAAACATCTAAGCCTGAGTTCACACTTATTTAAAAACACAGAACAGGCACAAGTCCTTCCATTATACATAATCAATGGTGGACAATTAAAGTTTGAAGCCAATTTGTCTTTGCAACCCATGGAACCATCATGCATTTTACTTGCGGGGGGGATGGGGGGTGCACTTCAACCAGTTTTTCAGCATTAGTCATTTCATACCTGTCCCATCACCGTGTCACCAGCTATCTGTCCCATGCAAGAAAAGCAGCACCAGTGCACACCAAGTAAGTGCAAAAAATAAAAGTTTGCTCCTACCATTCTGGTATTACCTTTGGGCATATTACCTTTAGGAGGACAACGGGGATGCTTTCCATCCTTACCAGGCCACTCGACACTCAATGCTCCAAATACCCGGAATGTGTTTATCAGTCCAGCTGCAAAATAAGACAGTTTAAGAGCTCTATAGGCAGATGAAAAATTCAACATCTTGATCTGGTGGACATGGCCCTTCCATGTAAATAGCTAGGTGACAGCCTGGCAATACCTGATCAATAGAGGTTGCCGAAGCAGAATATGTGGCAATCAGCTCATGCACCAGCCTGGTCATATTACAGGAAAGCTTTATTGTTCACCACGAGGGAAGGGGGGGGGGGGGGCTCAATAGTTCCAGTATTAACTTACTCTCTGTAATGTCCCAAGGAACTCCACCAAGAAATACTTTACAGGAATAAACTGGGTTTTTGTAGTTACGAGGAGGCAATTGACCACTCCATGTGCAGGTAGCTTCATTTACCGCTGTAGAGAAAAAAAAAAAAAAAAAAGTCAGTTTAAAAGAACACAATTTTCCAGCATGTTGCCAAAGGTATACAACTGAACTGTGGAAAAGTTCAAGTACTCTACAGCTGCCACAATGCTGACCAACATATCAGAACACATGTGCCAAGCACAAGAAATGTGTACTTTTCAGACTTAAAGGGGTTGCCTGGGTTGAGAGCCAAACTCGGACATGCCTCTATTTTCACCCAGGCAGCCCCCCTGACTTGAGCATCGCGCAGGGCAAAAGCATTTTCCAGAGTTCCAGTGATGTACTGGGCTCTCCTTAGGGCTGCCAGGAAGCCCAGTGATGCCACCGGCACTGATGGGTGGGCTTCAGCAGTGCCCTAGCCTGTAAAACTGCTAGGGCAGCACTAAAGCACGCCCATCAGAGCCAGTGACAAACACAGCCGGGTGGAAGCTTCTGACCGGCAGTGTGTTATTGTAAACAAAAGAGCCCTTGCCCTGTGAGGTTCTAGCACAGGGCAAGGGAGCGCATCGGTGAACGAGATGCTCTGCTGCCATCAGGGGGGCTGCCAGGATGAATTTATGGGTATGTCCGGGTTCAGCTCTGAACCCGGACAACCCCTTTAAAGGTCTATGGAAAATACACCAGGTCACATGTATCTGCCCCCCAGTACATTGGTAGGGAGGGTAATCTTTTAGAACAAAGACCTCCTAGGTGTCCCTAAAGTTTCTCTGCATGACTGAGCTCACCCTGTAAAATAAGAGCAGTTCTGATTGTATTGCAATCCTGGTAGATCTCTAGAGGCAGACAAGTTTCCAGGGCTTTTCCTTTCAATCCAAGTAATAATCCTAACTATTGCTCACTGGGCAGGTAGAACTGTTAGCAGGTTTCTTTAGACTCCTGTCAGTGTGCAGGTCTGCATCCATATGTGATATCTCCCGGAACAAGCCTGCACAGCTTTATCACCACTGTATTGGAAAGACAGTATTTCCTTGGGATCCATGTAACTGCCAACTGGGAGTGCAGAGAATTGATGCCCCCTTATATCTGGCACTCAGCCCGATGTTCTACCTCCTGATCGTACTGGATAAGCTGCAGGTATAGAGTAGGGTTGCAGCTGCCTCCATTCTGGCCCAGCCCATCCAACCGGCAGATATGAAATAGGAGCAAAAAATGATTTCAAGCCACCAAGAGGAAATTCACACATCATACTGACTGGACAGAAACATAATAAAACATGAGTAAGCTTTACAGCAGGTCAGATCCTTAAATGGTAACTCATGCAGACAGGTATGGGGCGTTTGGACTTTCACCGATATCCAAAATGTATGAAACAGAGTTATTAATTTATAAATATTCCTGTATGTAAATCGGCAGCCAGTGGACCACGGACTGAATGAAGACCACGTCTAGACACTTCATGAACTTGGATGCGGTGGAGTGTGAGGAACAGGACATACCCCATTAACAGTTCCAAAGAGCCAAGTTGAACCACCACTTGGTGCTCGCCTTCTGAAGGGCAGATTACAACAAAGGACGTTTATGCCCCAATACAGCATTTCAGACTCATCAGGTAAAAGCCAAATAATCTAATAAAATGTTTCAAGATAGCCATTTATCACAAGTTTACCGCTGAAAAAGCAAATTGCAAACTGGCTGAAATATTACCTGCAGCTTGTCTGTGCAGGCGTGCCTCTCTTTCAATGCTGAATGGATCATCAGCAGATTCCAGTAAGTCCCATGATGGCCATACAGAGGTACCAGGCCATCTTTTTGGCATTCCAATTGGGGAAGCAGTGGCTGCAGCTAGAGCAGCATGATCCGGATCAAGTCTTGAGCCAATTCCCAGCTTTAGAGGGTCCCGGGAAACACCACTCCCCAATGAGAGAAAAGGTAGAGGTGGAGAAATACGTAGACTGGACTGTTAAGGGGGAGAAGGAAAGCATCAATACAGCGTCCGATAAAACATGGCGCTGCTGTGAAAAGCTTATTCAGTAGCCATAGCTCAGATACTACAACTATAGTCAAGAATCACTATACAAGAAGCATGAACACATACTATGACTTTACTATATTAGGTGGTCCATGCATTAGAACCAGGTTAAAGTTTAAGCATCACTAGTTCCGTTTCCAGCAACATTAGGTTCTGCTTACAATCAAGTCCGAGAGGTGGTCCGAGCCAGAGCTGAATCCACTAGTGTCTGAATCAGAAGGGCTACTAGAACGGGAGTCCAACATAGAGCGGCTGTCCAGGCGAGAGTTGCGTAGCAGTGGGGAAGGGTACTTCTCCATGAAGTCTGAGCCAATCGGGTCCAATGGCAAGAAGCCAAGTGGTGGAGGTTTGCTTAGGGGGTTGCTGAGTAGGTTGAAAACTAAGGAAAAGAATTGACAATATACATAATTGTTAATGATTTTAGGGAAAGATTTATTGTTGCAGTCTAGCAACACCACTAAACGCATGCATTTGCAATGCAGAAGATGAAATGCCATCTCAAAATCCAATACAACACTTGCATAAGGGTCAGAAGGCATGTGCACACTAGGCCTGTATGCTTTACATCCTCCCTGCAATATCTATTTTGAGACTTGGCACCGAGGACCCCAAGGATGCATTTTGCTGAATCACTGCAGAAGTACTTTCATGTATTAAATTCAGAAGTGCCCAATATTAACCTGAGATTTGTCATAGTGGAGAGGGGCACTCTGAAGCCCCAAGGCCAGACATGTCCTGACCACTATTACATCCTAGTAAAAATCCCTATACAAGACACCGTTTTTTTTGTTCCGCATAGGGTATAGACCTACAGCTGACTGTCCAAGGTGCTCGGTGGAATCTGCGGACTTGATACATATGCTGTGGAAGTGCGAGAGGCTGGGGAGGTATTGGAAAATGGTAATTCAAACTATACATGACGTATATAAGGTACGGGTACCGCTTGATCCTAGAGTGTGCGTGTTGGGTCATGTTTCTGAACTTGCTACTAGCCAGGTGTATAAAATAGCGCTAGGCAGAGTGCTATACGTAGCTAGAAAGTTGATTGCCTTGCATTGGATACAGATAGCTCCGCCCACCTTACGTGAATTCTTGGGTACAGTAGACACGATGTTAGTATACGAATGGATGGTATTCCAGAAGCGTGGATGCACATCAAAATTTGACATGCTATGGGAGCCTTGGCGGTTGTTTCGACGTTTGAATAACAATGTCTAGTATTATACTTTTGTACTTCTATACTACAGTGGGATGGGAGGGGAAGGGAGAAAATTGGAGTGTTACTAATTGTTTAGTAGTCTAAATGATGTCAGCAATACAAGAGTTGTATTTATATATCCTTTTTATTTATGATATGTACAACAGTGTATGTAAATGGTATATGCTCAATAAAAAAAAGGAACGGATTTAAAAAAAATCCCTATACGCTAGTACAGTACAAGCTGGGGCTGGAGATTGGATGATTATCGAAAGGCAATTATTCTCTTGTTTCTGGCTACGAGTTTTCTGCAGGATGGATTATATTTAGTGACACTATTTGGGATAAATCTAAATGATCACTTTTCCCTCTTAATGAGGGAAGCTACTCTGCCATTGTTTTTTGCATAGCCATCATGATACGGTCATTCTATGGACCAGTACAATGACTGCCAAATGTGTATATATTTTTTTTAGTTTACTACTATTGCACATTAGCATGTCTCATGTAAAAATATGTTGCAGCATTCCAAGAGCAAGAACATTACTTTTCTGCCAATATAGCTGCATATAGGCTTGTATTATGCAGGCTGAGATGTAGTTTTCATTGGTACAACTTTGGGGTACATGGAAGTTTTTTTTTTAAAGGGGCAGGGAGGGGAGGATAAAAAAAAAAAAAACAATGCAGCACTGTAGGTTCATGGGGCAGTTTAAAGTTGCCTCCAATTGCAGAGCTGTCTAGGGGAGTAAGACGGTGGGGCCTCACTGCACTGGCACTTCATCAGGCTGCTCAGCCATGATAGCATATCATAGGCAGAATCACAATCTATTGCAGTGTAGTGAGGCCAAGAAACCTTTCCCCTTTAGCAGCTCTACAAGTGAAGACAACCAGCCCAGTTCACATTGTAGGACAGATTGCTGGTGGCAGTTTTAAATCATTCTCAGAGATCCCCTTAAAATATGTTCATTATATGGGCTGTGGTAACAGCGCTATACCATATACATGCGTTAACAGATTTAACATGGAAAATTTTAAACTTTAACATACAATTAGTTTAGTTCCACTAAGGGACATTGCTTTTATAACGCACTGATGTATCTTAAATACCAATGCATTATAGCCCATCACCAACCGACAGGTTGTAGTCCTAGAATGTCGTGGTGCAGGGGAGCTGGTGAGAATGTAGCAATGCAGGTGCAACAACCAACAAAGAGGAAATTTGTTCAAAATAGAATTGTTTCGATACCAAAATTTTGGTATCAATACCATAAAAAATTATATTGCGATACTCGATACCATGGGAAGAAAAAACAAAAAAAAAAAAAAAACTCCCAAAAAGCTGCGTGCATTCCACATTTTATGGAACCGTCATAATACAACAGTCCTATCTTTTGGAGGGGGGGGGGGGCATAGTGCACACAGCAGCAGGGAGCTGACTATGGCAGCCAGGACCTCAAGTGTCCTGGTTGCCATGGTAACCAATCAGAGCCCCAGCATTACACTGCTGGGGCTCCGATCAGAAGAGAGGTGGTGAGGGGACCCTGTGGCCACTGCCGCCAATACTTTATTAACAAAAAAAAAAAATAATATTCATGTTACAGGTATCCCACAATTACAATAATAAAAAAAAAAGAAAGAAAAAAAAAAAACTACTTGCCCTTATCCCCCCCACCCAAAAACCACACCCCTTACATTGCTCTGTTGCCAAAGTTACAATTCTAAAAAAAAAAAAAAAAAAAACACATACTACAAACTAGACAATAAGCCCCACCCCCCAAAAACAAAAGTCTTAAAACAGCTCATCCCACCGGTCAACAACCACTGCATCCTTAAGCAAATCACGTATAACGTGATAGAGCAACTTACCTTCTCACCATCGTTGGGTTCCTTCTTTGCTTCCCTGCTGGTTTGAAGTGGGTCATGGGACCCAGTCACATGAAGCACACGTCACTGTTGTGGCCAGGTGACATGTGTGAAACTCAATGTTGTCACAGAAACTGAGCACCAAACGCCTGCTGTTACAGATTCTTAATGGACTGGTGTGCGATTGTCGAGCATGTTTAATGAGCACTTCTACTTTAGAGTTAAGTGCCTTAATCCTGAGGCCCTAACATGAAGTATAGCGTCTAATTATAGATAATGTAGTGTGCTTGATCATCATTTCTTTATGTATGGAAGACTTATGCTTCTGCTGGTTTGCATTGAAATACAATTTGTTTACTTTGACCTAACTTGGACGCCAAAAAAAGCTGTTAAAAACAGGCCGCAGCAGGGAAGCAAAGGAGGCAGAAGCAAACAGCAGGCAAGTAGGTTTCCTTCTGCAGGTCGGATGAAGTGTCTGCCTGAAGGATTCCCCCAGGGTGGAGCCTGTCACATGGGGTGGTCGTACCCCAATACTCCTAAAAAGGATCAGCTCCTGAAATGTATCTACTCATCTATGAGCGTGCAGGAAATAGCCGAGCGCTGCACTCAGCTGTCTCCAGAACGCCTGTGGAGATAAATGAAGCAGCAGTGCACATGCCTGAACTACTGCTTCGTTCATTAGGTTGTTGGCCCTGAGGGATACAATATTGGGTCTCTGTTCTCCTGATTGGCAGGATACCCTATCC
Source organism: Bufotes viridis (assembly GCA_033119425.1). Taxonomy (NCBI): domain Eukaryota; kingdom Metazoa; phylum Chordata; class Amphibia; order Anura; family Bufonidae; genus Bufotes; species Bufotes viridis. The sequence continues at coordinate 149,417,126 of CM065590.1, read as the reverse complement.
TATGGATGGAAGATACATTTCATAGCTGGAGTAAATCGTTAAAAATACCAATATAGGCTGACAAAGCAGCGATGGGACTGGCCATGGGCAAAGATATCAGTATAACATTTGTTTCAAACCATTCTGGGGCTTGAAGATTTTTCTCATTATATTGTATAACTCCTTTAACATAGCTTTACTTAGTAGTTGGAGGAGAGTGGAAATACTAGGCAAATTTATAAAAGTGGTTGTCCAGGTTCCGAGCTGAACCAAGATGAGCATTGCTGCATTTCATGCTCTGATGCTCTCCTTTGCCCTGAGCTGAATCGTAAAGGGCAAAGGCATTTTGATGACGTACCGGGCTCTAACTAGGGCTGCCAGGCAGAGGTTTCCACCCGTGACGTCACCGGCACTGATGGGTGGACTGTAGTGCTGCCCTAGTCTGTAAAACAGCTAGGGCAGTGCTATAGCCGGCCCATCAGAGCCGATGATGTCACCAAACACTGTGGGGGTGTTTAGAGACCCATAACAGCATGAACCTCAATTCCACAGCTCCTTCTCTCAGCAAGCAGAGATCACCATCTGGTGCTTTGAAGTTTAGGCAGTGCCAAACATTGCTCTCTTTACATAGTTAGCATTTGCATACAGGTCACAAAGCAGAGAAGGCCCAACTGGTGATGCTGATCAGGATCCTGATCAGTCTTCGAAATGCTTTCAGGTTACCATGGCAGCCAGGACGCTACTGAAGTCCTGGCTGCCACGGTACTCCGCAGTAGTGTACCTACCTGCGCTGCGGCCGCCCCTTCAGGATGTCACAGGTCCCCGCGGTGCAGATCAATGCGCCGCCCGGACCTGTGATGTCATGAAGGAGTGCCCAGAGGCCGCAGCGCAACTAAGTACACTGCTGTGAAGTACTTACCATGGCAGCCAGGACTTCAGTAGTGTCTTGGCTGCCATGGTAACCGATCAGAGCCCCAGCTTACACTGGGGCCCCGATCGTAGCTGCTGCGCAGAGCTAAATGTCGGATCTGGTGATGCGGCGAAACGACGTTTAGCTCAACTCGGATTAATGCACTTCAATGGGCATTCATTCCGGACCCGGCGTTACGGCATGTCTTCCGGATTTTTGGACGGAGACAAATCTGCAGCATGCTGCGGTTTCATCAGTGCCCAAAAAAACGTGTATGAACGGAAGACATTCTGAACGGCTTTCTCTCCATTCAGAATGCATTGGGATAATCCTGTTCAGTATCTTTCTGTCCTAGAGCCCCGAGGACAGAAATCTAGGACGGAAAGCAAAAACGCTGATGTGAAAGGGGCCTAACTGGCAGATTTGCGAGGTCATGTTTACTGCACAAATGAAACTGAACAAAGTCTTTCCAAATCATTTACAAGATATGAATATTAGTTAGTAAACTGCAGTAGTAAGCCTTTATAGCCAAACCATATCAGCAACATAATATTAAGAGCGCCTCACCTGACTGGGCAGCTGATGGTGTGCTGGTGGACCCAGAAACCTCCGAGTCCTGAGTGCTCCACGGCCTGTCCCAACCCGTGAGGCTAAGGGATTGCAGACCAAGGCACAAATCATTTGTGTCGGGAAGGCCACGAGGAGACTGATCGTGCGACGCTGGGAAGAGCATCCTGCTTGCTGTAGCTCCTTCCGAATCTGTAAAATCTGCTCAGGAACAGGAATGAAAGACCCTTGTTTATCTGACATTATGTTAAATGAAAGGGAATCTGCACCTGCAGCAGGTAGCACCCCCTGCCATCCCCCTAAAGCACTCCATGACTGCCAATGCCCCCTTTCTGCTTTCAGAAATTAAGCATAGCAGTTACATACATCTAATGCAGAACCTGGAGTTTCAGTAGGATCTGCAGCTGTCAGAATAAAAAAGGAAACCGATATAAGCAGACTTCTGCGCACATAAATGCAGCTACTTTGCTTCAAGGGGCCCTGCCTTCATCCCTCTCCCAGCCCTTTCAGAACCCCTCCCACAGTTCTGGATATACTCCAAGCCTGAATCAGCAGCAGCAATGCAAGGCTTCATCATTGTGCTAGCATAATCTGTTTGCCTGGAATACAGACAAGAGCCTGCTCTATGAGCGGCTGTTTACCAGGAAGCCATAGGGATAACCTTCACAAGAGGGGATTATATTGCATATTCCAAAGCATTTTAAGATCATGTAAAGGATTAGGGCCTCAAAATGCCTTTGCAACTAAATGGGTGCTACTATACATTAGGTTAAGAAAATAGTTATGGCTAGATCTAATGACAGCTGAATTAGGCCAAATTTGACTTAAGCCTCCAAAGTCCATGCTGTACCCTGCAGTAGTGTATGTAGAACAGCAAGTACCTCTTCTGTGAATATATGGGCAATACTGGTTTGGCTAAGTAGGACGGCCATATTAAAAATGGTTAAAGGGTCAGTTCATAAACTTTTCATGCCAAACATTTTGATCGAGTGATGGGGTCTGAGTGGAGGCCATCTGCTGCAGTGAGGAGAGGGTGCAATATGCAAGCGTTTCTCCACATTCTAAGGATCCATGGGGTTCTCAGCGCCTTAGACACCTTCCGATCAAAACGTTTGATATGTCCATGACAAGGTGTATGAAAACTCAAGGACCCTTTGTTACACAATCCTAAAGTTTACAGAGTATACCTGAAAGATGGTCACATTTACCCTTGGCATTTGGGGTAGTGCAGACGCCAGTGAAGTCCAGAGAATTATCCAGCATGGCGTTTATCCTGCGGAAGATGTCAGCATTGCTGCATGTAGAGAGCGCTGGGGTGTCAGTAGGGCATCCCCAGCAATCCTTACTTCTCCCTAGATCATCCTTCTGTGTTAAAGAAAATACATGTCACATTTATGTTCATCTTAAACTCAAATGACAGATTCAAAAGAAACAGCTGCCACCCCGGGAGTTCACATGACCGAGTCCCCACTGAGTTACTAAAGCAGAAAGTTACATTTAGCAGTAGACCATTAAAAAAAATAAAAAAATATAGAGTATAACAAGCTTTAAATAGGGCTGCGCAAAGATATTGAGAAGTCTTCAATATGATGCCGACTAGCTGTTTGAAGGGGTAGTGGCACTAGTGCAAGGCCCAAAAGTTAACTGTCACCTTTGTAGAGGCAGTGCAGTGTAACAACTGCTTCATCCCATTCAAGTGAATGCATTGTAATTGCACTTTGAAGCAGCTGGAAAATGAGACTACACCAAGATAATTTATGTGAAGCCACACAAGCACCGCTACCTCCTCAAATACTTGATGGGCAGGGGTGCCATGACTGACCTCATCAATACTGATAACATCCTGAGGATAAGTGTCCTTACTGTACAACCTCTTTACATCATAGAGCCAGTGAAGTGCAGCTTACTGGTCTGGTTCACATATTCCAACAAGCCAACACAAAGCCCGAAGCACTGAAGCCTGTGGGCCGATCCACAGTACTTGGAGGAGCGGTGCCTGCAAGTAGGCTTAAGCAAATCGACCTTCGGATCATAGATCCAAAGTAGATTTGTTCAAATCTGTCACCTCATCCAAGACCATGATTTTCCTTTAAAAATGGCATTTAAAAGTGGTAAAAAAATTTGCTTTTTAACTTCTAAGCCTTCCAATGTCCCAAAAAGTCATTTACAAAATGATCCAAACCTGAAAGACCTATGGGAAATATATAATAGTTACAAGGTACCACCATCTGTTTTAAAAGCAGAGACATTGAAAATGTTCCCACATTTTTAATAAATTTGGCATTTTTTTTATAATTAATAAAATATTTTAACTCAATTTACCATTGTCATGAAGTACAATGTGTGACAAGAAAACAATCTCAGAATGGCTTGGATAAGTAAAGTTACCAAAAAGCGACATGCCAGATTTACAGGAGGAGTTAATTTGTCTCTAAACTTTCCAGAGACAGCAAAAAATGTCCAGTTTTTTGATTAAGGAAAAGGAGCTGGACGTTTTTTGCCATCTCTGGATTGTTCACCTGGCCATGTCTGGACCAGTATATTTTTTTTTTTTTTTTTTTTTTTTTTTAAAGGAGACACTCAACTGGAGGCGAGCACAGCAGTAAATGAACCGTTTTAGTTTCTAAACTTTGTTTTATGTTGTACAGAGACCAGTCTCCGTACAGTATTAAAACGTATGTGCCTCGGCGAGTCTGGAGTCGCTTCGAAGTGGGCTTTGATTCTACAACTCTAAAAACAGAAATCTGAAGTCTGCTTTGGTACCTCAGAAACAGCAGACTACGTATTCCTGTTTTTAAAGTTGCAGGATCGAAGCCCAAAAGTTATTCACCAACGTCTTGTGCGACTTTGGACGTAATGAGTTTTGCCTTGCTGCAGCACATGCATTTTAATACTATACAGAGACAGCTCTCCATACAGCATTAAGACGAAATTTAGGAACGAATCAACTTTGGATTCAAAGCTCAATTCTCTCACCCCTAGATGTTTAAAGGGAACCTGTCAGCAAAAAATAGCATAGTAAGCCGTTAACAGTACCTCCTAGTGCCAGATAAGTGTCCCAAGGCACTTTCTTCTTTTTGCAGCACTTGGCCTCAGAGAAAACAAAGTTTTATTCAGCTGCCGCCCCGTGCTTCAAGTCAGGCTTGAAGTCATGGGGCAGCAGCCTAGGCGTCTCCAATAGTGCTCTCCCCGCCTCCTTGATTGACATCCCGAATCGCAGTGCCGGGACCGCGCTATAAGCCTGCATGCGCAGTAAAGGGTGGCTGGAGCACGTCCCGGCTCCGGCACGTACATTGAGCCGGCTTCATTTTTGGCTACAGCGCATGCGCCCGACACCCTGTTCCAATCGCACTCAATACGCATAGATGCCGGGCGCGATTGGAACAGGGTGTCGGGCGCATGTGCTGTAACCAAAAATGAAGCCTGCTCAATGTACGCACCAGAGCCGGGACCGCGCTACAGCCGCCCTTTACTGCGCATGCAGGCTTAGAGCGCGGTCCCGGCACTGCGATTCGGGATGTCAATCAAGGAGGCGGGGCGAGCACTATTGGAGACGCCTAGGCCGCTGCCCCCATGACTTCAAGCCTGACTTGAAGCACGGGGCTGCAGCTGAATAAAACTTCGATTTCGCTGTGAGGCCAAGTGCTGCAAAAAGAAAAAGTGCATTGGGACACTGTTATCTGGCACTAGGAGGTACTGTTAACAGCTTACTATGCTATTTTTTTGCTGACAGGTTACCTTTAAGAACAGGAAACCGAATAAGAGGACTTGCTTTTAACTGGCACATGCTGGGGTGCTGTTATAGACTCTGGGGTTTTAAAAAAGTTACATTTTATTCTCAGCCACATGTTTCTAAAGTCTACAAAAATCCTGTGGTAGTCAGCACTCACTACAACCCTCAAACAATTATGAGAGGGGTGTAGTTTCCAAAAATGGGGGTTTCCCATACCAGTGAAATCTTACTTTCAAAAACCACATGGTGCATCCCTCCTTTGAGACCTGGTGTGTACCCATATAACAGTTTCTATAAACACCTTGTTTTTGGTCATAAACTGCAGAATCCAGGTACTAAATATTGAGGTTTAATGAAGTTTTCTTGTAATGCAGAAAAGGTTAACAGTCAAAGTTAAACAAAAAATACAAAAAAAGTAAAATTTTGAGATGTCCCCTCCATTTTTCTTTAATTCCTGTGTGTACAATTAGCTTCGAATTTGAGGAGTGGTTTCAGAAAGGGGGTTATTTATGGTAGTTTCTAGAAATGAGAATTTTTCAAAGATTCGATTTGGCCGGTTCACAATTTTCAGGAAACAATTTGGCTCAATCCAAATTTGCTGCAAATTGCATTTAAAAACAGCCATTTCCTGGCTGCAGAGCACCTTTATAGTGATGGAGAACACTGCCTTGCAGTAACACACACAGGGAGTCTGCTGTGGTAGTTAAATACTGTCAGTATGACATGTAGATGACAGGCGTCGCTCTTAGAATCACTGCACACTTCACTTATTTGGGCAGTCATGGGGCCAAAACTGACCAAATAACTCAAGTATGAACTCAACATACAGGCCGGTGTTAATGCCAAGAAGCAGCACACTCCTTTTACACAGTAGTCAGCTGATTCCACATAGACATCTACAGAACCTTTTCTATTAAAAGCTTATACAAGTAGAGCCCCCCGACAGTGGAGAGGGTGTCAGCAGTAGGTTTGTGTTGACATCACCGATTTTGCCCTTGCTCTGATCCGTCAGAACAATAACACCCAAAAAAACAGATCCTGTCTGTTGAGCATCTGCTGTCACTCAGTAATCCATCAGTATTGCTAATGCAAAAAAAAATAAAAAATCCAAGACAGATGACACATGAATGGAATATTTTCTTGTCTGTTTTGTACCCACTTCTGCTTTTGGCTACCAAATCACAAGACAATTCTGATGGGATCATACAGGCCTTACAGCTGCTACACAAACAGGATCCGTTGTCCATCTAATTTTTCCTTCCTTCTGACAGTTTAGAAGGGTAAAATAAATGACGTCAGCCAGGCCGAAAGGCAAAATAGTGGCCCGTCATGAAGTGGGGAGGGTGGGAACAGCATGAGACGTCCACAGAGTGGCCCTATGACAGTTGTGAGGTGGAAGCAGCATCAGGACACCACAGAGTGGAAGTGGCAGCAGCATGAGACCACAGAGTGACCTGGTGACAGAGTGGGGAGGTGGATGAAAGAAGGAGCACTTGGCATCAGATGTTTGGCAGCATCAAGACAGTAACTGAGGCAGGTAGCTAGAAGAAACCGGTCTCTTGTCATAGTGTTGGAGTGGCACCATGGATGATCTAGTCTGATACATCAGGCATTGGTGGGTGGAAATCCTGGCTGATCCATCTTGACAAAGGTCAGTCTCTCCACATTTAAGGGTACTTTTACACTTGCGTTGGTGCAGATCCGTCTGTTTATTTGCACAGACGGATCCGCACCTATAATGCAAACATTTGTATCTGTTCAGAATGGATCTGTTTGCATTAGTTAAGAAAAATGAAAGTCCAAAACGGATCCGTTTTGAATTACATTTAAAGTCAATGGGAAACGGATCCATTTTCAAATGCACCATATTGTGTCAGTGAAAACGGATCCGTCCCCATTGACTTACATTGTAATGCGAAACGGATCCGTTGGCTCCGCCTCTTCAGACGGACACCAAAATGCTGCATTTTGGTGTCCGCCTCCAAAACAGAATAGAAGCGGAACAGAGCCGAACTGATGCATTCTGAACGGATCCTTATCCATTCAGAATGCATTAGGGCTGAACTGGTCTGTTTTGGACAGTTTGAGAGAGCCCTGAAACGGATCTCAAACGGAATCCAAAACGCTAGTGTGAAAGTACCCTTAGGTGGACAGGCAAGTTCTTCTTGGGGGTAACTATGGCCGCCGCACTAAACACCCGCTCTGATGACACTACTGGCTGGACAGAACAGCTTTACCAGGACAAACTGCCAGTTGCAGCCACAAATCCAGTTTGGCTGCCCTGTAGTCCAGCGGATCTTCTATGTGGGGTGGCAGGGTGCTGTTCAAATATGCCACCACCTGCTGGATCAGGTCCTGCTCTGTCTAGCTACTGGCGAGTTGTTTCTTCACTATGAGGGTAAAGAAAGCTACTCATCAGCAACTCTAGACTCAGACTACTGCTAATAGAGCTGGTAACTGCTCCCAGCCCTCCACAGCAGTGGAATGTGATTGCAGAGGGCCCTCCCAGTCAGACCTGCGAGAGGACCAACAATGGCACAGATAGTAGTTCAGTTTGTCCTCAGCAGGTGTAAAATAGACCCAATTTTGGCCTCTTAGCAAGGGTCCAACAAGGTGGAGAGACAGAAGTCATCCCTCTGCCGAATGGTGACAATTCGGCTGTCACTATGCATCGAGCCATTTGTGCAAGTGATTGATCCATCTCCAATACATACTGCCAGTGTTTCTGGGTCCTCGGCTTCTCCTCTCACCTGTGTAGAAAAACCACCCATTTCGCTACACATTGCTTGTGTTCCAATGTCCTCCATTTCAGCCCCCACAGGGCTTATGTGGCCGAGAGACGTAGGCACCACGTCTCCAGTCCCCTGACCAGCCAGATTTACCAGCATCTGTTTCAGGACATGAAGCAGTGGAACAACACTGTTCATCCCCGTAGTCCTGGCGACTGACAAATATTGTGGCCTCCTCAAAGGGCCTGAGCTGCCACTGGCTGACATTGAAGTTACACAGGGGAGTACTCCTGTTCACTTGGATCAAGAAATTGTTTATGGCCTCTATAGTCCGTCCAACATATGGAGGGTGGATAGGTTGCATATCAGCCATGTTGGGGGATGCCATTCTGCTGATGCAGCTCAACGAAGGTGTGCTTTGCAGTGTACAAGTGGCTGAAGTGCATGCAAAGTTTCCTGGCCATTTTTAGGATGTCTTGCAGATGGGTGGAGGACTTCAGGAACCGCTTGACAACCAGATTGAACACATTTGCCACGCAGTGCCGACTGTGTCCCTCCCGTTGGCAGTCACCATGGTTCTGTTTTTGCAGAGAGCCAGGATTCGATTTCTTGAAGGACACTGAGCAGTTTCTCCCTTGTGTCTCAGTTCACCCAGGCAAACCAGGTGCAGAACAGTGATACTGCCGTGTCCTGCACATGTGGTATGCTGAAGGGGCACTTTGAATTGTCCCTGCAGTGGAGGCTGAGGACATGAGGAGGCAGACATTGTCACAGGACTAACGGCATGACAACATGGAGGCCGAAGTGGTGTCACCTGGCTAAGTTGCTGTGTAGGAACCACATTCACCCAGTGGGCCATAAAGAACATGTATTGCCCCGACCGTAGTTACAGCTCTACACGTCGGCACTGCTATGCACTTTGGCAGACACCTACAGGCTCAAGAACTGGCCTACCTTCTGTTCTCCATGTGTGAGCAGGGCAGGTACTGCCTTTTTGGCAAAGAAATGACGGCTTGGGCCTCTCCACCTCAGCTCAAGCCATTAGTTCCCTGAAAGATGCAAAGTCCACCACTTGAAAGGAAGGGACTGTAGCACCAGCAAATTGGCCAGGAGCACGTTTCAGCTTCTGCACCGTTAGATGAGTGCACGCATACTGTAGTCTCTTGGCAATAGCTTCGGTGATATATTGCTGACTGACGAGGAGTAGGTGGAGCATCAGGACCAGCAGATGATGGGAAGGACAGACAGCTCCCTTTGGCTGAGGTGGTGCCTTGCCTGCCTGAAACCAGGTGCGTGCCACTGGGTGATGCAGCATTTGCTGCGGCAGGCTGGACCACCACATTGCAGCCACGGTTCTCCCAGGCCACTTTATGGTGACAATGCATATGCTGATGTGGGGACATGGTGCCAACATTGGCACCCTAGCCACGCTTTACCTTCTGCCCACAGATATGGCCATGTTCACCTCCTCCGGCAGCTTAAAAAACTGCCACACTGCTGAGTTGGTGATTTTACCCCCAACACTACACACTGACTGACTGCTACTGCCTCTGTGGAACTGTGCACCGCTACTTCCCAGGCAGGTAGGCTCCAGCAAAGCAGGTGGTCTACTCCGGGCACGTTTGGCTCCAGACCTCCCACCCTGCTGACTCCTGGACATGCTAGCGACTTGCTGGCTCTGCCGCTGCCACCCTCTTCTTCCAATGATGAAGCCCCTTTGTCACCAGGCTCCAAAGTGCGATCAGCTACATCAAGTACTGTCTGCATGTCACTGATTTCCTCTTCAACTGTCTCTGGTTCAGGAGCCTCCCAACACCAGCTCTCACGCCACTCTCCTCATCACTAAACCCTGTTAATGGCGGTATTAAACAGCACTTGCACCCCAACAACAACGGTTTGCTGGAATTACAGAGCTGTGTAATAGCAATTTGAGTGCCCAGTACGGTCAGTACTTCTACTAAGCTGCGCAGTTCAGTATTGGTCGAAATGAGACTACAGCGTACGCACTACCTGATGCATGCAATGTTCTAACCAGCAGCCGCATAGTTGTGGCAGTGGACCTGGGGGTAAGCATGGGAGCAAGGGAGGCTGAGAAAATAGTGAGGCACATGGAGGTTAAAAATGAAGGCCATGTGGGATATTTATCAAGACCGGTGCTTCGTGTGCCAGCCTCCATCTCCCCTGCATCTCCAGAGGATGCACCCCATTTAAGGAGATGCACATGATTAGTCATAAAATGGCTGCATACTCCTGCAGTTCATGCATCTAAGGCTGTTTTCACATTAGTGGCAGGGGAGTCTGTCAGGCTGTTCCAGCAGGTGAACAGCCTGTTGGCTCTGTCCTGCCGCTAGTTTATGTGTGCCCCCAGACTGCCGCTCCGTCCCCAATCACTAATAGGGCGGGGTTCTGGACGCCGGGCTGAAAGTACTGCATGTCGGAGCAGCAGTCCGGGGGAACATGTGAACTAGCAGCAGGACGGATCCAACAGGCTGTTCACCTGCCGCTAATGTGAAAGTAGCCTAAACAGAAATGTATGACAGCTGAGAGCTTCTGTAGATTTAGGGTTCATTTGCTCCAGAAAACTAGCGTAAAATTAAGAAAAAAAACTTTGTCCGAGTAGCTGGCCTCACCCCTTCAGGGAACAGGGTGAGGTTGGCGTGAAATCTAAGATGTGACAACTTTTTGAATAGTTCAGTCAGCTTGCAAATTTACCACCACTTTTCAGGCACAAGGGAGATGATGAAATTCCCCCATGTTCCTGACTCCATGTTCCCCATTTGAGGAACTTGATGTACACTTACTATTTGAGGCACATTTTTCTCACATTAGCAAGTAACATGTACCTCAAACTTTGTACAGTACCATTTAGGACGGCACTAGTGCAGCCAAGACCACTTCATGTCCATCATGGTTTCCTGAATGTATGGTGTCCAGCTTTTCTGTTTTATTGGAAAAGAGCCGTGGTCACCCAGCAAAATAAAGAGGCTGAACAAGTACAATTGACTAAACAACCACGATGAACATCTCATACCTTGATAGTATTTTAGTGTATAATCCAGAAAAAACATACAGGCCCTTCTTGAATGCCCAGTTGTCCATCACAACTTCTGGAAAGTGCCATAGTCTCACTGCTCTTACAGTAAAGAATTCTCATTGATGTAGAAACAGCCTCTCTTCTGGACACTGGGTTTTAAATACTTCAATATCAAAAGTGACAACTGTCCATACACATTAGATGCATGTTGGCTGAAGCAACAGATCTCAGTTGAACATCTAGTGCAGGGGTGGTGAACCTATGGCAGGGGGTGCCAGAAGCAGCACTTAGAGCCCTCTCTGTGGGTACCCACGCCCTGGAAAAAGCCTATGGTGTACCAATATGCCTTAGACTTTTCCTGCCATGAACAGCACATTAAATGTAGGCAGGCTAATATTGCCAAATGATAAAGTACATGGAAGATACTGGACTGTAGTATTCAGGTTAATGTGTTTGGAGACTCGGTCTGTAAAAGGTTCGCCATCACTGATCTAGTGTCTATGGGGCTTCCCAACAGCAGATGTTTGGGGAGATTGGGTTGTGAATATTAGACTTCAACATGGCTGATCCCTTGTCGTCAAGAGGAGCCACCTCCAGGGGTACCTAGCAGTTGCTTTTACCTTTCCATGCTCACTCAGAGCATGTATGGCTACTATGGAGTGAAGGGTAGATCAGAAGAGACCACCATTGTGAGTTCTCATGACTGTCTGGAATTAGTTGGCATGGGGCAGCTTTAGAGCTCCAAATCTCACCTCTGCTAGTCAACGCCAATGGAGTCATGGATTTGGAGTTCAGAAGACTACACATTATGACACCAGGTACTGTTACTGGTAGTATTCCTTTATGTCATGTGTACACACCACTGTATAGTAACCGTATAGTGACCCATTAACCCATTAGTTATAGCTCCTTTTGGGTCTTAGTGACCAAGTGATTTTTTTGCAATGTCGCATTCCAATAGCTACAACTTTATTTTGCCCTCAATGTAGCTTTATGAGGGCTTATTTTTTACAGGACAAGTCAGTTTTTAATGGCACCGTTTTGGGGTACACAACTTAATTTTTTATTAAAAGGCATCGGTTAGACTTGTACCTATGAAACAAGCTGATGTTTTGCACAAGGGGTTTGGCAACTAAAAGCATCCGTGTTGGTCCAATGTTCATATGCGACCGAAACGCTGGGAAAAAAATGTTTCAATAAATGCAAAGGAGCCTCTAGGAGCAACGTGAATGTTGCCATTATACCTATAGGCTCTCTGCACTGACAGCCAGGCAGTGAACAGAGGGCATGGGAGTTGCAAAAAAGGTGGTAGAAAACTAGTGTGGCAGAGGCACCCACCCCATTTTCAGGAAGGTGGTGAAGGCAGAAAAACACTACTTACACAAACTGTTTAAAACGTATCAAACAGTTTGCAACTTTCATAACAAAAAACTGGGCTTAACCCTTTCGCTACCAGTGCCATACAAGTACAGTGCTGGAGCGATCTGTAAACATGGTGCCCACTCACACATGCAGCGGGTGTCGCGGCCGGCAGGTCTCTGCTGTTTGAAACAGCAGAGACCTGTGGCTAATTACCACGATCAGCAATAATGTCGATTGTGGTAAAAACAGGCTTTAGATGCTGTGATCAAGTGAGATCACGGCATCTAAATGGTCATGAACCCCGGAAGTGCATCCCACTGACATCCCCTGCTGTCAATTTGTACAATATTTAGACAAAAAAACAAAAAAAAAACTATACATATGGGGTATCGTAATACTGACCCAGAGAACAAAGAGTATTGGCCAGTTTTGCCGCAAACGAAATGCCATGGGTACAAAACCCATTAAGCAGTGGAGGAGTTACATTTTTTTCCAATTCCACCCCATTTGGAATTTTACCGCTTCTCACTACATTGTATGCCACAAATAATGGTGGCATTAGAAATTAGAACTTGTCCCACAAATAAATAAGCCCTCATACAGCCATGTGTACAGAAATATAAAAAAAAAAAAAAAAAAGTTATGGCTCAAGGAAAAAGGGGAAGAGAATTTGGGTCCATTCACACGTCCGCAATTCCGTTCCGCACTTCCGGGTCCACAATCGCGTTCCCGAAAAAAATAGAACATGTCCTATTCTTGTCCGCAATTGCGGACAAGAAAAAGGCATTTTCTACGAGAGTGCCGGCGATATGCGATCCGCAAATTGTGGAACGCACATCGCCGATGTCTGTTTTGCGGATCCGCAAAACACACGGATGTGTGAATGGACCCTTTCCGCAAAAATGAAAAACCTCCAGTAGTGAAAAACCTAATAAGACCTTTAAGAGAATGTTTTTATGGAACTTGCACTTTTCATTGTTAACACTGATCGCCATTTAGTTTTTGGTGGCAACTTATCAAAACAATTGTAAAAAAAAAAAAAAAAAAAAAAAAAAAAAAGCTACATCTTTAACTGCATGGGATAATTTATCTGTTACTGCTTTGATACCTTGGTCATTATTGCCTGCAGCATCTACAGGCTTAAATGGTCTGGATCAGCACTCCTGCTAGTCCAAGTTGTCGGGAGAGCAGATAAATGGCTCATCTGAGCGCCAAGCCCCTGCTTTATGTTGCACTTAAACTGGGCTGCCGTAAAAAGGCAGCAGTCCAGCCTAAGGCCCCCCCTAGGGCTCGTTCACACGACCATATGGTTTTGCGGTCTGTTTTTAATGTAACCGTTTTTCAGTTTTTGGTTTCCGTTTGTTTTTTGAGGATTGGGAACAGAAGCATATGTTTTAACAGTAAGTACATTGAAAAATTGGGCTGGGCATAACATTTTCAATAGATGCTTCTGCAAAAATGGAACAGATACAAGAGACATACAGATGCACTCTTTTTTGTTAGTTTTTTTTTTTTTTTTTTTTTAACAGCCCTATTGACTTGAATGGAGCTACGGAACATGATTTGCTGGCAATAATAGGACATTACTCAAAATGTAGCAGAATGGAAAAACTGAATGCATACGGAGTACATTCTGTTTTTTGGTTCGTTATACTGAACGCAAAAAACAGCCCATACACAGAACACAAAACGTTTGCATGAACGAGCCCCATGTGACTGCCATAAAAGGTGTATTGGTGGCCCCTAAAGGTTTAAAAGGCTTGTACAGCACTAGTATATTCATGGCCTATCCTCAGGAGATGCTATCATCAGATGGGTTGGGGGTCTGATACTTGCCACCTTCTCAGATTAGCTGTTTGAAGAGGCCATGTGCTTGCGCTGCAGCCTCTCTGTTTATGAGCATGCTGTTTAGCAGTGCAATTACAACCGTTTGTCTGGTTCACTTGAGACCAATACAGTGCCCATTGAAATCAATGGTCTGGCCTTGCAATGTATGGAAGTTGCTTTGAATCTTCTGCCCACTCCACCCATTTGCTCACTTCCCCCGTGGTGATACAGCAGGGACTGAACACTTCCTGGTGGGTGTAACCACAGAACACCTCGAGACATTGACTTCATAGTCACTGGGGGGCAGATTTAGGAAACCTGCTAGAACGCTGCCTTTGTTGCCTGCAGCAGCTTCGTCTGATATGGGTGGTCATCCTAGTCAATACTGTACTCCTGGAAAAGCCCTTAAAGTGTGACACCCTGCAACAAACATTTGGCACTTATAGCCTAAACCAAGCCAACATAGGTGGCATGGACCTTGACCAGACAGACTATAGGCACTCCGGATCTATCCTCCAGCAACAGCACCTTAAATCAGTTTAAGGTCACCAACTACATCTTCTGATAGTAAATCTGCCCTGTTGTGGCAGGCAAACAACTTCCATAGACATCAGTAATAAGCAAACCTGAAGTTGGCCATCAGCAGCACATTGGCTTTAGTATACCGTAGAACATGAGGAATAACGCAATATGTAGTAACAGGCATTTAATGACACTTCAGAACACAAATAAAGACTCCAGTTTATCCCATATCAAGGTGCGAAAGCAAATCCCTAAAATTAGACAGGATATCCAACAATAAAGCAATGTCATCATACAGCACGCCCTGCAAATCTGCCGACAGTATAATGTAGAAGAGCAGCTTCACTGCAGATTATAACAGCACCGCAGTGAAACCCATTACTGACGAGCAGAAGGCTAGACATGAGCATCGTTGTGCTAATCTCTGCAAGCAAAATCAGAGCAATACTGCTGCAAGACAATCACTGGAAATGCCACCTACCTCTAGTCTTACTGAGTCACTACAGCTGCTGCAGATGAATCCAATGCCAGCATGAGGAGCAACTGGTGGCATCAATGCCTGCACAAAGCACCTCCCTCACCGAGAAGCCTCACGCTTCATCTCCATGACTGGGCAGGGTCTGCAAGCACTTCAAGCTCGATACAACATCTCATAGGGAGGAGCCCCGACTTCAGCTAGATTAGTGAACAGCTGGTTACAACTGGGCAACACCCAGGCCAATATAGGCAAGCGCCAAAGTGTAGCTGGAGTGTCCCGCTAAATCTAAGAAACATAGGAAATTCTCTACAAATGGCTCAAGTTCCACAAGAATAAAGCTTCTCACATAAGTGCATTTGATGCAGAATATTAAGGAAAGGTTAACAGGGTTGCCAAAAACGATATCACAGGACAGATGGCAAAAACACAACTGCTGGGGCCACACCGAGCTAGGATCAGGGGTCCGGAGCCCCTTCCCTTCTCAATATACACCCTCAGTGAAGGGCAGAAACAGGGGAGTTTTGGAGGTCATTTACAAAATGCTAAGCCAGTTTTTGGTGTGACAAGTTTGCCACAGGGACATTGTGCCATACTCAGTGGGTAGCGGCAGGAGCGCCAGCAAAGTCACACATGGAGACAGTGGAAAATGATGTCAGAAGTCTACTCCAGTAGGTTTAACAATTTAAAGGGGTAGTCTTTGTTATTACAAGTTATCCCTTTTCTGCTGGATAGGGAAGTAACTGATCATGGGGAACCCACCAACCCCCAGTCTCACGGAACAGCAGGTCAAGCATAGAGGCTCCATCGTCTATGGTGGTGGCAGAGACGGTAAAGTACAGCACTCTCCAGCAGTCCCACAGATAATGGATGGAGCACAGGCCCGACCTACCACGTCATTCGGACAGTGGAACGGGAACCTAGTGATCAGATTTCCACTGACCTCCTGCTTCTCTCCTACGCATTTGATCGGGGCAGACAATGCACTATGGATTTCCACAGTACACTGACAGTTGTAGCGCACTTACATGGGTTGTCCAAGACCAAGACACCGGCCAACGTGCAATGAGATACTCACCTGATAACTCCCTTTTAGCTCCAGTGTCAGTTTAATGGTCTTAGAGGAAATGGCACAAACAATGAAGCAGGAAACCACCAGAGGATTGGCACAGGGGTGTCATGGATATTTCACAGGTATTCAAGGGGTTGTCCCATCTAAGACAATGAGGGCATATCACTAGGATATGCCCGGGTCCCACACTTATATCAAGAACAGAGCCCTCAAAGTGGAGGGCGCATGCGCAGCCTCCCTCCATTCATTCATTATGGGGCCGGCGAATATAGCAGAGCGCTGGCTCGGCCATTTCCATCAGCCCATTCACTTCTATGAGAGGCGGGGAAGAGCGCTTGGTGGTGGACGGACCCTGGGAAGAAATCTAGGGTCCTCCAGCCACAGCTCTCCCGGCTCCGTTCTCGATATAGCCACTGCTGGACCCACACCCATCAGACAATGGGAGCATATCCTAGTGATTCGCTCCATTGTCTGATATGGGAATACCCCTTTACCCCAATGGGATTGGCAATCACTAGCTGGTCTCTAGGGGCCCAACACCCTGCTGATCAGTTGGGCTGTAGCTCCGTTGATGGAAGTCTGCACCAGAGCAGTATTTTAGCAGTGGGAGCACTCTTACAGTGCTGTTCCTATTAGAGTCAACAGGAGTTCTGAGAACAGCCGAGCAAGTGTCCATCTTGGGAGTTGTAGTTTTACCACAGCCGGAGGTTAGCCATCACAAGGCAGTAGTAAGCCACATCTTCCATTCAGGAGACTGGAAAGACATTGCATGGAGCTAATTCAGCATCGCTCAGTTGGTGAAAGACTTCGTTAGCATACTGTACGCAGCGAGCGCGCCGTACAGCATTACGGTACTTTCACACTAGCGTTTTGGATTCCGTTTGCGAGATCCGTTTCAGGGCTCTCACAAACGGTCCAAAACGGATCAGTTAAGCCCCAGTGCATTTTGAATGGATAAGGATCCGTTGAGAATGCATCAGTTTGGCTCTGTTCCGCCTCCATTTAGTTTTGGAGGCGGACACCAAAAGCAGCATTTTGGTGTCCGTCTGAAGAGGCGGAGCCTAACTGATCCTTTTATATTACAATGTAAGTCAATGGGGACGGATCCGTTTACAGTGACACAATATGGTGCATTTGAAAACGGATCCGTTCCCCATTGACTTTCAATGTAATTCAAAACGGATCCGTTTTGGACTGTCATATTTCTTTAAAACTAATGCAAACTGATCCATTCTGAACGGATACAAACGTTTGCATTATAGGTGCGGATCCGTCTGTGCAAATAAATAGACGGATCCGCACCAAGGCAAGTGTGAAAGTAGCCTTAGAATGTATTGGCTCAGATGAGCCAAAGTTATTACTTCGCGAAGTCTCGCAAGACTTTGGGTAATGACTTCAAATATTAATTTCTACTGTTAAACCTTTTACTGAACACGGGTTTGCTTCCAAGGTAACACGTGGAACTGAAACAGTTCGGGAAAAGGTTTAACGGTAGAAATTTATATTTCGCGAAGTAATAACTTCAGCTCATCTGAGCCAATACATTCTAATACTCTACGGAGCACTCGCTCCATACACTATTCTAACAAAACATCCGGAGACGATTCGCTCATCCCTAGATATAAGGTTCATGTGTTTTAAAGGGCATCTGTCCGCAGATTTGTACCGGACCTGTTACATGTGCACTTGGCAGCTGAAGGCGTCTGTGGGGGCAGGAGGCTGCTTCTACAGCCGGAGGCTCCGCTCTCTCTGCAACTGCTGTGCCCTTTGCAGTTTGACAGGGTCCAGATAATTTGGTTCACACTGCCTGGCCATGTTAAAACACTGAGGAGTGGCAGTTGCAGAGAGAGCAGAGCCTCTAGGTGTAATGGTAACGCCCCCGTTGCTCCTAGAGGCTCATTCACAAAAACAGTTCTCAGTAATGCACACATATGAACATGGGGCCCACACAGATGCCTTCAGCTGCCATGTAACCGGTCAGCCGGTGTCATAGGGACAGACCTGCTGACAGATGCCCTTTAAGGTAGCTTGCTCAAAGCAGATACTGCAGGCTGCCAGTCACTGGCCCATCGCACCTACTTTCCTTGCCAGAACCAGAAAGGGGCAAGATGTCTGGTCTCCCCACTTGCAGCAATAGTCACTGTTATACCTCCAGCAATGATACATTGTTACCAAGCAAGGCAAGGCTGCCAGACACATCTACTGCCCACGTACCCAGCAGCTGAGCTCGGCAACAGCCGCCCCCTCCTCAACTAGTGCATTAACCCTTTCATAACAGCATTGGAAGATTTCTAGGCTTGTAGTCTGAGGAACAACAACAACAACCCGCAGACTCCAGATGCCTGGCAGATTTCCCGCCCGGCTCCATCGTGGGCGTGGCCTGTAGAACCCGGGACCGCGAGGAGCAGGCACGCGCCTCACAGTGTCATGTACTAAGGTTACCCACCCTGAAGGGTCCGCTAATAAGTGCGCAGATCCGCACAGGCCCTGCATACATGCAGTCACCCTCAGCGCACATCCCCCGCATACATGCAGTCACCCTCAGCGCACATCCCGCACAGGCCTGCATACATGTAGTCACCCTCAGCGCAGATACCGCACAGGCCCCGCATACAGTAACCCTCAACGCAGATACCGCACAGGCCCCGCATACAGTAACCCTCAACGCAGATACCGCACAGGCCCCGCATACAGTGTCACCCTCAACGCAGATACCGCACAGGCCCCGCATACAGTGTCACCCTCAACGCAGATACCGCACAGGCCCCGCATACAGTGTCACCCTCAGCGCAGATACCGCACAGGCACTGCATACATGCAGTAACCCTCAACGCAGAGAACGCACAGGCCCCGCATGCAGTAACCCTCAACGCAGATACCGCACAGGCCTGCATGCACGCAGTAACCCTCAGCGCAGATACCGCACAGGCCCTGCATGCAGTAACCCTCAGCGCAGATACCGCACAGGACCTGCATACATGCAGTCACCCTCAGCTCAGATCCCGCATGCACTGTCACCCTCAGCGCAGATACCGCACAGGCCTGCATGCACTGTCACCCTCAGCGCAGATACCGCACAGGCCTGCATGCACTGTCACCCTCAGCGCAGATACCGCACTGGCTACGCATGCACTCGGCCTTGTTATTCTCTGCTCAGTTGCACAGTATCTCTCTATATAACCACGTGCAGACAGGGTGCACGGTACTGCAACCACCACCTAGACCCTCAAGCTAGCTCGTGCAGCAACACCCGAAAACCACAGGCCATATGCACTGGCCAGACCCAGCATAGACCACTGTAAACCAGCCCCTTACCAGTGGAAAAGCCATTGCACAGCTACAGGCTCCCCGAGGGTGGAGAGCAAAGTTCTGGAAAGTTTTTTCTTTTCTAAAAGCCGGTATTTCCTCAGCTTGCTATCTCAGGGTAAGAACGTTCTCGTTTTGCACCGCGGTGTGCCCGGCAGCGGGGACTCTTATACCCGCCAACTGCGCCTGATTGCCTGCACCTGCCCCAGCCAGGGGCCGGCCTGTGGGAGTAGCTGAGGAGGATGGGGCGGGGTTATGGCGGCCTGGCTTCTCTGCCAGAAAGGATGGCAGCTTTTAGGAGTCGTTTAGGCCCCAGAGGGTCGGCATGTGGTCTGAGTGGTGGCCTGTACTCTGCTTCACGGGCTGCAGTCTGAGCTGCTGTGTGACACAGGTAGGGAAATATTTGCCATCCCTCCCTCAGGAAAAGGTGGCATTGCTGATGCCCATAGCAACCTGCAAGAGTCTGGGGAAAGAAAGCTGGCCTCACACTAGTTGCTATGGGCAAGCGCCATATTCTTAAAGGGGTTGTCTCACTTCACCAATAAATTAATTTGTACTCGGGTTCGGTTTCAAGTGGGACCTTGGAACTGAATGTTTCATCCAAAGCCGATTCGCTCATCCCTAGTTATGACCACCCTGCGATCCATCAGCGGTGGTCGTGCTTGCACACTATAGGAAAAAGTGCTGGCTGGGACCATGGGAGTGGGCATAGGCTGGCACTTTTCCTATAGTGTGCAAGCACGACCACTGCTGATGGATTACAGGGTGGTCGTAACCATGGAAACAAGCAGTGAATAATGTGATAGAAAAATGATTCCAGCCAGCAAAGGAGGCAATATGGACAATCACAATACATTAGTAAGTGCCTGGTAGTAAATTTCTCTAGTGAGTAGGCATGAGTAAGGGGGCATGTTCTCTTGAAACGTCATGTGGGGGGAGGAGGTGTGAACGATGTCCGTCTCGGCGTCCCTCATGATGTACCATTTTATACTGGTGTGAAGTAAAGAACTAAAAGGAAACCAAAGGTTTTGTACCAGCAACTTGTGAGTATGACTTCTAGAACTGACATACAATATGGGCACAATGATGAAAGATTTGCTGAAGTGACACAACCCCTTTAACATATTGCTAAGTGACTAAATGAGTGCTGCCTTCACACACAAAGAACGTGTCTCACAAGATGTTATACACTGGAGTCGCCCGGTTGTTAAAAAAAACCCAAAAACCAATATATACTAAGCATTTTTCTGTCAGTGACCAGGAAGCACAGTCTGCAGTTTTGGGGTACAAACCACCATGATGGAGGCCCAAACTACATTTAGGGTACTTTCACACTAGCGTTATACTTTTCCGATATTGAGTTCCATCCTAGGGGCTCAATGTTGGAAAAAAACTGATCAGTTTAAGGCCTCATGCACATGACCGTAGGTGTTTTGCGGTCCGCAATCCGCAAAACACAGAAGCTGTTCCGCGCGGAACGAAACCCGGCCCATTGTAGAAATGCCTATTCTTGTCCGCCAAACGGACAAGAATAGGACATGCTATATTTTTTTTGCGGGGCCACGGAACGGAGCAAAGGACGCGGACAGCACACGGAACGCTGTCCGCATGTTTTGCGGCCCCATTGAAGTGAATGGCTCCGCTCCTGAGCCGCAAAATATGCAGCTCGGACGCGGACCCAAAATACGTTTGTGTGCATGAGGCCTAATCCTGATGCATTCTGAATAGAGAGCATTCTGATCAGGATGCATCAGTTCAGTCCCTCTCACGTTTTTTGGCCAGAGAAAATACCGCAGCACGGAACACTTGCCGGAATGCCGGATCCGGCATTCATTTCCATTGAAATGTATTGGTGCCGGATCCGGCATTAAAATTACCGCATTGATGGATGCAGTCTGCGCATGCGCAGACCTTTTAAAAATGTGAAAAAGATAAATACTGGATCAGTTTTTCCGGATGACAACTGGAGCGACGGATCCGGTATTGCAATGCATTTGTGAGACGGATCCGTATCCGGATCCGTCTATAAATGGTATCCGTTTACATACAGATTGCGGATCTGGCAGGCAGCTCCAGTGACGGAATCCAGCAACGCAAGTGTGAAAGTACCCTTAGGCCTCCATCGGGTGAATGGAACCATTTAACGTACACACGAAACGTAGGGCTCAGACGCAATTTGCACAAAGCAACACAAGTCGCACAAAAAAAATGGTGAACCCCAGTTTTTTTTTCTGAATTCATCTCTCTAGAAATATTTTACAGTAAGGGTGTGTTCACACCACAGGTTTGCAGTATGTCATGCTGCGGGTGTGGACGAGGATTAGTTATTTAATACAGTTAATCTAGGCGTGGCTACCCGCTGTGGAATTTGCATAGATTCAGAGTCAGGAAGGGACTGGTCGCTATATTTCTGCACGGAACAGATTTTAAGTGGATTCCTACCGATAAAGACCCATTCAGACGGCCGTATTTTTCTGTCCGCATCTGTTTCACAATTTTGCGGATCCATTCATTTCAATGGGGCCGAAAAAGACGTGGACAGCTGTCCACATGCTCACTTCTGTTCCGTGGCCCCGCAAAAAATATATAACATGTCCTATTTTTGTCTGTAATCGCAGACAATAGGCATTTCCATCATGGAGAAGGACGTTCTGATCTGTAAAATGTATCTGTGTTTTGCAGATCCACAATTTGTGGTCCAACGGGTACGGTCATGTGAATGAGCCCTAACTGTGGGAAACAGAATACAAATAGATTTGGATGCAGAATACACAGGAAAGGATCATGTGAACATGGCCTCACGTTGACTTCACCTGGGACTGTTCTTTCTGCAACTGCAAATCGGTTCCAGTCATCGGAGTAGCATAGGTTTGGTGGCAAGCACATGGATTTCTGCAAGAACCATTCTAATGAATAGGACAATTTCCAACATTTTTTGCAACATAGGGTCCTTTCACACTGGCGTTTTTGTTTTCCGGCATAGAGATCCGTCGTCGGGTCTCTATGCCGGAAAAATCCTGATCAGTTTTATCCCCATGCATTCTGAATGGAGAGAAATCAGCCAGGACGCTAAAGTGTGTATACTTACCATCCGTGCGGCTCCAGAGTGACGTCAGGGCGCCCTACACGCATGGATCACAAGATCGCATGGATCACGTGATCCATGGGCATGGGGCGCTCTGACATCATTGTGGAGCGCCCCGGGAGCCACACGGACTGTAAGTATACCGCTCCCCCGTTCCCCACTACTACTATGGCAACCAGGACTTTAGTAGCGTCCTGGCTGCTATAGTAACCTTAAAGCATTTCGAAGACTGATCAGGATCCTGATCAGTCTTCTAATGCTTTCAGGCGACTTGCGTTCTGACGGATCCGGCGGAACGGAAGTGCCTGCCGGATCCTCAGAACGCAAGTGTGAAAGGACCCTAAGGGTACTTTCACACTTGTGTCAGAGGATTCCAGCAGGCAGTTCCGTTGCCGGATCCATCTAGACGCATGACAACTGAAAGCATTTGTAGACGGATCCGGATGTGGATCTGTCTCACAAATGCATTGCAAGTGCAGATCCGTCTCTCTGTTTGTCATGCGGATAGACGGATTTGTCTATATTTTTTTTCCACAGTTTTAACCCCTCAAGGACCCATGACGTACCGGTACGTCATATCTTTAAAAGTACATTGCGGCGCAATCATTCAGCAGGCATCCTGTCACAACGCCAAGGGGGGTCACCCCCCCGTAACGGCGATCGCAGCAAACCACAGGTCAATGCAGACCTGCGGTTTGCAATGCTTTCTGCGATCTCTGATCAGAGACTTAAAATGTGCCCAAAGTGTTAAATTATAACCCCCCCCCCCCTGCAGCCCGCAATCATATTGTGCGGGGGGGGGGGGGGGGTGTTGCAGGTGGTGCAATCGCGATCCCCCGCCCGCCTCCTCTAATTTTTCCCTGGTGGTCTAGAGAGTATATAATAGAGTGTCAGCACATTGCATATTGCACATTGCAAAAGTATACATGTTATGTATCGCCGCGTCTGTAACAACCTGCTCTATAAAAATGACACATGACCTAACCCCTCAGGTGAACACAGCAAAAAATAATAATATAAATACCGTATCAAAAGCCATTTTTGTCACCTTACATTACAAAAAGTGTAATAACAAGCGACCAAAATGTCATAAGCACCCCAAGATAGTGCCAATAAAACCATCATCTCATCCCGCAAAAAATAAGCCCCTACATAGGACTATCGCCCAAAAAATAAAAAAAATATGGCTTTCAGAATGTGGAGAGACAAAAAAAATTATTTTTTTCAAAAATGCTTTGTTATGAAGAATTGAAACAAAAAAAAACCAAAAAGTAGTCATATTTAGTATTGTCGTGTTCGTAACAACCTGCTGTATAGAAATAGCACTCAATCTAACTTGTCAGATCAACTATGCAAATAACAAAAAATAAAAACGGTCCGAAAACAGCTATTTTTCCATACGCCTCCCCAACGGCACTAAGCAGGAGGGTTACCCCGCCTCTCAGGGACAGGAAACAACGTGGAGAACCAACCCATAAAAGCCTCCTCCCCTGTTTCTTCTCCAGTTGTTTCCTGTCCCTCTGGGATGAAGTGGAGAACGGAGCGGGGTTCTCTCCTGCTCTTTACCTTTGACGCTCAGCCTGGCTTGGTTCTTTCCCTGACTGGGGGTCAGGAGGGCTGCAGCAGGATGTCGGGTCTCGGGGCAAGAACAAAGGCCCTTCCGACATCTCGGTACAAGTCCTGCGGCTGCAGGCTACCCCGGGCGACACGGTGTCCACGTGCGACCTGCGTAGGAGGAGGCCGGCTGAGCGAGAACTTCCGGGCCGAAGTTCTGTAAAAGCCGGCTGGAAGCAGGGAAGGACGTCTGTCTCGGCGTGTCAAACCCCCTTGACATCATGTCGCTCCCTGCAGATCTACCTTCAGACCCTCCGAAGGCCCTGAGCCCGGTAAGCCTCCTCCCGGTGGGAGTAAATCCTTTTTTTTCTTTCAAATCTTAGGGAAAACCTAAAGTCGCAGAATCCTCTGTTAAAAGGAAATGTGCCATCTGCAAAAAGCAACTTGGACACTCCAAAAAGACACTCTGTCAAAAATGAACAGATAAAGTAGTGTCAGAGGAATCACCGTCTCTTGTGGACAGGTTGAGATCTATTATTAAAGAAAAGGTCTCTTCAGCCTTTGAAACTAGGATAGCCTCCCTTCCTCAGGCTCCCTCCACGTCAAAAACCATTCCAGAAACCCCTCTGGAACCTGACTTTGACTTCGATGAAGGCGAAGTATCCTCAGCATCTGATTCTGATTCATCGGATAATATTTCCGGCAGGCCCCTCTGTTCAGTAGAGGATACCGACTCTTTGTTGAAATCCATTAGAGCAGCTATGAATATTGAACAAGTCAAAGAACCTCAATCTGTCCAGGATCACCTGTTTAAGGGTCTGGCCAACAAAAAAAAGAGGGGTTTTTCCAGTTCATGAGAACATTAAAAAACTAATCGATAATGAATGGAAAGACCCGGAGAAAAGATCTGGGGTCTCCAGAGTCTTTAAACGCAAGTACCCCTTCAGCGAATCGGACTCTGCTCACTGGGATAAAACCCCACGAGTTGATGCCCCAGTCGCCAGGATTTCAAAAAAATCCTCTCTCCCTTTTGAAGACGTCGGACTATTAAAAGAGCCCATGGATAAAAAATATGAATCGTTTCTTAAGAAATCCTGGGATACTTGCACCTCTATGTTACGCCCCAGCATTGCGGCTACCTGTACCGCTAGGACCCTTTCAATGTGGTTGGCCCAATTAGAAGAACATCTCCAAGCAGGCACTCCTTCGGAAGACATCTTAGCCTCCCTCCCGATCCTTAAACAAGCCACTAGCTTTCTATCAGATGCCTCCGCGGATCTTGTAAAGCTGTCAGCCAGATCGGCCGCCTTGGCTAATTCTGCCCGAAGGTCTATATGGCTAAGATCGTGGTCACGGGATAATACCTCTAAAAATAAATTGTGTAGCATCCCCTGCGAAGGAGTCAGGCTTTTTGGCTCCGTCCTGGATAATATCCTGGATAAAGCTTCAGACAGGAAGAAGGGATTTCCATCAGAAACTAGATTCTTCCATAACCCAGGGTCCTTTCGTCCCCAAAAGAAAACTAGGCCAGACTACAAAAAAAGGGAAAGTTCCTCTACATGGCAACCACCCAGAGGGAGAGGAAGAGGTTTTCTCTTCAACCCGGATAAGTCTTCCAAGCATCCCGGTCAATGACGCCAGCAGCCCGGTGGGGGGAAGACTTCTACATTTTCTCCCAGCCTGGGAGAAAATCACAAATTCTGGGTCTTGGATCTGATTGCCTCAGGGTACAAAATAGAATTCGCTTCCCCTCCACCAAAAAGTTTCTACATAAACAGAAAACTTTCTGTAAAAGATCAAGCCCTTCTAGAAACACAAATTCAGTCCTTGCTCTTAAAACAGGCAGTTATAACAGTGCCCCGGGATCAGGAAGGGGAAGGTTTCTATTCTCCAGTCTTTCTGGTAAAAAAACCGAATGGCTCCTACAGAGCAATCATAAACTTAAGAGACCTAAACAAACATGTTTCCTACAAAAAATTCAAGATGGAAACAATAAAATCCACTATAAACCTATTATACCGGAACTGCTATATGGTGACTCTCGACCTGGCCGACGCCTATTATCATATCCCCATCTGCAAGGAACACCAAAAGTATTTGAGGTTTGTGATCCAGATGGGCACCCGTCTGGTTCATCTTCAGTTTCAGGTACTTCCATTTGGCATCTCATCCGCTCCTCGGGTGTTCACGAAGGTCATGGCAGAAGTCTCGGCTTACGTCCATCAACAGAAGATCTTGTTCATCCCTTACCTGGACGATTTCCTGATAGCGGCTCCTTCTCCAGAAGACCTTCTCAGCGACTTACAAGTGGTCAAAGATACACTGCAGTTCCTGGGATGGATGGTGAATCTAGAAAAATCAGACCTCGTTCCTTCCCAGAGGAAAGAATTTCTAGGAGTCCTACTAGATTCCCAGGTAACGACATCTTTTCTCCCAGAAGGAAAAATTCAGGACCTAAGATCAAGGATCCTATCATTCCGGTCGTCACAAAAAGTGTCCTTCAGACAAATTATGGCTGTCCTGGGACTGATGACTTCAACAATTCCCTCTGTCAAATGGGCACAATCCCACAGCAGACCTCTACAGAATTTCCTATTGTCAACTTGGAACAAAAGTTCTCTTTCACTAGACAAGAAATTGTCTCTCCCATTTCAGATAAAATCGACCCTAAACTGGTGGTTAAAAACAGATCATTTGACTCAGGGAGTCCAATGGAGACCGCAGAACCCAATCATGATCACCACCGATGCAAGCATCTCGGGTTGGGGGGGCTCACTGCGGAGACCTGGTGGTACAGGGAGTTTGGAAACAGTCGGATCTCCCCGTATCTTCTAACCTGAGAGAACTTCAGGCAATTTTTCTAGCCCTAAAAGCCTTCTCATCGGCTATACACCGGAAAGATGTAAAAGTTCTATCAGACAACAGTACGGCAGTAACTTATGTGAACAAGCAGGGGGGCACAAGAAGCAAAAACCTCAACCTCACATCTTACCGTTTGTTCTCCTGGGCTCAAGTCTGAGTAAATTCAATATCAGCGGTCCATCTCAAAGGAAAAGAGAATCAGCTTGCGGACTTCCTTAGCAGACATCCCCTAAAATCAGGAGAATGGTCCCTAAACAAGAGGGTCTTCCAACTTCTGTGCAAAAAATGGGGCACTCCAATTCTGGATCTATTTGCCTCAAAAACAAACAGACAAGTAGAGCAGTTCTTTTCCCTTTCTTATCAGGACAACCCAAACGGAGTGGACGCATTCTCAATCCCTTGGCCAAGGGGCCTACTATATGCTTTCCCCCCATTCCTCTAATCCCCAGAACTCTAGCCAAACTGATGGAAGACAAATGCGAGGTTATCCTGATAGCCCCATTGTGGCCAAGACGGACTTAGTTCCCCCTCCTATTGAATCTAGCCAAGGGGAACTTCTGGACGCTTCCTCGAATCCCGGATCTTCTTCTCCAAGGTCCTGTTCATCATCCAGACATCCGGCAGCTGAACCTGACAGCTTGGAGACTGAGCGTTCCCTCCTAAGAGCTAAGGGTCTTTCAGATTCGATAATCAATACTCTTTTGTACAGCCGTAAACCAATCACCTCGAAAATCTACCTTCGAGTATGGAAAACCTTTCTACGGGTTTCAGCTCATTGCTGGGATTCCTAAAAAAAAAACAGAAATTAAAACTATTTTAGATTTTCTACAGAATGGTTTGGAAAATGCTTTAGGAGTTAGTACCTTGAAAGTACAGATAGCAGCCCTTAGTGCCTTCTTGGACTGGAGACTAGTAGAGGTGCCTCTGATCGGACGTTTCCTTAAGGGTGCCAGTAGACTAAGACCTACAGTCAGAACCATGGTTCCTCCCTGGGACCTCAACCTGGTCCTTTCTGTTCTAATGGACCCTCCTTTTGAACCCCTCTCAGAGATACCTCTTGGCCTGCTCTCCATGAAGACGGCCTTCCTAGTTGCCATCACCTCCGCTAGAAGAGTTGGCGAGATACAAGCCCTGTCCTGTTGCCCACCATACTTGACAGTACTAGACGACAGGATAATATTAAAACATGAACCCTCTTTTCTACCTAAAGTGTTCTCAAAATTTCACTACAACCAACAGATCTCTTTGCCTACCTTCTGTCCACAGGCCAAGACTGAAAAAGAAGCAAAGTTTCACAACTTGGACGTTAAAGGATGTGTCCTTCTCTACCTAGAAGCCACAAAGGACTTTTGGAAGTCTAGCCGCCTATTGGTCCAATATGCAGGGAAAAATAAGGGCCTAGGGGCTTCTAAAATGACTATCTCCTGTTGGATAAAAACTATTATTTCTAAAGCCTATGAAGTAAAAGGGGCTTCTCCTCCGTCTCGACTCACGGCCCACTACACCAGGGCCGTCTCTACCTCGTGGGCGGAAAATACCTCCGCCTCTTTGAGTCAAATATGTCAGGCAGCCACCTGGTCTTGCCCAAACACCTTTTTTAAACACTATAGGCTGGATATTGCCTCCAACAGAGACCTCTCCTTTGGACGCAAGGTTCTGTCAGCCGTGGTCCCACCCTAGGGGGCTTGAGGACTTCTCTGTTAATCCTCCTGCTTAGTGCCGTTGGGGAGGCGTATGGAAAAGATGATAATTACTTACCGGTAATTGGATTTTCCATTTAGCCTCCACAACGGCACTGCTATTTCCCACCCTTATGGTTTCTGATGACCTTTTGTTCTGATGTACCTTGACAGGTTTGCATGGTGCTCTGTTACCTGTTTTCCTTTAATAAACTCTTATGTTTAGCATCATCTTTGAGTTACTCTGATACTTACTGGAGAAGGAACAGGGGAGGAGGCTTTTATGGGTTGGTTCTCCACGTTGTTTCCTGTCCCTGAGAGGCGGGGTAACCCCCCTGCTTAGTGCCGTTGTGGAGGCTAAATGGAAAATCCAATTATCATCTTTTTTGCTAATTTTCCATTTTTCCAGTAACAAAGCAAGGGTTAACAGCCAAACAAAACTCAATATTTATTGCCCTGATTCTGTAGTTTGGAGAAACCTCCTATATGTGGTCGTAAACTGCTGTATGGCCAAACGGCAGGGCATAGAAGGAAGGGAACGCCATATGGTTTTTGGAAGGCAGATTTTGCTGGACTGCTCTTTTGACACCATGTCCCATTTGAAGCCCCCCTGATGCACCCCTACAGTAGAAACTCCAAAAAAGTGACCCCATTTTTGGGAAACTACGGGATAAGGTGCCAGTTTTGTTTGTACTATTTTAGGGTTAATATGATTTTTGGTTACTCTAAGGCCCCATTCACACGTCCGCAATTCTGTTCCACATTTTGCAGAACGGAATTGCGGACCCATTCATTCCTATGGGGACAGATGATGTCCCGCCCGGGTCCGCAATTGTGGACAAGAAAAGGCATTTTCTATATAGTGCCGGCGATGTGCGGTCTGCGAATTGCGGAACGCACATCGCCGATGTCCGTGTTTTGCGGATCCGTGGATCCACAAAACACTTGCGGACGTGTGAATGGGGCCTTAACCAGTTGCCGACCGCCTCACGCAGGATTGCGTCCTGCGGGCGGTCGGTTTGTTCCTCCTTGACGCGCGGGCGCGTCATCTCGCGAGAGGCGAGATTTCCTGTGAGCGCGCGCGTTCACAGGATCGCGTCGGGGACAAGGTAAACTACAGCCTGCCAGCGCTGATCGTGCGCTGGCAGGCTGTAGAAGTTAAAAAAAATGGCATATCAAACGCTGTTTTGTTAACAGTGTCTGATATGCTTGCTGATCGTTCCTTTGGTGGTCCCTTTTGCTTGGGACCACCAAAGAAACTTTTATAAGTGCACCAAATCACCACACAGACCCCCCACCCATCCACCCCCCCCACCCCACCCATCCACCCCCCCACCCCCGTCACTGATTAACCCCTGATTAACTCCCGATCACCCCATGTCACCCCCCTGACACTAATTACCCCCCTGTAAGGCTCATTCAGACGTCTGTATGTGTTTTGCGGATCCATGGATCCACGGATCCGCAAAACACGGACACCAGCAATGTGCTTTCCGCATTTTGCGGATCCGCACATTGCCAGAACTATATAGAAAATGCCTTTTCTTGTCCGCAATTGCGGACAAGAATAGGATATGCTCTATCTTTTGCGGAGCTGCGGCCGGATGTTTGGGGGCCGAAACCCGGAAGTTTGCGGCCGCAGCTCCGCAAATGCTGATGCGGCGAGCGCATAGTGTGCTCTCCGCATCAACGCCAGCCCCATTCACACTGAATGGGTCCGCATCTATTCCGCAGAATTGCAGAATAGATGCGGACATTTTTGCGGACGTGTGAATAGGGCCTTACTACTTTTTTTTGCACATTTTTTGGCAGAGATTTATTCATCCACATTGATCGATGCGAATGAGGAAATCTGTGCCTTTTTTTTTTTTTGCACATTTTTGGCAGAGATTTTTCATCCACATTGATCGATGCGAATGAAAAAATCTGTGCCGTTCATTTTTCTTTTCAGCCCAGAGGCTGAACGGGAAAATAATCTCATTACCCGTATGCTCAATATAAGGAGAATCGCAGAAACTCCTAATGCTGGCCATACGTGTAATGATTGCGGAGACCCTCAAATGCCAGAGCAGTACAAACACCTCACATGTGACCCCATTTTAGAAAGAAGACACCCCAAGGTATTCCGTGAGGGGTATGGCGAGTTCATGCAAAATTTTATTTTTGTCACAAGTTAGTGGAATATGAGACTGTAAAAAAAATAAAATCAATTTCCGCTAACTTGTGCCAAATTTTTTTTTCTGTGAACTCGCCATGCCCCTCACAGAATACCTTGGGGTGTCTTCTTTCCACAATGGGGTCACTTGTGGGGTATTTATACTGTCCTGGCATTTTAGGGGTCCTAAAGTGTGAGAATCCAAATGCGTAAAAATGGCCTGTGAAATCCTAATGGTACTCATTGGTTTTAGGGCCCCTTTGCGCATCTTGGCTGCAAAAAAGTGTCACTCATGTGGTATCGCCGTACTCAGGAGAAGTAGGGCAATGTGTTTTGGGGTGTATTTTTACATATACCCATACTGTGTGTGAGAAATATCACTGTAAACGACAACTTTTTAAATTTTTTATTCAAAGTTGTCAATTTACAGAGATATTTCTCACACAAAGTATGGGTATATGTAAAAATACACCCCAAAACACATTGCCCTACTTCTCCTGAGTACTGGCGATACCACATGTGTGACACTTTTTGCAGCCTGGGTGCAAAGGGGCCCAAATTCCAACAAGTACCTTTAGGTTTTATATGGCTGCTCACAATTTAGCCCCACCCAAAATGCCAGAACAGTACAAACACCCCACAAATGACCCCATTTTGGAAAGAAGACACCCCAAGGTATTCGCTGAGGGGCATAGTGAGTCCATGAAAATTTAACTTTTGTCAAAAGTTAGCAGAAAGGTAGACTTTATGAGAAAAACAATAAAAATCAATTTCCGCTAACTTGTGCAAAAAAAATCTTCTATGAACTCGCCATGCCCCTCACAGAATACCTTGGGGTGTCTTCTTTCCAAAATGGGGTCACATGTGGGGTATTTATACTGCCCTGGCAATTTAGGGGCCCTAAAGCGTGAGAAGAAAATTGCGTAAAAATGCCCTCCTAAAAGGTACTCATTGGTTTTAGGGCCCCTTTGCGCATCTTGGCTGCAAAAAGTGTCACTCATGTGGTATCGCCGTACTCAGGAGAAGTGGGGCAATGTGTTTTGGGGTGTATTTTTACATATACCCATACTTGTGTGAGAAATATCTCTGTAAATTGACAACTTTGAATAAAAATGTAAAAAGTTGTCGTTTACAGCAATATTTCTCACACGCAGCATGGGTATATGTAAAAATACACCCCAAAACACATTGCCCTACTTCTGCTGAGTACGGCGATACCACATGAGTGACACTTTTGCAGCCTGAGTCGCAAAGGGCCCTAAAACCAATGAGTACCTTTAGGATTTCACAGGCCATTTTTACGCATTTGGATTCTCACGCTTTAGGAGCCCCTAAAATGCCAGGTCAGTATAAATACCCCACATGTGACCCCATTTTGAAAGAAGACACTCCAAGTTATTCCGTGAGGGGCATGGCGAGTTCACAGAATTTTTATTTTTGGCACAAGTTAGCGGAAATTGATATATATATATTTTTTTATTTTGTTTTTTACTAAGTCTCATATTCCACTAACTTGTGACAAAAAATAAAATTTTACATGAACTCACCATACCCCTCACGGAATACCTTGGGGTGTCTTCTTTCTAAAATGGGGTCACATGTGGTGTATTAATACTGTCCTGGCATTTTAGGGGCCCCTAAAGCGTGAGAAGAAGTCTGGAATCCAAATGCGTAAAAATGGCCTGTGAAATCCTAAAGGTACTCATTGGTTTTAGGGCCCCTTTGCGCACCCAGGCTGCAAAAAAGTGGCACACATGTGGTATCGCCGTACTCAGGAGAAGTAGGGCAATGTGTTTTGGGGTGTATTTCTATATATACCTATACTGTGTGTGAAAAATATCTCTGTAAACGACAACTTTTAAAATTTTTTATGCAAAGTTGACAATTTACAGAGATATTTCTCTCACCCAACATGGGTATATGTAAAAATACACCCCAAAACACATTGCCCTACTTTTTCTGAGTACGGCGATACCACATGAGTGACACTTCTTTGCAGCCTGGGTGCGCAAAGGGGCCCAAATTCCAACGAGTACCTTTAGGTTTTACATGGCGGCTCACAATTTAGCCCCGCCCAAAATGCCAGAACAGTAAACACACCCCACAAATGACCCCTTTTCGGAAAGTAGACACCCCGAGGTATTCACTGAGGGGCATAGTGAGTCCGTCTGAGATTTATTTATTTTTTGCCAGAAGTTAGCAGAAATTGAAACTTTTTTTTTTTTTTCTCAGAAAGTGTCATTTTCCGCTAACTTGTGAAAAAAAATGAAATGATACATGAACTCACCATGCCCCTCCGCGAATACTTTGGGGTGTCTTCTATCTAAAATGGTGTGATTTGGGGGGTATTTATACTTTCCTGGCATTCTAGCACCTGAAGAAACATGACAGGCGCTCAGAAAGTCAGAGCTGCTTCAAAATGCCGAAATTCACTTTTTTGCACCATAGTTTGTAAACGCTATAACTTTTACCCAAACCAATAAATATACATTTATTGGACTTTTTTTTTATCAAAGACATGTAGAACAATAAATTTAGAGAAAAATTTATATAGAAATGTATTTTTTTTTTGAAAAATTTTACAACAGAAAGTAAAAATATCATTTTTTTGCAAAAATGTCGTTAAATTTTTATTAATAGCTAAAAAAGTAAAAATGTCAGCAACAATGAAATACCACCAAATAAAAGCTCTATTAGTGAGAAGAAAAGGAGGTAAAATTCATTTGGGTGGTAAGTTGTATGACGGAGCAATAAACGGTGAAAGTAGTGTAGTGCAGAATTGTAAAAAGTGGCCTGGACATTAAGAGTGTTTAAGCTAGGGGGGCTGAAGTGGTTAATTACACTTTTTTTGAGGCAAGGTAACAAAAAATTGAAATTCTGAAATTTAATCTCCATTTGCCAATAACTCTTGTGGAACACCTAAAGGGTTAACAAAGTTTGTAAAACTGGTTTTGAATACCTTGAGGGGTGTAGTTTCTTAGATGGAGTCACTTTTTTGGAGTTTCTACTGTAGGGGTGCATCGGGGGGGCTTCAAATGGGACATGGTGTCAAAAATCTAGTCCAGCAAAATCTGCCTTCCAAAAACCATATGGCGTTTCCTTCATTCTGTTCCCTGCCGTGTGGCCATACAGCAGTTTACGCCCACATATCGGGTGTTTCTGCAAACTACAGAATCATGGGCAATAAATATTGAGTTTTGTTTGGCTGTTAACCCTTGCTTTGTTACTGGACAAAATGGATTAAAATGGAAAATTTTCCAAAATATCGAAATTCTGAAATTTTATCTCCATTTGCCATTAAGGCCTCTTTCACACTTGCGTTGTCCGGATCCGTCGTGTACTCCATTTGCCAGAAGTGCCCGCCGGATACGTAACAACGCAAGTGACCTGAAAGCATTTGAAGACGGATCAGTCTTCAGTATGCTTTCAGCGTTACTATGGCAGCCAGGACGCTATTAAAGTCCTGGTTGCCATAGTAGTAGTGGGGAGCGGGGGAGCGCTATACTTACAGTCCGTGCGGCTCCCGGGGCGCTCCAGAATGACGTCAGAGTGATCCATGCGATCACGTGATCCATGCGTGTAGGGCGCCCTGACGTCACTCTGGAGCGCCCCGGGAGCCGCACGGATGGTAAGTATACTGCTCCCCACTACACTTTACCATCGCAACCAGGACTTTAGCGTCCTGGCTGCCATGGTAACCATTGAGAAAAAGCTAAACGTCGGATCCTGCGATGCGGCGTTTAGTTTAAGGCTGGATCTGGCCTTGCGGCAAGTGTTCAGGATTTTTGGCCGGAGCAAAAAGCGCAGAATGCTGCGGTATTTTCTCCGGCCAAAAAACGTTCCGGTCCTGAACTGAAGACATCCTGATGCATCCTGAACGGATTTCTCTCCATTCAGAATGCATTGGGATAATCCTGATCAGGATTTTTCCGGCATAGAGACTCGACGACGGATCTCTATGCCGGAAAACCAAAACGCAAGTGTGAAAGAGCCCTAACTCTTCTGGAAAACCTAAAGGGTTAATGGCGTTTGTAAAATCAGTTTTGAATACCTTGAGGGGTGTAGTTTCTAGAATTGGGTCATTTTGCGCAGACCGGAATAGTGGATCTATTATCTCCAGCCAAACGGCGTTCAGTGACTGAACTGAAGACATCCTGATGCATACTGAACGGATTTCTCTCTATTCAGAATGCATGACTGAAACCTTTTTTTCTGGCATAGAGCCCAGACGACGGAACTCTATGCCGGAAAAGAAAAACGCTAGTGTGAAAATAGCCTAATCTGCCACTCATGTGAATATCTCTTAACCCCTTAGTGACCACCAATATGCCTTTTGGCTGGTAGTCAATGTCAGTATAGCACTGACACAAAAATGCAATGCACTATAAAGATAGTGCATTGTATTTTAGAAGCAATCAAAAGATTGCCTGTCCCCTTGTGGGACTTTTAAGTGGTTAAAAAAAGTAATTTAAAAAAAAAACATTTATTAAATAAAAAAAAATCCAATTAAAAAGGCTTTTTCCCATTGAAAATATGCTTTTCCATGAAAAAAATTGCAAAAATAAAATATCCCCCACATGTTTGGTATCACCGTATCTGTAACTACCCGCACTATACAAATATCATGTAAATTATCCTCCACGGTCACTAAGAGGTTAAGCCCTCCCAAAAATGCTGTGTACATTGTTGTGTACAATGGGTGTTTTACACTCATAGGGCCTCATTTATCAAAACAGGAAAACTGTCTTAGTTGCCCATAGCCACCAGTCAGAGAGCCCTTTAAATTTTTCAGAACACTTTAAGAAATGAAGGGTGAGCTCTGATTGCTTTATGTATGTAAAATGAGGAAATTTTAATTTTTTTTAATGGATTTTTAAATAACTTTTTTAGTCCCATTCGGGGACCTTAAAATGCGATCATTTAAAGGGAGTAGAGTTGAGCGAACTTGTGTTTTAAGTTCAGCGTCCAAAGTTCGGGTTCGGGTTATCGAAGCATCCCGTTATGGATTCTGCTACCACGGACCATAACAGCATTTGGAATCCATAAGGGGATTCTTCAATGAAACCTTGGACAACACTAAGGACCTGTGGGGGCGTGGCTCAGTACTGGATTAGATAAGAGGTGGTAGCCTACAACCTCTTATCCAATCCAGTACTGAGCCACGCCCCCTGCACTGGTCACATGACGGTGACATCACCCCAGGTCCTTCATCCCGTGTTCCAAATGCCGTTATGGTCCGTGGTAGCAGAATCCATAACGGGATGCTTCGATAACCCGAACCCGAATTTTGGACGCCGAACTTAAAACACAAGTTCGCTCAACTCTCTAAAAGGGAGTCTTTCACCTAAAATCATCATTATAGAACACTAACATCAGGATCTCCATTACATTCCCCATATTATAATGTTACCTTTCATATTGCTGTCCATCGCCTATTTTCTCAGAAAAACGCTTTTATTCCATATGATAATTAGCTTCTGAAGGTGCGCAGGGGCGGCGTTCATGCGGCCGATGCCCATGCCTCTCGGTGCTTTTCAAACCAAACACCTCCCCTTTCACCCCTCTGGCCCGCCCTAGGTTCTTCTGATTACCTCCTCCCTTCAGTGAGAAATCCAGCGCCTGCGCCGTTCAACAGAATCTCCGATCTGCGCACAGCATTACCCATTATGGGCAGAGGCACCAGAGCATTTAATGAGCATGCGCCGGGATTAGGATGTACGGGCCGGCGCATGCGCCTTAAACGCTCTGGTGCCTCTGCCCATAATGGCAGTGGCACCTGCCAAATAACTTAAGGACTCTTCATATAGTAGATAAAGAAAAGAGGGCGGCACTCACCACTGTTGTAGCAAAACTTCTTTATACGATAGTACAGATAAAACAGGGTTGGGGCGGACTTCACCTTTACACAGACCGCAAAGTGGCCACTGCCGTTTCGCACTTGCTTGCTTTCTTGGGCCACTGACATCCTTGCGCCGATCCGCGCTCACTTATAAGCGTCACTACACCCGGTTGTCATGGCAACCTAAGACGCTATTACCTTCATTAAAAGGAAAACTATACATCAACACTGAATACATATACACCATTTAATTATACAGAAGCACTAAGGTCGTTCCTATCATTTAGACCCAAAGGTCCCGTGGCTGTTGCCCGAATGATCCATTTGCCTCTTTGTAGTAGGCGTGCCTGTCACCTCCCTGCGGCATATTTAGGATCAATTCGATGCCTGCAAAACTGAGACAACGCAAATCACCTCCAGGGAACACGTTCCTTCTATAAGAACAGGAAAGGGATGCCCCAGACTTATTAGTCATGTTCGTGAAACACATGGAGGTGATTTGCGTTGTCTCAGTTTTGCAGGCATCGAATTGATCCTAAATATGCCGCAGGGAGGTGACAGGCACCGCCTACTTTTACAAAAAGAGGCAAAATGGATGATTCCGGCAACAGCCACGGGACCTTTGGGTCTAAATGATAGGAACGACCTTAGTGCTTTTGTATAATTCAATGGTGTATATGTATTCAGTGTTGATGTATAGTTTTCCTTTTAATGAAGGTAATAGCGTCTTAGGTTGCCATGACAACCGGGTGTAGTGACGCTTATAAGTGAGCGCGGATCGGCGCAATGATGTCAGTGGCCCGAGGAAGCACACAAGCGCGAAACGGCAGTGGCCACTTTGTGGTCTGTGTGAAGGTGGTCGGCCCCAGCCCTGTTTTATCTGTACTATCGTATAAAGAAGTTTTTCTACAACAGTGGTGAGTGCCGCCCTCTTTTCTTTATCTACTATATGAAGATTGCATACATTTCTATTGCTGGGCTGAGCCCCACGAACACTGCATGAAGGACAAGCATACGTGAATATCCGTCTGTTATTACATGGACATTAGCGGTGCCGCCCCATTCACTTGACTTTATTTTGAATATTGCTATATATAAACAATTTAAGGGGTGTGGAGTTTGTCAGATGGCACAAGCTGGGCACAACATGCTGTGGACTATAATGCCACATCTGTTTAAAACTTGCACTTTTCATTTTGAATAATCCCCTCCCTGCTCCTTAATTTATACAAAATACTGGTGGTATCAAAATGCTCACACACCTCCTTGATAATCACTTTACGGCCTCTTGCACACGTTGTTCGCTGTTCTGTGCATTGGGGACTGGAATTTGCAGTCCCCAAATGCATGGGCACCATCCGTGCGGCTGCCGTGCGGGATCCAGGTCCGTCCACAGTGCTTCCATGGGGTTCCGTGCCTCCGTTCCGCACCACAGCTCCGGATTGCGGACCCATTCAAGTGAGCACACAGCCGGTGCTCGCTGGCAACGGCCGTGTGCATGAGGCCGAAGAGTTTCCAAATTGGAATCGTTATTGGAGGTTTCCAATTTGGGGGTGAGTTCACTTCGCTGTTATTTTTTCCGTTCTTATGATCTGTCAGAGGAGCAGAAAAATAAAGAAAAAAAAAACAGGATCAGAAATAACAGATCTCTTACAGAATTGGATCAAATGGATGCCAAATGTGCATAACTGATGTACAGGATACTTTTTTTTCCCTTTATTTTTCTGACAGTTCAGAAAAATAACAGTAATGTGAACTCCCCCTCACTTGTACAGGGGCTCTGCACATGTGATATAGCATCTAAAAACACCGCGAATCCGAAACCCAGATTCATTAATCTTTAAGTAAAGTCGACCGCGCTGCTGCAATCATAGAAAATCTGGAGTATTTCTCCGGAAGGTAGGTTATTCCTTCTTGGACACAGGAAACCCGTCACGCTTCATCTGCACACCTTCGTCTCAGTCCACCTAATTAGAGTAGGACACCAGACGTCAAAGATAGCGAAGTACCGCCAGGTTTCAGTCAGAAAGAGACACTTTATTGTACTTACAATGACCAAGCTTGGTCATCAGCATATCATAAGATCAATAAAAACCGCGTTCAGTTCTGCCCGACCCGGGTTTCGCTTGATGCACTTCTACAGGGGCACAAAACGCTCCAAACGAATACTCCTGATTTTCTGTGCTTGCAGCAGCGCGGTACACTTTACTTAGGGTACTTTTACACTAGCGGCATAGCTATCCGGCAGGCTGTTCACCCTCCATGCCGCAATTACCCGTGCACTGCCGTGCTGCCGCTCCGTCCCCATTGACTATAATCTGTGCACGGCCGGAGATCGCCGGACTAAAAGTCCGTGCACAGATGTGCTGCGCCGTACCTCCGCCCCCAGCCCCATTATAGTCAATGGGGACTGAGCGGCAGCACAGCAGTGCACGGGTACTTGCGGCATGGCGAAACCGTTAGGCTGTTCACCTGCCAAATAGCTATGCCGCTAGTGTGAAAGTACCCTTATACATTGGCTATTGTGTGAACACGACCTTCTTCGCACTCCTGGATCTGCGACGCCCCCAAGGTCAAGGACTGGAATTTTACTAATTTGATCTATTGCCAGATTCATTAATGATTGTGGCACGCACCAGAAATCTGGGTTCGGATTAATTATGAAATACATTTATACATGCGCCACTACTCACAGGAACTGCGCCTGCACGAGACTGATATAGTTTCGCTATAATGGCTGCCATCTTTAGACAGCCTCATCAGACTGCATGTATGGACATCGGGATTTTAACGAAATTCAGTTATTGAGCTGAACTAATCGGGTTCGTCCAAAGCAAGCCAAACCAGATTTGTTCATCACCACGCCTGAGCCCTGTTGTATGTCCAGGCACAAGTGTAGGGCCACGTGCAGGGTGTTTTTAAAAGCAATAAGCACATTATAATAATAAAAGGGCTTTTAACACTGGTATATATTGGGCACTGTGGAAAAAGTGCTGTGTATGCATTTTTGCACTTTTGGCCACAACAACTGTTGCATGATCAAAGATCACAGTGTAGCGGGACTGCCATAGGAATGAATGAGCCGCAAGCGTAAACGCAAGTCACAAAAAATGTAGCAGTGTTGGATTTTTTGCTATTTTGCGTGTCGCGGACTCAGCAAATGTGCAAGTCCCGCTGCAACCACATTCATTCCTATGGCAGCCCCGATACACTGCCATATTTGGGAGTGATGCATGTCGCGCCCAAAATTTCCATGTAGATGTACCCTAAAACTTTTGATATGACGCTTTCTCTCCTCACTGCACGGGAAGAAATTGAAACTTTAAGTCTCTCGCTTCCT
This sequence comes from Bufotes viridis, assembly GCA_033119425.1. Taxonomy (NCBI): domain Eukaryota; kingdom Metazoa; phylum Chordata; class Amphibia; order Anura; family Bufonidae; genus Bufotes; species Bufotes viridis. The sequence goes on along the minus strand of CM065590.1, from coordinate 149,377,096 downwards.
CTCATGCAATGAGGAGGAGCATGATATGTGAGTGCTTATCGCTTCTTGTTCTACGGATTTTGGGGGTCTCAGCACTCAAACCCCCACTGATCAAAACATTTGCTATTTTTTTTTTTGTGATATATCAAAAGTTTTACAAAATCTCAGGAAACCCTTTAAAGTATCATTTAAATGCATGAACAATAAATGTAAAAAAAATGGTGAAAACAAAGCCCCGTGAAATGGCAGAAATTCTAAAATGCTTAGTCCTTAGTCACATGAGTATAGCCACTGTAGATATAGATAAATGCAGTAAGTATCCAAATATAAATATGTAACCACTGCCTAAACTGGATACTAAAAACACTTTATTTGTTTATTGGATATACACTAAAACCATACACTGGGCAGGAGGCCCAATCATATCCCAGGCTGTGATACCTCCAGTTCCCGTGATTCCCTTATGGATGTTTGGGAATACGTAATGTGGAGTGATTGTAACTAGAGGACTGAAAACAAGCGGGACCATGCACTGAAATGGCAGGAAAAGTAGCCACTTCAAATGTAGAGGGTGTGTGTCCCACAATGAAAAAGGTAGCCCTTATTGGTAAAGAGCAGCCTGTGACACTAGGGAAGGTTCTCCCTCTGCTGCTGCTGTTGAATATATGAGATGCCGCCTCATGCGCTGCCACCTAGCTCTATTGGTAAAGCGCAGCCTGTGACACTAGGGAAGGTTCTCCCTGTGCTGCTGCTGTTGAATATATGAGATGCCGCCTCATGCGCTGCCACCTAGCTCTATTGGTAAAGCGCAGCCTGTGACACTAGAGAAGGTTCTCCCTGTGCTGCTGCTGTTGAATATATAAGATGCCGCCTCATGCGCTGCCACCTAGCTCTATTGGTAAGCGCAGCCTGTGACACTAGGAAGGTTCTCCCTGTGCTGCTGCTGTTGAATATATAAGATGCCGCTCATGCGCTGCCACCTAGCTCTATTGGTAAAGCGCAGCCTGTGACACTAGAGAAGGTTCTCCCTGTGCTGCTGCTGTTGAATATATAAGATGCCGCCTCATGCGCTGCCACCTAGCTCTATTGGTAAAGCGCAGCCTGTGACACTAGGGAAGGTTCTCCCTGTGCTGCTGCTGTTGAATATATGAGATGCCGCCTCATGCGCTGCCACCTAGCTCTATTGGTAAAGCGCAGCCTGTGACACTAGAGAAGGTTCTCCCTGTGCTGCTGCTGTTGAATATATAAGATGCCGCCTCATGCGCTGCCACCTAGCTCTATTGGTAAAGCGCAGCCTGTGACACTAGGGAAGGTTCTCCCTGTGCTGCTGCTGTTGAATATATAAGATGCCGCCTCATGCGCTGCCACCTAGCTCTATTGGTAAAGCGCAGCCTGTGACACTAGGGAAGGTTCTCCCTGTGCTGCTGCTGTTGAATATATGAGATGCCGCCTCATGCGCTGCCGCCTAGCTCAACGCGTTTCACCACTGGAGGTGGATCATCAGGAGCATAAACAGTGGAGCGCGGCACTGGTTATTTACAGTAGAGGGTATTCAGACATAACGCACATGACAATGTGCGCTACGGGCTACTGAGGTCTGAGCTAATCCTGCAAATTTTGCAGGAACTCTTGTTTGCCACGTGTAAGAGGACAGTGTTCTATCCACCTGGATAGAAGACGCCGGCATTTAGTGATGCGATGGACACGTGGAGGAGCGCTGGCCTCTCCAGGTATCGAGAGGTAGCGTCCGGCACTAGGATGGCCTTAGTCACATGAGCAATATGGAATGTATTAGGGTCGGTTCACTGCAAAACTAATGGTTTTGCATGCAAATTGAACCAAATTGCATTCAGTGTTTCATTTTTTCTCAGGATTTCATCCAGTTTACATTGTGGCATTTTAAAAAAATTAATAGAAAAAAAAAAATTAAAATAGACAGATCGCCAGGACCAGATGACGTACACTCCCATATCCTAAGAGAATTAATTAATGTCATAGGCAGACCATTATTTCTAAGGGTACTTTCACACTTGCGTTATTCTTTTCCGGCATAGAGTTCCGTCAAAAGGGCTCTTTGCCGGAAAAGAACTGATCAGGCATATCCCAGTGCACTGGATAGAAATGCATTCAGTTTGCATCAGTATGCCTTCCATTCAGTCACTGCGGTATTATGTCCGTCCAAAATGCCTGATCAGTCGCCGGAATGCCGGATCCGGCATTAATTTACATTGACTTGTATTAGTGCCGGATCCAGCATTGAGAAACAACTGAAGGACGGATCCGTACCGAAGGACCTGGGGTGACGTCACCGTCATGTGATCAGTGCAGGGGGCGTGGCTCAGCACGGGATCAAATCCAGTGCTGAGCCACGCCCCTGCACTGATCACGTGACGTCACCCCAGGTCCTTCGGCTGTTCAACAGTTCGGGTTGGTGGAAGCCGCCCCTTATGGATTCCATATGCCGCGATAGTGGAATCCATAACGGGATGCGCGAGTTACCACAACCCGAACGCCGAACTTTTTTTTAAAGTTCGCTCATCTCTATTAGTAATAAATGGATTTAAAAATCCATGATTGTTTAAAATCAAAAATAAAAAAATGTATTTTGTACTCTCAAATACAAGCTTCAAAATCATTACAAAAAGATTTAAAAAAAACTTGTAAAATATTTTAAAAAAATATAAAAGTTTAAATCACCCCCCTTTCTGTATAATAAAAAAATAAATACATAAATACCAAAACGTACTGCGACCGAAAACGTACTATTAAAATATAAAAATATTTTTCCAATACAGCGAATGGCGTAACGGAAAAAAGGGTCAAAATGGCCAATTTGCCATTTTGTCATTGCTTCTTTTACCCAAAAAAGAAAGTAATAAATAAAATGTGATAATGTGATAAAAAAAAGTCACACACTCCAAAATAGTATCAATAAAAACGACAGATTGTCCCACAACAAATGAGCCCACGCACAGTTCAGTAGATCTAGCTATAAAAAAAAGTTCTGCGGTTCAGAATATAGTGATGTAAAAAAAAAGTTAAAATTTATTTTTACACTATTTAGACATAAAAACCTATACATATGGGGTATCGTAATCGTACCCAGAGAATAAAGGGCAAACAGAACGCTGTGGGAACAAAACCCGTAAAATGCGTTTTTTTTTCTAATTACACTACACTTGGAATTTCTTTACCGCTTCCCACTACATTGTATGGCAAAATTAATGGTGACATTAAATAGTACAACTTGTGCTGCAAAAAATAAGCCCTCCTACAGCTATGTTAAATGGAATTATAAAAACATTATAGTTCAAGGAAGGTAGGGAAGAAAAATGAAAACACAAAAACCTTCGGTATCCTAAGGGTATGGACTCTGTTTGCAGGGAGTTTTCCATAGGATTGGCGCATAACAAATGTGTGCCAATATTCAAAAAGGGTCCAAAAACAGAGCCAGGAAACTAGAGGCCGCTAAGTTTAACATCTGTCGTGGGTAAACAGTTTAAACTGCTATCTTGGAGTACTTAAATGACAATAAGGAAAAAATGCCATATCAGCATGGCTTCATGAGGGATCGTTCTAGTTGAGGTAAGGTAGAGGTAAGTTCTAGTAGATTCAGAAACCACGGCACTCACTGGTTGCGTTGTAAAAGCTTTTTATGTTTTATTTCAATTTTATACATCCAGAAATCATTTTTAACAACTGGCCAACGTTTCGGTCTAACCTAGACCTTGTTCACGGCCATAGTATAAGAAGCTTGTGGAGTGCAGGATGGAGTAAGTTCTAGACTTGACTGCGGAGAATGAATGGATGTCGTATATCTGGACTTCTCCAAAGCATTGTACTCTGTGCCACGTAAAAGGTTAGTATATAAAATGAGAATGGACTGTCGGGAAAATGTCTGTAAGTGGGTAAGTAACTGGCTGAGTGACAGAAAACCGGGTGGTTATTAATGGTACACACTCAGATTGGGTCACTGTCACTAGTGGGGTACCTAAGGGGTCAGTATTGGGCCCTATTATCTTCAATATATTTATTAATGATCTTGTAGAAGGTTTGCACAGTAAATTATCAATTTTTGCAGATGACACTAAACTGTGTAAAGTAATTAACATGGAAGAAGACAGTGTATATATATATACATACATACCATACAGGACAGTATACTGCTACAGATATATCTGGATAGACTGGAGACTTGGGCAGAGAAGTGGCAGATGAGGTTTAACACTGACAAATGTAAAGTTATGCACATGGGAAGGAATAATGCAAGTCACCAGTACATACTAAATGGTAAAACACTGGGTAAGCCTACATGCACACGACAATGTTTTTTTGCGGCCTCCGTTCAGTTTTTTTTTTCGGATCGGATGGTTTTCCATTGATTTCTATGGATCTGTTAAAAATGCGGATGCCTCTTCCGTTGCCTGTCCGCGTCTGCTGTCCGCATTTCTTGTCCGCAAAAAAAATATGGCATGTCCTATTCTTGTCCGCAAAAAAAGGTTTGCGGACCAATAGAAGTCAATGGGTCAAGGAAGACAGATCCGCGATTTGCGGACAGCAAAAAACCACTGCCGTGTGCATGTAGGCTAAGGCTGAGTTCACACTTCAGTTATTTAGTCAGTTGTTTCCATCAGTTATTGTGAGCCAAAACCAGTAGTGAAGCCTACTCAAAGATCTGCATCTGAACTGGATGGACGGATGTATTTTTTTTAGCCTTTTAAACTTTGTGTTTTTAAAGCACGTGAAGAAAAACTGAAGAATAACACTCAACATCTCCTAGCAACCATCAATAAAAAATAGACTCCGGATGCCACGTGTGTGCTGTCAGTTTTTTTTAACTGACCCATTGACTTAAAAGGACTGGTCCTATGTAAAAAACTGGATGGAATTCCGTTTTGCGAACGGACAGCATCTGTACTGAATACTGACCCATTCATTTCAATGGGTCTATGTACATGAGCATTGATTATCACAGACCACCTTTGCATTCAGGACAAATCATAGCATGTTCTATATTGTCCGCTTTTCACCAAACCTTTGACCCATAGAAATGAATGGGTCTGTGTGAAAAACGGAAGGCAAGCGGATGCAGTCCATTTTACATTGATGGTTTCTAGGAGATGCCGAGTGTTATTCTTCAGTTTTTCTTAACGCACGTTAAACGTGGATGTCACAGGGAGAAAAAAAAAACGAATCTTCTCCCTGACGCTCTCTGCTGTGATTGGACCGCGCTACAGCCAGTTAGAAGGAGATGCCCATTGAGAGACAGGGCAGTCTCCTCCTCCCTATACCGATGCTATTCATTAGCATGCCAGCGGGGAAAACTGCAGGGGAGCACAGCGGGCGAGCGGAGCTGCTCCCAAACTAGTAAGCAATATTTCATCCGTGCACAGTGCCCTACATAACCTGCTAGTTATTTTGTAATGTCTGGACCCATGAAAGGTCCTCTTTAATATTTATTACCCTAGTTCTGCAGTTTACAGAAACACCCCATATGTGGTCGGAAACTGCTGTATGGGCACACGGAAGGGCTCAAAAGGAAAGAAGTGTCATATGGTTTTTTGAGGGCAGATTTTGCTAGACTGGTTTTTAGGCACCATGTCACATTTGAAGACCACCTGATGCACCCTTACAATAGAAACTCCCAAAAAGTGACCCCATTTTGGAAACCCACAGGATGAGGTGACAGTTTTGTTGGTGTTATTTTGGAGTACTTATGATTTTTGATCGCTCGATATTACACTTGTTGTGGCACCGTTTTTATTTTTGTTTTTTTACGGAGCTCTCCTGACAGGATAGATCGTGTATTGTTTTTGTAGAGCACCTTGATACGGATGCCACAATACAAAATGTGTATTTTTATTTTTTTGTTTCAGTTATACATAATAAAGCATCTTTGTAAACAAAAATAATGTTTTTAGGTCTTCATTTTCTGAAAGCTACATTTATTTTATTTTTCTGCCGATCATCTTGTGTTTTGTTTTTTTGCAGGAAGAGTTGACGTTTTTCTAGGTACTATTTTTGGATACATATGATTTTTTTGGATCACTGAACATTACACTTAATGGGGCTAAGTGACCCAAAATTGGTTGTTTTGGCACTTTTTTTTAATGGAATTCACCTTAGGTGAGGGGGGTTTCTAAAAAGCCTTTTTTCTGGGAGGAGGGGGCAATTGACTTATGTAGGGGCTGAGGTGATCTTTGATTGGCACTATTTTGGGGTACATATGTATATGTCTTTTTGATCACTTTGTATTACACTTTTTTGTGATGTAAGGTGATGTTTTGCACAGTTTTTATTTTTTTACGGCGTTCACCACGGTGCATAGAGACTCCTATTCCTTGCGGTCTCTTGGAATTACACACCTTGTGTATTGATGCTTTAACTAAAATAATTTCTATTTGATTATTGTACATACTTCACTTTGCATTGTACTATATGCTTGACGCCATTCTCTAATGATTGTACATCTGTGAATTTTTCCAGTATTCTGAAGGCCTTATCTGCCGAAAACGTTCACTTGATTTTGAAGCTGGAAATCCGCTTGTTGAATAAAAAATTACACTTGAAGCAATTCAGTGGAGTACAGGAGTTTAAATTCTTTCACCACAGTGCAGGGGGCTGATGGAGTCCGAGTGAGCCCCCTCCCTCTGCAAACCCCGCATGTGCTGTAGTCAACGCTGACTGTGGCATGTGAAGTCTTAATCCGCCGGCATCGCTGGATACAGCAGGGGCCTCACGAACATGTGCGTGATAATGCAGGAAGGCGTTAAAGATCTGATATCTTTAGGTACCTTCACATGGGACGACGATCTAGCAGATTGTCAGGAAGGAAGCATTCCTTCCCGACAATCTGCTGATCACTAGCGGAGGAGACCGGTGCATTTACATGCAGCAATCTCCTCCAGAGTATGGGGAGGAGGGATCACTAATGCCATAGCTCTTCCCCATACTGTCTCGTTGCATCCCGTCCGCAAAATACGGATATCCTCTGTGTTTTTTCATTACGACCAATAGAAAGGATTTATCCTTGTCTGCAATATGGACTAGAATAGAACATGTTCTATATTTTGTGGAACAGTGACACAGATTCATAGAAAATATAGATGTTTGCATGTTCCCATAGAGATTTACAGTTCAGTGTGATATCCACAAAAAGTACGGATAGCACACTGAAGAAAAATACGGCTGTGTGCATAATACCTTAGGCTAGAGCTACACAACAACGTATCACGCGACACATATAATTTTTATAATGATAGTCTATGGTGTCGCACTGCGACGCGACAGTTGCAGAACAATCCATCTTGGATGGATTTTTTGCTACTATCGTTTCGCAGTCGCAGCACGACACCATAGACTAAAAAAATTGTCGCATGACACGTCGCCGTGTAGCCTAGCCTAAGGCTGCGTTCACATCGGCATTAGGGTACTATTAGAGGCCTCCATTGCAGACTCCATCAAGAACAGAGAAACATGCGAGACTCCCTAATGAAACCCAAAAGACCCGATTATCAATGGGGTCCACCTGAGGCCATTAGTTTTCTATAACAGAAAAGAACAATGGAAACAACAACACTAGTGTGAACCCAGTCCTAATTTCCCCCCTGTAAGGCCTCATGTACGCTGCCGTTTCGTGCATTGGCACGGTCAATGTCCGTGCGGCGGCCGGGACGATATATAAGGGAAAGATCTGCACCTGTTCTGTGTTTCTGACCCGCAATTGGTTTTGGCTCAAAATTACTGATGGAAAACACTGAAGTGTGAGATAAGCTGGATGCACACCACCTTATTTTGGGTCCACATCTGATCTGCATTTTTTTGAAGTTTTTGCTCACAATCACTGAAGGTAATCACTGATCAAACACTGACTGTGAAAACGGCCTTAGGCCTAAAGGTTTCTTCACACGGGACTAATATTGGGGAAAAACGTTCATATAAACGTTACTTTATGATAATAGTCCGTGTAAAGGTGCTGTCAATTACCCGATGAAGGAGCACAGCAAAATCATTGTTTTTGGAAGTAGATTGTGCTGTGTAAACAGCGGTTTCCTGCCCAGAAACAATGGGTCTTTCTGTGGGTGTGCGATTACAGTAGCCATCCCTTGTCCCCACTCAGTGAAGGTGATTGCTGTCTGTAAATGCATCTCTCACCACCTCGAGCAGGCAGTTATTGTACCTTCCTGATCATTGCCTGCTCTGTCAGCATGTATAAATGTGCCATAAGGCTGGGTGTACACGGGGGTGGGGGGCTTTCCAGTGACTCAAAAATACCCCCAACTTTACAGCAAGTATATTTACTGAAGCAGACATGTAAAAAGATCTAGCCAGTCCCCTTTTAAATGCATGTATATGTTTATTTCAGATTAAGTGGGTCATAGCTCTGTTTTTCTGATCCAGGGCTCCAAATCCTTGCCTTCTCACAGACCTAGGACTCATGCACATGTTTAATGCTGTGTAACTGCATTTTGTATGTATGCTATGATGTATATACTGTTCATTTGCACTGTATTTGTGAGGCTCTGTGGAAAGGGTTAATGAATACTGAGAGACTTTTGGACTCTGAATGAGAAGCTGGTAATTTTCCACAGCTGCCATAGGCTGAATGTCTGGTTTCAGCTATGTTGATGTCTGGAAACTTGTTTTGTCTGGAAAAAAACTGCTGTGTCATTACCATTAAGTATCATTGAAGCTCTAATGTAAGTCTATGCCAGACGGGAGTGGTAACTTTGTAACTGTTTGCTCTGAGCTTCTCCACTCCACCCCTCCCACTAGAAGTCTAGCTAGAAATGGTATATAAAGAGAGCAGTCAGAGCCCCTAGTGTTCTGCAGCTAGGGACCAATGCTTGGAGGGGGAGACTCATGCCAGTCTGGATGAGTGACCAGAAGAAGACGCTAAGATGGGTACAGAGAGCCGCAGACCATGGGACACCAGCCCTGTGAGCAAGGAGCCACCCGGACTACTGAGCTACAGACTGTGGGCCTCCAGCCTTTGGCAGGGTACCAGCCTTCTGAGAGAGAGGGACAGCTAGCTCAGGCCTTTCCTCAGCATCAAACTCTTCTTCTGCCTGAGAGGAGACTGTAGAAGCCAGCCCTATGCCTTGCCTGTATTATTATGCACCTAAATTTCTCCAGTAAGGAAGCACACTGGTTTACTGCTCTCTGGACTTTTTTCCCATTGAGGTGCACCATGCCTTACCATCCCTTCTGGAGAGCAGTAACACGTAGTGACACCTCAACTGTGTCCGGAGGACCCAGCGTAGCGATGGGGCCACCCCAAAATCCGGTCACTGCAAGTGTTCATGTTACTTTATACTGGACAGCAGATTGTACTTCTGGTTACATTTTACATTTCGTTTAATTTGGGATACTTTTTTTTAAAAAAAAAGCTTTTTATATTACAGGCTAAAATATGTATAAAAAAAAAGTACAGATTTTTAAAGACTTTTTAAAATTGATTTCTGTTGAGAAACTATAGGCTCAATATGGACAAAAGCAGTGCATACTGTAGGGAATTTATCATGAGACTAATATTTGAAGTAAGCTTGGCGTAGATTTTAGTATGTTGCACGGCCTGCTGGAGGTAGCACCAAAGTTATGTAGAGGCCTGCGTCTCCATGTAACTTTGGCGCATCCACTGGCAATGCAGAGGGACTAAGACCGGTGTCTAAATCACCGGTTGTAATAAATGTCCCCCTTGGTGCTTGCTCTAGACATGGAGGAAGTCTAAGTACCCAAATCCTCAGCAATAATGTCTGTTTTACCTTTTTCCAACTCCAGGACAGGTCCACTGGTTGCAAAACTGAACTACATTTTATTCAGCCTTGGTCTCTTTTAATGTTAAAAGCATATGTTGGCCCTTAAAGCAGTAGACTGACATTGCATATTGCTACTAGTGAAAGGGAAACATAGTGTTTTTTTTTTTCCTTTTAAAAATTTGAGCTTTATTCTTTTAAATTGAAATAAGCCACTCTACTACTTGCACTTGCCATAGTTTTGATACGTCTTCCCCAGACTGTATTACGCTGCCCACTTTGTCATCCAATGAACCAATTAATTTATGAAAGCACTGAAACTTGGGTTTCACCACAGTGTACTGTGGACTAGGGAGTGTAAGAATAATTGACCACAAGTCTTTGAAAATGGTCCTTAAAAGGAGTATTCCAGTTTTACAAAGTGATGGCATATCATTAGGATATGCTATAACTTTATGATTGGTAGTGGTCCAACCTCTGGGACAGCTACCCATATTGAGAATAAATGGGTCGCAGCACTGGTTTAGCGCTGCATCCCCTTTTAATTTTATCTTGTACATCGATGCTCTTGGTCACATGGTCCTGTGTATGGAACTGCAGCCAGCCGCATTCATTTCAATAAAATGCAGGGCCGGTTCTAGCCTTTCTACTGCTTGAGATGAAAACTGAAATTGTGCCCCACCCCAGTGCCAAATTCTCAATTCAACCCTCCCCAAGCCTTAGTGCTAAAGACATATTTGGATGGACATTACTTTCAGCACTACCAAACATGCAGGAAAATACAGAACTACATAACCATTGCATTCAGTGATGTCTCCTCTGATGTAGACGTTCTCTTTCCTCATTTTCTCCATTCTGTCCATGCTGCCGTGACGACTTATTTCGGCTAGCTCTCTGCAGAGTTTGCGAATATTCAATATGCTGCTACGCTTCCGGTCTATGCACAGTTACTGCTCTGGTAACAGCATAGCAGCGGCACGGGTGCAAGATTGAGTGAGATGCCCGGTCCATCAATCAAGGAGAAAGCCTGTTTGATTAACTCTGTTTGAGTTAATTGATTTGTACAAATTAGTTTGCTCAACTCTAACCCTAATTAAAATTGGGTTTGAAATTGGGAAAAACCCTTTAAAGGCTATGAAAACCTCCAGGGGCTTTTTTTTATTTTTATTCTTGCATTCTACTCATTTTGGGCTAAAAATCATTTTTGCAATTACAACAAATTTTCAACAGTTTTATAGAGGTTAAATAACTTTGTTTACTCTGAGTTCCGTCAGATGAAGGCTCATGTGGAGCTTTTATCTCTGATCTCCTGACCACATAAACACTTAATATAGCTAAATTTGTATCAAACTGATATCAATATGGCTTAAATGAGTGTTTATGAAGTCAGGAGATCAGACATAAAAGCTCTACATGAGCCTTCATCTGATGGCACTCCAAGTAAACAGAAAGTTATTTAACCCATGTAAAACTGCTGAAATTTTTTAATAAAGGCCAATTACAAAAATTTTTAGACCAAAATGAGTAGCATGCAATAATAAAAAAATTTGCCCCCGAAGGTGTTCATAGCTTTTAAAGAGGACCTTTCACTGGTCCACAGTTTATGAGGCAAATGTATATACATGCAGAGCGGCACCCAGGGATGTCCCTGCACTTACTTGTATCCCTGGGTGCCGCTCCGTTCGTCCTCTGTAGCCCCCGGTACCGGCGCTCGTGCTTCTGATACTTTTGCCTGGGGCGGAGACATCTTTTTTTGCCCTGGGTGTCTCCTTCTCCCAAGGCTGGAGCGCTGGCCAATCGCAGTGCTCAGCTCATATCCTGAATATGAGCTGAGCGCTGCGATTGGCCAGCGCTCCAGCCTTGGGAGAAGGATACAAATTCAGAGCGGCGCAAGGCTAATTAGCATATTGTAAAAGTTAGATTTTTGGCGTAACAGGGGCACTGAGAAAAGTAGGAATAGGCTAGTTACGTTTAGCCGACATTAGCACATCGCTAATATCAGCTAGCTTAATAGGGTTAAATCTGGTGACAGAAACCATTTAAGTCAAAAGCATACTGCTGTCTTATCGATCTGCAATCTGTCATTTTTTACCTGAAACTGGAAATACACCTTAGCATGACAGATATTCTGTAAAAAAAAGACACAGCACACATGCATTTCTTCATGTTCATCTTTACTGAGAAACTCAACAGAAGTTAATAAATAAAATGATATTTTTACACTGAAAACAGTAGGGCTAGGAAACAGTAAGAGGCCACAGGAGTCACTCCAGGGGTCAAATCCCATTAGTGTGTGTATCAACGAAGGGATCATACTTTGCTGCTTAGAATACAGGTGCATACAGTATAGGAAGCACAGCACAGAAAGAAACGCCAGTAGGTCTCTGATAGATCCTGAGTCTATCAATTAATACATTCTATCTTCCACACACAAATAAACTGGACCTAGTGATTTTACAGAACACAGCCCCACACCAGGATCTTCTTCAGAGATGCATATATCAGTATATTATTTTTAGGTTAACCATACTTGGGCTTCTATTTTGTGGAGCATGGAAACACTGAAGGGTTGTAAACACAATATTAATAAGTGGCTCTACCATCCTATCAGTTACCTGTAATTCTAACAGTATGCCCTAAAGATACATAAGGTTCTGCATTTATTGTTCTATCCTTTATTGTAATGCAAAATAATATTCAGGCCATGTGATTGCAGCATCTTTATCTCTTTCAGTATACATTTTTACTTCCTCCGATTCACGGATAATAATGAATAAATGAAGATTTACACTTCCCCATGATACACTTACAAATTCACTTACAGCAGTTTAAGATGTTCCACAGGTCACACAGGATCTGTTCTTAAATGGGTTTTCCGGGAGTGCAATATCGAAGCCCTATCCTCAGGATATTAGATTGGCGAGGAACAGACTCCCAGCAATCCTTTGGATCTGCTCTTTGAAAGGACCGAATGGCTCATCTCACAGAGTACCAAGCACAGTGCCATACGTCGTATAGTGGCCGTGCTTGGTATTGCTGGCCATTCACTTGAATAGGACTGAGCTGCACGTAGGCCATGTGACCAATAAATGTGACGCCACTTGTCCTCTTTGGACAGCTGATGGCGGGGTTGCCGGGAGTCAGACTCTCACCTAAGGATAGGTCATCAGAATTTCATATTTTGAAGTTTGTGTGCGGGTTCGTGTTCTGGTATTTACTGAATTGCATTATGGCTTCCGTTACCATGGACCATGACGGAATGTCTATGGCCTGCATAACGGATCTGTTCGGTTTACTTTTATGCAGGAGAGGACTCCAGCATAACGGAAACCGGACAAATCCGTTATGCGGGCCATAGACTTCTATTATGACGGAATGCCTCTAAAGGCATTACGTTATGCATTCTGTCATGGAATTTCTCTATAGGCATTCCGTTATGGTCCGTGGTAACAGAATCCATAAAGCAATTCAGTAAATACCACAACATGAACCCGCACACGAACGTTAAACTATGAAATTCACCCATCCCTAGTCATCATGATTTTACTCCAAGAAAACCCCTCTAAGACTGGTCATACACATTAGCTATCAGTGGAATGATCCTTCAGCAACTGCTATTCCTTCTGATACCCCCGTACACATGCATGCTTAGCTTGGACAAGCGTGTATGTGTTCTCAGTGCAGAGAGGGGAATAAGCTTCTGATAGACACTTTTGGCAGTGGCTTATCTTCCTTGCTCAGGATCGGACATGTTGAAATCTAACAGCCTGGACATGTTGAAATCTAACAGCCTGATGCTGCTCTTCCCTGATATCTGCTGTCAGGAGGACCACATACATTAGATGTTCAGCTGACATTAATCTAACGTGTATGACCAGTTCACAACTGTTTTAGTGCAAGTATGAAACCAATACCCCAAGCGCACTCTCTGTTACTATATTAAATAGCTGATCACTGTGTCAAGGCCTGGACAATGTCCTTAGCTAACATGGTTGCAATCACCATTTTTTCACTATTGATAGTCAGCAGGGCAGAAGACGCATCCTTCAGAGTCAAGGTCACCAGGACGAGGGTTCCACTGGACACTGTTTTAGCTGCAAATCTGTAGACAATTACAAATATTATTAACAAAGTTGTACGAGAACATAAGATTTCCTGCTATGGGGCAGATCTACCACTGCTGTAACATTTAGACACAGTTGAATGCTGTATGATACGTTTGGTACATCTTATTAGAACATTGACACGTTTGTCTGTCTTTACATTACCTATTGGTTGGCCTACTTTGTAGGAAAAGTTTTGGCACAACTTTGTCGACTGTTAAGCAACACCCCCTTTCCACTAAGCCATGCTTAGTCCGCCACTAAGGTACACTTAGGCCTCTTTCACACTTGCGTTCTGAGGATCCGGCAGGCACTTCCGTCCCGCCGGATCCGTCAGAACGCAAGTCGCCTGAAAGCATTAGAAGAATGATCAGGATCCTGATCAGTCTTCGAAATGCTTTCAGGTTACTATGGCAGCCAGGACGCTATTAAAGTCCTGGTTGCCATAGTAGTAGTGAGGAGCGGGGAGCGGTATACCTACAGTCCGTGCGGCTCCGGGCGCTCAGAATGACGTCAGAGCGCCCCATGCGCATTGATCACGTGGTCCATGCGATCACGTGATCCATGCGTGTGGGGCGCCCTGACGTCAATCTGGAGCACCCCGGGAGCCGCACGGATGGTAAGTATACTGCTCCCTCGCTCCCCACTACATTTTACCATGGCAACCAGGACTTTAGCGTCCTGGCTGCCATGGTAACCATTGAGAAAAAGCTAAACGTCGGATCCGGCGATGCGCCGAAACGACGTTTAGCTTAAGGCCGGATCCGGATTAATGCACTTCAATGGGCATTAATTCCGGATCTGTCGTTACGGCATGTCTTCCGGATTTTTGGACGGAGGCAAATCCGCAGCATGCTGCGCTTTTGTCAACGTCCAAAAAACGTGGACATACTGAACGGAAGACATCCTGATGCATCCTGAACGGATTGCTCTCCATTCAGGATGCATTAGGATACTCCTGATCAGTATCTTTCCGTCCTAGAGCCCCGAGGACGGAACTCTAGGACGGAAAGCAAAAACGCTGATGTGAAAGGGGCCTTAGACTAGCAAGGTACATGGCAGGCACATTGGGGGAGATTTATCAAACTGATGCAAAGGAAAACTGGTTTAGTTGCCCATAGCATCCAGAGTCCACCTTTCATTTTCCAAAGGAGCTCTGAAAGATGGAATCTGTTTGCTAGGTTGCTTATGGGGCTACTCCATTGTGTTTTTTGGTGCACTAAAGGTGGCCACACATATTAGATGTGTATCAGCTCTACCTGGGAGGATCGGGAGAGAATCCTGCTGGCCAAATATGTGTTCTAATGTGTATGGCCTTTTTTTGCCAGTATTCTGGCGTGAATACTGGCTTTTTGGCAGACAATGTACCAGTATGCAGCGGTATTTAGTTTTTTTTATTTTATTCTGTGACGGGGGCTCCAGCCGGAACGTCCGCTGCAGATGTGCACTTAGTCTTAGTAAATCTCCCCCATTGTTTTTACAGAACTGAAAGGAGAACAAGACCAATAAATAGTTACAGTAGAGTGTGAAGGGAAAAGTATTTTCAAGCAGTCAACAGTCAGCACGGAGATACCAGAATATAACATTGTTTGTGTAGCCCTAGAGACAATTTACATTACAGGGAACCATAACAATTATTATTATTTTTTATTTTTTTTTCATTTTTCCACTTACATTCTGGCGGTCAGAATTTTTTTTTCACTCATAGTTGTATGAGACTTTTTTTTTTTTTGAGAGAAAGAAAGTTGTATTCTATATTGGATAGGTTGTTACAATCATGATGATACCAAATATGTATATATATCATTTTATACTTTGGGACTTTTATTGAAAGTTTATTAATTGTAAAAAATACCTTTTGTTTAAGATTTTTATTATATTTATTTTACTTTTTTTTTTTTATCACAAGGGAGGATTTAATATTGGTTTATAGTTTTCAACTATAAAGAATTGGCATACACCTATCAGCCATAACAATCAAATATTGTGTAAGTGTTGTGCTGCCAAAACATCTCTATCACCTTGAGGCGTGGATTCCACAAGACCCCTGAAGGTCTTCCTGAACAATTTTTGTAGTGTGGCCTACTGAAACAGGCCACTGCCATTAGGGAATACCACTGATAAGAAGGGGTGTACTTGGTCTAAAATGTTTAGTTAGGTGATTCATGTCAAAGTAACAGTCACATAATCAAAGGTTTACCAGCTGAACATTGTCCAGAGCAGGGCTGCACAACGCAGAGCCAAGGTTTGCGGCCCCCATCTTGTAGGACGTGATCAGCTGTGTTTCCACTGGATTACAGCACCTGCAATCTAGCAGGAGCAGGTTGGATCCCCAGCTGTTAGTGACAGCAGGGACTCGAGAAGAAGACAGAAGAAGTTTATAACCGCTTCTGCCTTCTCCTCAGATAGGTGCACAGCGCCCAGTGAGGTATCTCAGGGCAGAGGAGTGCAGAGCTGCAGGGTCACTAGACCCTGATCAGCTCTGCCCTGTACAAAGCCCTCACAAGAGGCTGGTTTCTGTAACTGGGGGTCCTTTGGATGCTCCAGTTACAGTGGGAATTGTGTTAAATTAAAAAACAAAGCCCCATTGTCTCCCAAAGGTCTTTCAGTGACCTCTTCGGAACAAATTATGTCGCAAAAAATACATTAATAAAAAGTTTACAAAAATTATAATTTTTTTAAAAAAAAAACTATAAAATAAAATATCTAATAAAATACAAATAAAAGGAAAAAGTGCAAAATAAAAAGTCAGTGTCCCCCAGAGGTCTTGGTGGACATATGTGGCAAAAATATATTTTAAAAGAAAATGTAAAAATAATATTAAAATACAAATAAAATGAAAAAGGAATATCTACAAAATAAAACTGTTTACTCCCCCCCGCCCCCCAACAGTCTTTTTATGACCTCTTGGGGGACATGTGTGGCAAATATATATATAAACAAAAATACTAATAAAAGAAAAAACTGCAAAATAGAAAATGTCAGCTACATATTATGTAGCAGAAATATATTACAAAAATAACTTACAAATACATAAAAGAAATAACACTCACACCAATTAAAACTGTCGCCAAACTATACATATTGTATAACAAATCAGCTGACAAAATAGGGAACTAATTATAATAATTTATATTGGTCAGTGTGCATATTTAAAGGGGTTTTCCCCTTTTTTAATATTGATAACCTATTCTGAAACACGCGCACCCAGCAGTCCACATGATGTGCACCAAAAAGTGATTATATGATTCTGAACCAGACCACCTTCTTCCATTGCCTCATGGTCCATGTCTGATGCTCACATGCCTGACTTTTAGTAGGTACTAACCACTACGTACAGGAGCTGTCATTTTGGAGTTTCTCTGACCTAGTCGTGTAGTCATCACAATTTAGCTCTTGTCAAAAGTTGCTCAGATCTCTACACTTAATTTTTCCCGCTTCCAACACCTCATCCTCAAGAACTGACTTTTCACTTGCTGCCTAATATATCCCACTCCTTGATAGGTGCCATTGTCACAAGATACCATTATGCATTTCACCTGACAGTGGTTTACTGTGATCACTGATCGCTGTACGTCCATTTGTTCGTATGTTAGCCTATGTATGCACAGTACACAGGGAGATGTTAGAGCATACCTAAGTCTTTAAAGGGAACCTGTCAGCAAAAAATAGCATCTAAATGTGTTAACAGTACCTCCTAGTGCCCGCAAAGTGTCTCCACATGGACCTTTTCTTCCTCTTTTCACTGTTGGTTTCACTGAGAAAATGCACTTTTATTCTGCCGCTGCCCCGTGCTTCAAGTCAGGCTTGAAGTCATGGGGGCAGCGGCCTCGGCGTCTTCCACGGTCCTCTCCCCGCCCCTTGCCGAGATGCATTGCCGGGACCGCGCTCTAAGGCCGCATGCGCAGTAAAGGGCGGCTGGAGCGCGGTCCCGGCTGCCGCGCGTACTACGCAGTCTGCCAGCTATGATGAATCGCTTGCAGGCTGTAGATGTAAAATAAATCGCATCAAACAGGTATATCAGACGCTGTTTTGTTAACAGCGTCTGATATACCTGCTACCTGGTCCTCTGGTGGTCCCATTTGCTGGGATCGACCACCAGAGGACCAGGTAGCTATGTAAAGTAGCACCAAGCACCACACAACCCCCCTTGTCACTTATTAACCCCTTGCTAACCCCTGATCACCCCCCTGTCACTGATCACCCCCCTGTAAGGCTCCATTCACATGTCCATATGTGTTTTGCGTATCCGCAAAACACGGACACCGGCAATGTGCTTTCCGCATTTTGCAGATCCGCACATTGCCAGAACTATATAGAAAATACCTTTTCTTGTCCGCAATTGCGGACAAGAATAAGACATGTTCTATATTTTTGCGGAAAGGAAGTGCAGATCCGCAAGTCCGGATCCGAGCGGGACAAAGTCTGTCCCCATAGAAATGAATGGGTCCGCAATTCCGTTCCGCAAACAGAATTGCGGACGTGTGAATGGGGCATAAGGGTCCCTTATCACCGCCAGTTAGTTAGCTACTTGTTAGGAAGTTAGCGCCCAGCCCACCGCACCGCAGTCACTGATTTTGGCAGAGATTTTTTCATCCACATTGATCGATGCGAATGAAAAAATCTGTGCCGTTCATTTTTTTTTCAGCCCAGAGGCTGAACGGAAAAAAAAAATCTCATTACCCGTATGCTCAATATAAGGAGAATCGCAGAAACTCCTAATGCTGGCCATACGTGTAATGATTGCGAAGACCCTTAAATGCCAGAGCAGTACAAACACCTCAAATGTGACCCCATTTTAGAAAGAAGACACCCCAAGGTATTCCGTGAGGGGTATGGTGAGTTCATGTAAAATTTTATTTTTGTCACAAGTTAGTGGAATATGAGACTTTGTAAAAAAAAATAAAAAAATAAAAAGAAAAAATATCAATTTCCGCTAACTTGTGCCAAAATTTATTTTTTTCTGTGAACTCGCAATGCCCCTCACGGAATACCTTGGGGTGTTTTCTTTCCAAAATGGGGTCACTTGTGGGGTATTTATACTGCCCTGGCATTTTAGGGGTCCTAAAGCGTGAGAATCCAAATGCGTAAAAATGCCCTGTGAAATCCTAAAGGTACTCATTGGAATTTGGGCCCCTTTGCGCATCTTAGGTGCGAAAAAGGGTCACTCATGTGGTATCGCCATACTCAGGAGAAGTAGGGCAATGAGTTTTGGGGTGTATTTTTATATATACCCATACTTTGTGTGAGAAATATCGCTGTAAACGACAATTTTTTAAATTTTTTTATACAAAGTTGTTAATTTACAGAGATATTTCTCTCACCCAACATGGGTATATGTAAAAATACACCCCAAAACACATTGCCCTACTTCTCCTCAGTACGGCGATACCACATGAGTGACACTTTTTTGCAGCCTGGGTGCGCAAAGGGGCCCAAATTCCAACGAGTACCTTTAGGTTTTACAGGGATGCTCACAATTTAGCCCCGCCCAAAATGCCAGAACAGTAAACACACCCCACAAATGACCCCATTTCGGAAAGTAGACACCCCAAGGTATTCACTCAGGGGCATAGTGAGTCTGTGGGAGATTTTTTTTTTTTTGCCAGAAGTTAGCAGAAATGGAAACTTCTTTATTTTTATTTTTTTTTCCTCAGAAAGTTTCATTTTCCGCTAAGTTGTGAAAAAAAAATGAAATGATACATGAACTCACCATGCCCCTCCGCGAATACTTTGGGGTGTCTTCTTTCTAAAATGGTGTCATTTGGGGGGTATTTATACTATCCTGACATTCTAGCACCTGAAGAAACATGACAGGTGCTCAGAAAGTCAGAGCTGCTTCAAAATGCGGAAATTCATTTTTTTGCACCATAGTTTGTAAACGCTAAAACTTTTACCCAAACCAATAAATATATACTTATTGGATTTTTTTTATCAAAGACATGTAGAACAATAAATTTATAGAAAAATGTATATAGAAATGTAGTTTTTTTTTTTCAAATTTTACAACAAAGTGAAAAATGTCATTTTTTTTGAAAAAATTTCGGTCATTTTTGATTAATAGCAAAAAAAGTTAAAATGTCAGCAGCAATGAAATACCACCGAATGAAAGCTCTCTTAGTGAGAAGAAAAGGAGGTAAAATTCATTTGGGTGGTAAGTTGCATGACAGAGCAATAAACCGTGAAAGTAGTGTAGTGCGGAATTGTAAAAAGTGGCCTGGTCATTAAGGGTGTTTAAGCTAGGGGGGCTAAAGTGGTTAAGTAGATATAATCTTAATTAGTCTAGCTCAGTGGTCAGCAAACTGCGGCTCTAGAGCCATATGTGGCTCTTTAGCCCCTTGATATTGGCTCTTCCAGGTGCGGGCTCACATGTACAGTGCGATCGCATTTTCGTTGCCCGTGGGAAAAATCGGCAGGAGGGGGAGGACCAGGAAGCGGTGCAGGCTCTGTACTCACTGCTTCCTGGTCCTCGGCTGTAGGCTGTGCAGTGGCTGCGCACAGTGTGAGGCGCTCTGTGACGTCACGCTGTGCACGCCAGTTCACAACACTGCCGACAGCAGGAGGAACACAGAGCGAGGGTGGTGAGGAGCAGCGGCATCCAGGAGCTGGAGAGGTAAGTGCTTGTTTATTTTATGAAACTTGGGGCTGATCTGAGGCAATGGGGGTGATGAGAATCATAGTGGGGGATATGAGAGGTATCATGGATAATAAAGGGGATGATGAGAATCATAATGGTCGATATGAGAGGCATCATTGATGATAATGGGGATGATGAGAGGCATGGGGCTCTTATCTGAGGTCTGATTGGGGGTCATTTACTTTGGGGTCTGAGCTGACATCTGATCTGAGGGAGGTCTTATTAACATTGGGGGGTCTGATTAGTGGTTTGCCCTGAGGTGGAATAAAAAATATATATTTTTTATATTGTCCTCCTCTAAAACCTATGTGCGTCTTATAGGGTGAAACGTTGTGGAGTGTAGGATGTAGTGTCGAGGATTGAGAAAGGTATGTTCAGATGGTTAGGAATACCCTTAAGTTAATAACAATGTACCTTCCTATATAGTTTACGTTTAAAAAATTTGGCTCTCAGAAATTTATTTGGCTCAGTTGACTAATAAGTTTGCCCACCACTGGTCTAGCTACTTTTAATTTTGATTAGCAGGCCATGGGGAAATATAGAACTATTTTACAGATTAAGGGCTAATGCACACAAACGTTTCTTTTTTTCCGTTTCAGTTCTGTTTTTTTTTTAGTTAGTATACGGAAACATTCATTTCAATGGATCCGCAAAAAAACAGAAGATACGCCGTATGCCTTACGTTTCCGTTCCGTTCAAAGATAGAACATGTCCTATTATTGTTCGCATAACGGACAAGGACGGCACTGTCTTATCATGGGCCAGCTGTTCCTTCTGCATAAAACAGAATGCACACGGACGTCATCCGTATTTTTTGCAGATCCTTTTTTTGCGGACCGCAAAATACTGAAAAAGCCATACAGTCATGTGCATGAGACCTAAGGGTCCATTCACACGTCTGCAAAATAAATCCGGAACCATGTGCTGTCCGCATCCGCACTTCCGTTACGCAAAAAAATAGAACATGTCCCATTCTTGTCTGCAGACACGGACAAGAAAAGGCATTTATATTAAAGTGCCGGCCATGTGCGGTCCGCAAAATGAGGAACGCACATGGCCGGGTGTCCGTGTTTTGCGGATCCGCAATTTGCGGACCGCAAAACACTTGTGGACGTGTGAATGGACCCTAATTGTATTTTTTTCTTTCCCTTGGATTCTTCACCACAGTTGTCCATAGCTGCAGCCTCCTCCTCTCTACCATTATCAACATACCTGCTTTCAAGACCTATTCATTTAGGCTACTACAGAGGGTGCTACTGTTATGCTTTGGCTGATAGGCTCTTAGCCAGCATGGTGCATTACACATAACCAGGTGACCGGCATCTTATAGAAGCCTAAGGGTGTATTCGGATGTTGGAGTTGAGGATTGCGCTGTTCAAACATGTTAATTAAAAGGGTATTATTGTTATTGAAAGTTATCTCTGCCGCTCCACTCATTTTTATGGATATAAATGAATAGAGTAGCAGCGCCCTATTGTAAACAGCCGCTCCGACTATTACAGAGGGGCTCCACGGGGAATGGGGTCCCCGTTCTTGTGATCGGTGGGAGGCCCAGCAATATGCCCCCACGATCTGAAAGTTATCCCCGTCTCTGTGAATAGGGAATAACTTTCTATAACCAGAATACCCCTTCAAGGGTTCAACATTGCGGAAGAGATCCGGACCCATTCATTCTCTATGGGGCAGGAATGCGTACAGCACACAGTGTGCTGTCCGCATTTCCGGAGCGCTGCCCCGAACTTCCAGTCCGCGGCTCCAGAAAAAAATAGAACATGTCCTATTCTTGTCCGCAATTGCGGACAAGAATAGGCAGTTCTATGGGGGTGCCGGCCGGGTGTGTTGCGGATACGCAATACACTATGGACATGTAAATGGACCCTAAATGTGTTTTTCCAACGTGGTGTTAAATGGGTACACCAGTATACAAAACTTGACGCCTATCGAAGTATGTGATGCAGAGTAAAAATCCTCATTAAATAGTAATTAAAGCGCTCGGACAATTCTTACCACTTTTTCTTAAATGCCCCAATTTACTCACATGACCACTTTCAGGGTTGTCCCCATCTGCATTCTGCAGAGCAGGTGCTGAAGCTACCATCCTGGGGACAGCCAGGAAGCTGCCACTTGAGTAAATCAAATGACCGCCGCCATCCTGGTTGCCATGGATGGGGCAGTGACTTGGCACATGGGCCATTAATAGGCAGCTGGGGGCCTTCTAAACAGCATTCAAGTGTGAAAAAACGCCTCTGTGCAACTGCTAGTGACACTTCATTTCAGGGGGAGCTCCATGGGGCTTGGGGCCTCAGTTTTCACAATCGGCAGAAGTCCCAGAGGTAGAACTCCCACTGATCTAATAGTTAGCACCTATCCTGTGGAACCAGAATACGTCATATCACATTTGGGTCTCTCAGTGAACTGGAGTGTTAATCTTTTAGCAGTAATTATGGCCTTTTCAGTGATATACTGCTAATATGCTTTGCCTGCAAAGGCTGCCTGCCTAATGAAGATTTATTCAGGAATGATCCCATTTTCAGTGCTTCTTACCTGTATTCTTTATCCGCACCGCAAGGAACACGGTTCATGTTAGCAGCAGATGTGACTCGCTGTACAATGACATGGTCACTTTGATACTTCCCAGACACTGACAATCGTTCTGTGCTCTCATTCATACCAGTAAGTTTTCCTGCATTACACAAATACATAGTAATATATGCATTAGGATATGTTTCATTTAATACGGCACTCTTTTGGTATACTTTGGGTTCTTACGACAAACTGATGTACTGTCTATGTTGGGCGCATTTCCCGCCATATACCTCAATGTAGGGTATGTAGTGCCCTAGAGCAAGGAGTACTTTGACATTTTAACATTTGTGGACATTTGCCTATAGGCCCTATGCAAAGTTAAAACGTCTTACTTTATTTCTCTTGAAAGGGTTAACTTATACTGTTTAATACGGTGTAACTGCATTATATATATATATATATATATATAGTGATATATATCCTGTTCATTATTACTGTATTTACATGACTGTGTGAAAAGGGTTAATGAATACTAAGAGACTGTCAGGGCTTTGATTGAGAAGCTGGTAATTTTCCACAGCTGCCATAGGGTTTAAAGAAGACCATGTTTTGGAGGGAAAAACCCAGACTTGTTTACCAGCATGTTTTGGAGGGAAAACCCAGGCTTGTTTACCACCAAAAATCTCTTTTAAATCTCTAGTTTTAGCTATGTTGTTATGTCTGGAAACTTGTTTCTGGAAAACCTGCTGTGTCATTGCCATTGAGTATCATTGAAGTCTATACCAGATGGGAGCTGAAACAATGTATCTGTTTGTGCTGAGTTTCTCCACTCCACCCCTCCCACTAGAAGGTTCTAGTCTAGCAAAAACTGTATATAAGGAGAGCAGTCAGAGCCCCTAGTGTGCTGCAGTTAGGGAACAGTGCCTGGAAGAGGAGACTCTGCCAGACTACTGAGAGACCAGAAGAAGACACTGAGATGGGGATACGCTGCAACAGATCCTGGATCAACAGCCTTTGGCAGGGTACCAGCCTTCTGAAGAGAAAGTGGGACAGCTAGCTCAGGGCTTTCCTCAGCATCAAACCCTTCTTCTGCCAGGGAGGAGACTGGAGAAGCCCAATGCCTCACCTGTATTGTTTTGCACCTGAATTCCTCCAGTAAAGAAGCACCCTGGTTTACTGCAGACCCTGACTCTCTGGACTTATTACCCATTAGGGTGCACCACGCCTTACCATCTCTTCTAGAGAGCAGCAACACGTGGTGACATCTCGATGGTGTCTGGGGGACCAGCGTAGCATTAGGCCCACCCCAAACCCGGCCACTGCAGGTAAAGTATAACTGCCAAATTTTTTTTTTTTACTATTGGATTTTGGTGATTAATATCACCTTGTTGGCCCTGTTTTAATTTCTGATTGTTTAATAAATAACCCCTAAAAGCCACCTAAAAGTCCCCAGTATTGGCTATTGTTACCTGAGATAAAATCAGGTTGCTATGCTCCTTCCGTCTACCAGATAGAGGACGGAGCACGCTGGCTGCGTGCACTGGGAACTGATAGTGAGTCAACATTGTAAGGGAATGTATAAAAAGCCAGGTTCTTCCTGACAGGAGATAACAGTGCTGGGCTGTGTGTGTGACCTTCTCCACATGCCTGTGCTTGGCAGACACTCCCTTAGCAGTTCAGGACAATGTGGCTGCTCAGTGTATAAATGACAGCCTTATCTGATAAGAGGAGAGCTTGTAGAAGGACTACAGGCTTCAGCCAGACCTGGGAACTTCACTGCAAGACCTCCCTATACAGTGCTGGTCTTCACTAACTTCCCTGCAGGTGTCCTATGGATTAGCCTCAGGGCTGAGGGCGGCCATCTTAACAGAATAGTGAAATTGCAGTTTTATGCAGACTGGTTGCTAAGGGCTGAATCTTATTAAATAAGGGGTAAGTAAGTCTAATAGTTATTGATTCAGGAATATTATCATATTAGTAACTACATATATGAAAACTGAAATTAGGGTCTAAATGTGACAGTTATCCTTTAAAACTATGTGTCACCATAGTCTTAGGGTACATTCACACGACCGTATGTGTTTTGCGGTCCGCAAATTGCAGATCTGCAAAGCATGGATACTGGCTGTGTGTGTTCCACATTTTGCACTATGATAGAAATGCCTATTCGGATAATGCGGACAAGAATAGAACATGCTCTATCTTTTTTGCGGGGCCGCGGAACGAAACTACAGATGCTGTCTGTTGCAGCCCCATTGAAATGAATGGGTCCACACGGTTGAGTGAATGTACCCTAACTAAGCAACATTTCTGAACGTGATTTTTCTTACTTACATGACCGCTATTTTATTTGCTCTTTTCAAGAAAGCTAGCAGACACAAGATATGTTTTCTGTTATGTTTTGGCCTCTGTCATTTCTTTACTCACCCTGCTCTCTCTTGAACTCATTTTCACTCATGAACACCGGAAGCATTAGTTCTCCCACTGGAGGCTGGATGGACACATAGAACTGCCGTGTGTGGGTGCTGCAAAATCAACAAATTAGATTTTGCCACTTTTCTTTATTCTTTATGGGTATTCACAAGGCTACATACAGAACTAATAAATATAAAATAAGCTCTCACCAGAGCTGGAAGTTGGCAGCTTGCGTGGAGTCACAGAAATCAATGCCCATTATCACAGACGTACTTTCACCTGGTGACAGTGATTCTGTGGAATAAAATGAATGTAACACAGTATGTTAGAGAACATGTTTATCCATTAAAGGGGTTGTCCATATGGCCGATTAGACATGAGGACATCATAGTTCTGCTTGGGAAACCCCTGTATGAACCAGAACAGATAACTGCTTTGTAGAGTGTTGTTCCTGTACGTCTTGGACAGTCATTGATCTGAATGGCTGCCATGTAATACTACATTTCTTTTGCAGCTGCCCCTGCAGTGTCCACTTCATCTAAAAGGTTTGCAGAAATCTATGCAGAAACAACCCTTTTCAGATTTATGGCACAGGGAACTGACCCTAGCCCTGTTATATTTCTAGTGCTACAAACAAAACCACCTCCAGGCTTAACAGTTGGCAAAGTGTTCTTGTCTTCAAGGTTTTTTTTTGGCAGTACAATATTCATTACTTATCCTCAGGATAGGTCATCAAGATCAGATTGGTGGGGGTCTGACTCCCGGCACCCCATTTGATCATCTGAACTGTACTGCTCCGACGAGCAATGTGGCCTTCTCTCTGCTCACCAAGCACAGGAACGTACAGTATAGTGGCTGTGCTTGGTATTGTAGCTCAGGCCCATTCATGTGAATGATGTAATTGGCATAGGAAGAGGCTGCAGCGCTCAACGGAGCGACAAAGCTTCTTCAAACAGCTGATTGGTGGAAGTGCTGGGAGTCAGACCCCCACTGATTTGATATACATGACCTATCCTGAGGAAAAGTCATCAATATTTTACATATGGAAAACTCCTTATGCTTATCTTTTTTGGAGATTATAGTGAAAGAGTTCCATCTTTTTTGTTCAGACTTTAGTAAACAGATCACAGGTAGAGCCCCGAGGATGACTCCTGTATGCAGAACACGTTTGTGCAAGCAACACTGCATAGCAGACTAACCAATGCTTCCAAGGCACTCAATTGTTTCTTCAGGTCCTTGGCAGCGATGCTGAGTTTTGTTCTGCATAACTTCCCAATCTATGCTCAGTTCTGTTTTAAAACCCTTGGGTCTTGTCATATGGAAAATTTGTCAGCTTTCATACCGCACACATCATTATTTGGATGCACAAAACACTGGGATCATCAATTTTGTGTACTAGACAGTCTGTGCGTAAAAAGCACTTGGCCTCTTTTCTAAGTTAGTAGAAAAAAACAGTAGGACAAATGTGGATAGATCCGGCACCCAAATAAAAGCAAATTACTTTCTTAACTCAGAACATAGTGGAAAAATATTAAAACCACTGTTGCTTACGCGTTTTGGGCATACAAGCCCTTCCTCATATCATACAAGACATGATAAAAATTTATATACTAACGGCATGCTAAAAAAAAGCAGTAACACAGAAAATCTGGCATGGATGGAATAGAAGCTGGACTAAAAATATATTAAGATATATAAAAGAGTAATATAATATAATATATCAAGCCCAGTACAAGATATATATATATATATATATATATATATATATATATATTGCAAAATATATAATATGCATTTAACAATAAGGTAAAATGCAATGTGAATAAGGTTACCAATATAGGTATGACAAATGACAAATCCAAAACCTGTCAGCTTTCATACCGCACACATCATTATTTGGATGCACAAACCACTGGGATCATCAATTCTGTGTACTAGACAGTCTGTGCGTAAAATCACTTGGCCTCTTTTCTAAGTTAGTGGGAAAAAAAGGTGTGGTAAAAAAGTCTTGTTTCAAATCACGAAAGTCCGCAAAACACGAAAGCTGCTCCGCGTTCCGTTCCGCCATTTGCCCATTGTAGAAATGCCTATTGTCCGCAAAACGAACAAGAATAGGACATGCTCTATTTTTTGCGGGGGCACGGAACGGAGCAACGGATGAAGGGGTTTCTGGAGCCTAAGAACCACACTTCCATACCAAAATAAGGTGTATTCGTGATACTTTTAAATGCTGTAAATTATAAATGCAGTTTTCTAGCAATAGGCATTGAAAAATTGACAGTTATGGTATTTAATAACAACATTTCAGACGATGGAAATTACAAACAGAATATACTTCAATAGCTTTTCATCCCCATCTCTGGATCTGAGGCTCAATCTGCATTTTTATTTTCAGAAGTTTGACTTCATTTTCGGACTCTCACTTTGTTGGTTAAAGGGGTTCTCCAGGAATTAATGAAATTAAAATTCTTAAATATTACTTTATTATAAATATTTTCCCAAATATCTTTCATTAGTTATAAGGCTTGTTTTGTCTAGGGAGCAATCATTAGGAGAAATAAAATGGCCGACGTCCTATTAGTACACACAAAACCTGTCCTGTTCACCGAGGAGGATAAGTTACTTCAGGACAATGAGCTAGAAGCTGCCTCATCCTCCTCTCTGTTCTGCTTGTCAGGGATTATGTTCCTGAATACAGCTGATAAAAACTTTCGCTGAATCTCTGTCGGAATGGAGTCGATGAAGAGATGGACAGGGCAGACTGTGGTAATGGAGACTACAGACAAGGGCTGCTGCTCATTAGTCACTTCCCCACCTCCTCTCTGTACTTCATGTCTCCTCATGAACTCCATTCCTACAAAGATTCAGCTGAAGATCATATTAAACTGTATTCAGGATCATAATCCCTGACAAGCAGAGCAGAGAGGAGGATGAGACAGCTCTTTACCTGTGAAGTATCTTGTCCTTCTGTGTGATTAGGACAGGTTTTGTGTGTACTTATAGGGTGGCAGATATTTTATTTCTCCTGATGATTGCTCCCTAGACAAAATGAGCCGTTATAATTAATGAGAGGTATTTGGGTATACATTTATAATAAAGTAATATTTAAGTATTCTTATGTTCTCAATTCCCGGAGAACTCCTTTAAAAGAGGGCCATGGCTGTCAAATGTAAATGCAGTACCCTGAAAGGCTTGAAGGGTAACATAATCTATAAAGAGTTTTTAGGGTTTTATGAGAATCAATGCATATGCTAAATGTTACTTTCTAATATACACAAGGCTCATTTATCAAAACTGTTTAATAATGGGGTTTGTTGGCTATTGCAACTAATCAGAGTTCAGCTTTAAACTGCTCTAGAAATAGAGAATTGGTTGCTATTAGCAGTAGGACCAGTTTTTGTGTAAGTCGGCAAACAAATATCTTGAACATTTTGAATTAGACAAAAAGTAAATTAGAAAGTTCTATTATGTTTCATTTATACAGGGTTTAAACTTAATTTACATAAACTACTTCCATCAACCCCTTTCCAAGTGCTCTATTTGTGCTAATCTGATTTAGAAAACCCATTTGCAAATACACTATAGGGCTTGTACACACACGTGATGGAATTTCTGTAGATTTGTGGGCGGAAAATGTGCGGTGGAATACAACAGCAGCAAAGTGGATGAGATCTTGTCCCATGTGACTGCTGCAGCCAATTACAGGCTCTAGTGGTGTGAAGGTTCCTCATTGCAGTAGGCACTCATATTTACCAATTTCCTTGAACTCCTGCATCCTCATACCACACAGCAGCTTGGGCTCACTTGTACGGATATTTCGCACTTCACTCTCAGTGTTGTTGGAGATCTTAATTTGAACGGCCACCATGCGATGATCAGGTGAAAATGGCTGGCGGCTGAATATATATTCCACCGAGAGACCCTCTCCTGTCATCCTATGTAATAGCTCAAATGTGCGACCAGAAGAAAATATAGGACTGATGACCTGAGAAGGAAAATTGACAGAAATACAAGAAGACTAGTTAAAATATGTAAAGGAATACTGACCATTCTAAGTTAATGGCACATTTTTATTCTAATACTAAAAGCGCCATGGTACAGCACGGTGTTACTCACTGTGGGGGTTAGAGAAGGGTCTGTCAGTGACAACCCTTCAAGGTCGGTCACAAGGCTGGATGAGACAATAGTTGCTGAAGTTGTAGGAGGAGCAGAGGGCACTGAGACTATGAAACATATTAACATTGATGTTAGATTATAAAAGACATCTGCACATCTTCCTTAAAAGAAGTAATTTTACAGGGCATCTGCATTTGATTGACAGAGCAGGGTTGTTGATTAAGGGATTTAGGGTACTTTCACACTTGCGGCAGAGGATTCTGGTGGGCAGTTTCGTCGCCAACTGCCTCCGGGTCCGGCAAACAGTATGTAAGCTCATGTCATTTTTTCTGACTGATCAGGCATTTTTATGCCTGATCAGTCAAAAAAATGCATTGCAATGCTGGATCCGTTTTTCCGGTGTCATCCGGCAAAACGGATCTGGCATTTCGTTTTGTCACATTTTTAGAGGTCTGCGCATGCGCAGAACGTAATGCCAGATCCGTTGTTGCGGTATTTTTAATGCCGGATCCAGAACTAATGCAAGTCAATGGGAATTAATGCCGGATTCGGCATTCCGGCATGTCTTCCTGTATTTTGGACGGAGATAATACCGCAGCATGCTGCAATATTATCTCCGGCCAGAACTACGTTCAGTGACTGAACTAAAGACATCCTGATGCATACTGAACGGATTTCTCTCCATTAAGAATGCATAGAGATGTGACTGATCAGTTTTTTTCCGGCATAGCGCCCCGGCGACGGAACTCTATGGCAGAAAAGAATAACGCAAGTGTGAAAGTACCCTTAGGCCTCTTGCACACGAACGTTTTCTTTTTTGCGAGTGTACAGGCCGTTTTTTTCGTGTACAGGCCGTTCATTTCCGTGTGTATTCCGTTTCCGTATTTCCGTTCCGTTAAAAGATAGAACTTGTCCTATTCTTGTCCGCATCACGGACAAGGATAGTACTGTTCTATTAGGGGCCAGATGTTCCGTTCCACAAAAAAACGGAATGCACACGGATGTCATCCGTTTTTTTGCGGATCTGTTTTTGCGGATGGCAAAACCATACGTTCGTGTGCAATAAGCCTTATTCTGATTATTATATGCTCGGTGTACTCTCTTCCACTTCGGGGGCCCTATTCTGTAGATAGTAGTGGGTCCCAGAAGTGATGCCATCAATGTCTCAGATGGGAATACCCCTTTAAAGAAGAAACTAGAAATATTATGTAAACTCAGTATCATGGAAACTTTTCCACCACCCTTCACTGGATTGATTAAACATATGATGAGAGGAGTCTTTTCAACCTGCACGTCTTAAAAAAATATGAACAAGCATTTTATAATATGCTGTCTCATTGAGGTGTGTCAGAAAAGTCTTTTTTTTGTAAGACAAACAGCAGTAACACATTTTACTTACAGTCATCTAGATCCAGTAAGGACATCTCCTTGGTCTCCTTGGGTTGCTTCATTGTTGGTTTGTTAACTGTCGACTAAGTAAGGGAAAAAATTGTCACCTATACATATGCTTATCCTGAGAGGTCTAAATCCCACATGGTGGAAGACTGTTACAGTGAATGTTTTGCGAAATGTATTTATTTTTGCATGGACTGAAATAACATAATATTAATTTATATTTGCCAACTCTCCCAGAACGTCCTGGCAAAAGGAGCACTCAGGTGTCCTGCATCCTGACTAAAAACTCACCTCTCCTGGTTTTTGCAGTTTTTTTTATCTCCCAGACACTGTCACAGATGTCTGCAAAGGTGCCTGAGAGTGAATAGGACTGCAAGCTGCAGACCTGAGGAGAGGTGAGCATCTGCAGAGTTTGGTCTGTATTAGTTTAGGATGACTAGTCTGAGGTCCATAATTGATTATGGTCTGGGCCCAATATTAATTTGTAAGATACGTTTGAGTCTTACAGGCTTCTTCTTTTTAGGCTCAGGCTGCGGTTGTTCTTCCTCATCCTCGTCTTCTGAAGAAGATTCACTCTCAGTTTCACTCTCTGAGCTGCTCTCTTCTGAGGCTGATTTCTTTGATGTTTTTGCAGGGGTTTTCTTCCCTTTTGCTGTTGTTTTTTGTTCCCGATCACTTTCATCGCTGTCAAATAATCAAGGATGTCTCTATTAATTTTAATTTATTTGCCATCCTATTTACAGTAACTATTAATTTTATTTTTCTGTTAACATAAATGCCCCCCTATAATGTCAATTAGGGACCAACAGAATAGTGTTAAACCCCCCCCTCACCACTTTTTTGATTAGTAAGGGCAGCAAAAAAGTGGGTGATATGACCAAGGCCTCAGAGGGAGGACCGTATGCATCAAGCTATTTTGTGTCTTAATGAGCACATTAGGACCATTCTTGCACTTATTTCTCACAATTCTCTATACCTTCCCTCACTCTGTGGTTCATCCTTCTTTTTTCTCTCTTCCTTTTCAGACTCTTCTTCATCTTCACTTTCTTCGTCCTCCTCTTCACTCTCAGACCCTGAACCACTTCCACTGCCAGTCCCACCACTCTCTGACTCGCTCACGGACTCTGGTTCTGTAGTAAAGATATTGTAAGGCATTTGTCAGTATATGTGAATTCTAAAATGCAGTTCACTCAAATCCATTTACAATGTAAATAACATTATATGAATGAAATATTAAAACTTAAAAAATAAAAACTGTTGCAAAAGAAATTTGACAATAGTAGCCATTTTACAATATTTATCATATACGTCATTTGCAGTGTGCCCTGAGTGTAATTCCTTAAATCATCAACAGCAATGTTGGCTTTAGCTCACCACTCACCACTATCTGCAGACTCGGTTGGTCCTGATTCACCATCTGAATCAGAATAGAATGGTTTTTCCTCCCTCTCTTTCCTCTTTTCTCTGCTTGGGCACTTAGTCCATTCAGGTACCTGGAAGGGTCAATGGTATTACTATCCGCAAGAAACTGTCAATTAGATATTACATGTCAGCAGACAGAATTCAAGTTTTTAGTTAAAAAGTAAAAAAAAAAATATACAAATCTAGGCCTGTGTCTGTTAAAAAATAATTCTGGCTTAGAGTGGGAGGGGAACACATATACACGTTTAACCAGCAAAAAGTGTTTTCCACTCATTTATAACATCTGGATTGAATATAACTCTAAGTGTGGGGGGGGGGGGGGGGCATAAGTGAATACTAGAAACCCCTGAGACCACTTATTTAAAATATACAAAAGTAGCGGCCTAATGAATCTGTCTCGTCTCAGTCTGGTTTTCTGCGTTGTCTTACGAGTCTGCTACCAGGCCGTGTGTGACATCCAATGTGTAACATGATTTAGACATGAAATCATTGAAATGATCTTCTGCTTATATGTAGCTCATAATACAAAAGGGACTATAGATATGTTATCAATGTCCAGTATTGCAGAAAAGTATATCGATTATAACAAACAGAAAGCATGGTATTGAGCTCTAAGTAGGTAAATTATTTAGAAAGCTATAGAAAACAGTATAATTACAATGATAATACAAAGTAAGCCAGTAAGAAGCCATCAACAAAAAAAGGTAGGTGCAGTGTAAGGGAGGTTTATACAGAAAAGGTTAGCATCAGCAATAAGGGCACACAGTTGACAGACATCCATGCGTACTACATCTCAGTTCATGTAGAACTGATCCAGTGGCTAAGAAAAAAGGTAAGAAATATCACAGGTAGAATCTGATTTTTCATCTACAATAATCCCTTTAAATGGTTATCGTTTGAACCATATTGAGGACAATTGTATTATGAAGCTTGTGAAAGTGAGCGGAGGATGTAGGTCACTGCACATAGAAAGAATAAACTAACTGGAGAGAGAGTGCACACTCAATCACACACAAGTGACACCTCTTTCCACTCGCCCAGCAGGCTGATGTGACACTCTGTGGGCTTAGTGTCTTCCTCTTCCTGAGTACAAAGGAAGATAGTTCATTTTATAATACATCCCCTTATGGAATCCAAAAATGCGCTATACTGCAGAAAGCATTGCTAAATCAAAACAGCATTAACTGATTTACAAACTGCACACAGTTAGGATAAAAAAGGAATCTTTTGCAGCAAAAGCCTAAGCCTAAAACTATAGCCCATAGCAGAAAAACAAAGCAAGTGCGTGGAAAGGGGCAGATTTTTATGCAGGATAAAATGCAGCATTGCACTGCAGCGGAGGTAGCAGTGGGCATTGCCCACATCTCTTTATACTCAGGTTAGCACGCACAGCTTCCTTCACCTCCACGTTGCGCACAGATGGATCGGGAGCCTCGTCTGGCCAGTCTGGAAGTTCCTGATAACCCACAGCTTTGGCGTTCAACAGATGAGAAAGGGAGCCCAACTGAAAGTGATCCCGATCTGTGGTTAAGAGAAAAAGGATTCTTTGTTTTAAAAGGACTAGCCCTCTTTGAATCCCTATTAAATATTCAATATCCTTCTAACAATCTCTCTTACATTATTTATAAAAGTGACTTTCACAAGTGCAGCACAGTGCTAAGCATCTTCTACAACTTGCGTCATATACTGTATTAGTCTTTATTGGGGGTATAACAAAAAGTGAATGTCCTTATGGACACTCATTCGTTTATATTAGTCTTCAGTGGGGGCTAAAATTGAAAAAAAAATAGTTCTAATCTCTCCCCTGTTCACCTGCAGCTACTCTTCTGGTTCACCACTTCACACTTGAGAGTGCAGATGCAGGTGAGCAAGGCCACCAGCTGTGCCCACCTACTCCATTCACATAGCCTGTGCTGATAACTATTAGCACGGTCTTGGACTACTATTTCCCAACATTTTGCCACTGGAGGAAAGTGGTAATAATGGTACTTACATTTGAAGATATGTATAAAATGCTTAATATGATTAGAAAAAAAAAAAAAAAGGAATGCTCTTGTAAAAACTTTTTGGGGCACATTTTTCGACTTTTTAGATGCTGGTCTTTATAACTTCGGCGGACCCACCACCAGCCTAGGGCTTTATTAAGAAGTGCATGCCTCTCCATAACTTCGGCGCCTCCAGCGCCAGTTCTAAATGTAATACAGGGTTTATAAGGGACGCGTTTCGGCTCGTCCAGCCTTTCTCAACCACACAGTATCAACTGACAAAGGTGCAATATATAGGTATCAGCTAAACACAAATGATGAACATCATCAATTAAGCAAATGAACAGGAAGTGACATCACAGACAAAAAGGATGTCACTTCCTGTTCATTTGCTTAATTGATGATGTTCATCATTTGTGTTTAGCTGATACCTATATATTGCACCTTTGTCAGTTGATACTGTGTGGTTGAGAAAGGCTGGACGAGCCGAAAAGCTTCCCTTATAAACCCTGTATTATTATTCTTGAAATAATTAAAAGAAGCATTCTACAGAAGCTACTGTTGCTGGGAACTTTCTTCTTTGTTTCATGGGGATAGCCCCTTTCCGCGCAACTTAACCTAGGATCGTGGGCTGTCATTTTGGACTATCGAGTTCTAAATGTAAGACAGCTTCCGAGCTGTCTTACATTTAGACCTTTCTCTATGCCTGAAACAGACGTAGCCCACAATTTTAGACCTGGCGTGAGCGGGGAGAAGTCTTCGATATCGGTGCAACTAACCGTTGCTCTGCCATCTGTGCATGAAATATGCCTAATATAGACGTATTTCAGTATAATAAATGATCCCCTTTGTTCAAAAGCTACGGAGTATATATTTTTAGAGGTTGCCCCACACAGTCTAATTTTGGTTTGGAAGATGATAAAAGACGTGTTCCAATATATTTTATTGCAGTATGTGTTTTAGGAGTAAGTTGAGAGAGAAATGTCATAGATTATTACAGTCTCCACGAAGTGATGAAAGATAGTCCTCTCCCCTATAGACAAGGGAATGACAGATGATATGCATACATTGCCTTATCTGTGTGTATAGCATTACTTTCCTACGTGATCATGGCCTCCAGTTGTACAATAAAAGGGTTATTAAATTATCCACCCTCTAATGATAACGAGGCGACTCTGCCAATACTGTTGCAGTCCATACAGTAAAGCTGACAAATAAGCTACCGAAAATAGGTGGTATGTCCACTTTTAACTGCACTATAGGCAGATTATCTAAGTAAATTCTGATGCTAGCTATTTGTTAATCAGCTCTGTAGCAATTGTAACCAACAGCATGTGCTTAGCTCCAAATTATCTTTAAATGGGATTGTCTACTGCAGAAACTGATTATGGTAATATGGTGGGCATGTCTGACCCTAGATCAATTATAATTCCTGCTCTTAGAAGGTACTCCCAATATAATTAATAAAGAAGTTGAATATTACCTTTAAATGGAGACTCCAAAATAGGTGCAGGTTTTTGAGCAAGAAAGAGCTTCTTGGCATGCTTGCTAAGTGCTCCGCTTTTTTCTGTGGGTACAATCAACTGGCGGATGAATCTTGTTCTGTCTCTGATGTCATAATTTTGGTCATACTTGGCCAGATTCAGGACATACTGAGTGAGGAGCTTTGTCTAAGAACAGATATGATGGGATAATATGTTAATCAGGGTAAATACACATTCATAAGTATAGTAAAACTAACAGGATAAAAGGCTGATAGCTTGAAGCCACACATATACTGAAAAAAGAAAACTGTCATGGAACTGATTTCTGGTTGGAATCTTCACCACGGAGGCATGCTATGTCACTAGAGCAGGATCATTTGTCTTAGTATAGATAAGGGACACGCAAAGAAAGGGGTAGGGGTGGAGATTCACCATTGTAGAATATTTCCACTGCAAAATCTAAGGCAAGGGATCTCTAAGACCTCAATCAATAAGGCCCATGGTTCAACAGAGGAGGAATGTGGAGGGTCATGGTGCCCAAAGGCATCAGTCTAAAGGTGGAACATCTTACGCAGTCAAAGAAGGATATACAAAGTCAAGAAAAATGTAGGTAAACGGCTGTGTAGGGGAATTGGATCCAGAGGGATTAGTTTATCAGTGAGGTCTGTAGCTGTTCAGGGTATCTGAGTCAAAATAGTTTGAGAACCACTGGTGTAAGGCAATATATTTTACTCGTATAGCACAGGTAATGCTATAAGCAGGTGAGAATCATAGATGCTATCTAAAAGTCCCCAGCCTTGCAATTGTGGATACGTTTTATGTTGCATAAATGTTTAGTCAGCTATTTTACCCACTCTAGTACATTATTACGGCCACATACCTGCTTCGAATTTGTCAGATACAGCTTTGCCGCAAGGTTTATGGTTTGTAGTTTGACAATGTCTTCTTCATTAGTGAATGACTTGGCCATCTTCCTCAATACATCAGGAGCTATTTTAGGCACATGTTCACAATACTCACCAATCAGCCACAAGATGCTAGCTCGTGCCATAGGCACCTACAAAAAATAACAGCACTGAGATTCTGCATACTCAACAAAATAGTTACGACATTGATAGATGGGCCATTATGTGCATGTACCCTGACGGCCAATCACCCTCAAGATTTACATAATATAACTGAGAATATAGTTACTATTATTATAGCACGAGGCAAAGCCTAATTTGAGAACAAAAAATATATATTGTTGAATCATATGCATTTATTATAGGTATAATCGTTGTAAAACATGGATACCTGGATATTGTCGGTTAACTTGGCCATGTGTTTTATTATCTCGCTGTGCTGTGCTGGCTGCATTTGTAGTAATTTCTTGATTACCACCACTGATTCTGCAACAACCAGTTCTGTAGGAAATGTAAAGAATGTTAATCATTGTATAAAATGTACAAAATGCAAGTTATATTTTTCATTGTAAAGTGCAGGACTGTGAAAAAATTCTGATAAAACATAAATATACATTAATGATGTTTTGCTATAATACTTTAATAAAACTAGAGTATTCAAATGGTGGCAGTGCTGATGATTTGAATGTCATGTCTTTCAATATGCTATGAAATCTAAAGCACTCCAGCGAAAAAAAAGCCTTCATACTGCTAATCCTCATGTACAATACCATTGTGGTATTTTTCCCTTCAAAGTTCTGCTATTTGTTCTGCAGACCTCTCCTTCCTAGTTCACTAATAAGAAGTTATCGTTGTCTGCTGTATTACAGATACAATAAGGATGCTGCCTGGTCACGTTCACTGTATCTACAAGCCGACAAACTCACTTTACACTTGCCACACACCACCACTCTCCTCTCTCTCCTATGCTCGAATGAATGAGTGTCAAGGCTGCTGTAATCACATGACTATATTAACTAGCAAGTTAACTCTATACATACACACAAACATCTTGTGATTTCCTCTTTGGAATAACATAATTTGTCTTACCATCTCTGTTTGATAGCAGTTGGACAAGCCCATTAAGACAGGTATCACGGACTCTGCCTATGTTGGTAGCACATCGGCCAATGGCCTGTATTGAAGCAGCCACAAAATCTTTATCCATGCTGCGAATGTAAGTCTGAAAGGAATAACATAGATACATTTTACTTTGTTTAATTAGTATTGCTGGGCTTTGTATATTTTAAACCCTCTGTGCAACTGAACATAACTGTACTTCACTGGTGTGCAAGGAATGTATGGAACACTCACTAGCTGAGCTTGCTCCATCAATGGCGGGTGCCAGCTATGTTATACAGCTGACACCCGTCTGCTGTGACCGGGATCAGAGATAACCCTGATCCTACCAGTTTAATGCCTCAAATGCTGCAGTCAACAGCAACCAGAGCATCTGAGTGGTTAGATAGTGAGGGCGTCCTCTGTTCTCCCCAGCATCAAAATCGTGGGATGCCTGTCATGACAAATAGGGGCCTTCTGAAGACCCCAGGCCTGACATTTTACTGCACCTATTATACCGTGCCATTGCCAAGTAAGTGAATGGTGATAAAATTGCTATTCAAAGCAATTATTATTTTTATTTATTATTAAAGCGCCATTCATTCCATGACTCTGCATATATGAAAAGGGGTATTAATACATAATACACACCATTGCACTAAGCAAGAACAAGACGAGTTACAAACTGGTACAGAAGGAGAGAGGGCACTGCCCGTGAGGGCTTATAATCTACAACAATACATAAGTTTTGCTGTGAATGACCCTAAGGGGACTTAACAAAAAAACAAATCAGTTGAATCAAGTTTTCAAAAATGTAATGAATATAAAAATGAATAGTATCATATTAAGAATTAACATAAACAAATAAACATATTTGCTATTCCTGAATCTGAAAACGTCCAATCTACAAAAATGCCATGTTATTTATACCGCACTGTGAACATCTTAAAAAAAATCCCAGTGTCAAAATGGGTGTTTTTTTGTTATTTCACTTCACAAAATAAATGTAAAAAATTTCAAAATAGATGCATGTTCTCCAGAATAAAAAACTACAATTCACCCTGCAAAAAAATTATCCCTCACACAGCTCAGTCTCAGAACATAAAAAGTTATGGGTGTTAGAACATGGCAACACAATGTAAATCTTTTTTTAAATAGTAAAATATAGAACTTTTTGAATTTGGTATCAAGGTAATCATACCAACCAGTAGGTTGGGGTAAAGTTAGAACTGGTTTAGTTGGTCATAGCAACCAATCAGATTCATCCTTTCATTTTCCAAAGCTGCTGTCAAAATGAAAGGTGGAATCTGATTGGTTTCTATGGGCAACTAAGCCAGTTCTTTATTACACCAGTTTGATAAATGACCCCAATGATTTCTAAAATTGGCCTGGTCCTGAAGGGCTTAACAAACATAAATATTAATGAATTACTAAATGTTACATTCACTCACACTTAAAGGGTTATTCCCACCTTGGACATTGGAATCGCTAGAAGAAGCCCCAATGTCTGATAGATGCGAGTCCCACGAGTCGTGCCCGGCTATTTTTGGAAGTGCCACTGAAATAAATGAAGCGCATCACGCAAGTGCGGCCACAGCTCCATTCACTTCTATGTGGCTAACGGAAATAGCCAAGCCAGAGCTTGGCTATTTTCGGCGCTCCCATATGAATGAATGGAGGGCAGACGTGCATGTGCCCTCTGGCACTCTGCAGGCCCTGTTTTAAGTATAGATGCGGCTCCCAGAGGTGGGACCAGCACCTATCAGACATTGGGGGCATATCCTAGCAATATGCCCCAAATGTCCAAGATGGGAATACCCCTTGTACTTAAGTACAGTTTTTTTCATTTCTATACATTTGCATAGCAGCTATGAAATCTGGTTTAGACGAACAATTATATTTTTTGAAGGAAAAAGTATTATGTCCTGACAGCAAAAAAATAAATAAAAATCTACTGGATTTGTATTTGTTCTAGTATGGTCAAATAAGGATAATAAGTAAATGCATATATAATACTCTGTAATTCTCATGAAGTAATTAAATAGCATTCATACCTCTTATATGAGCCCATACTTGAGACACTTTTAAGCAATAAAGACTGAATGAAATACTCACACTACGTATCAGTTTGTTAACCTAGATGCCCCACTAGTTTCATGAACCAGTTGGTGAGATGTACGGTAAACTAATGTCATTTCTGCCACTCACTTACTTGGAATTCTCGCAGAATGATGGAAATGTTCGTCTCATTAGCCAGATTTGTCAAGACTTCTAGCTGCAAGAAGTAAGAGATTTGATTAAGGCGAATATTCATTTTTAAAAAAGTTAACATTTCGTGGTCCATGTATTTTCTAGTTACAGATTGAATATTTGACCATATTAGTAAGACCATTTACTACTAGAATGTGCCTGACAGCATCCTGGTGATAACATCCTTCAGGGCAGGATTTTGGATTGCAGGATGCATATAACCAGATATGTGATCATTCCTACCTTATTGTACACATTTTTGCTGTCAAAGCTGAGATTAAAGGCACTCAGGAATGTGACAGTAATGTCAATCACAATCCTTCAGGTTACTGTCTGAAGTTATAGCTCAGTGGTTTAGACGCTTCCCTCACAAGACTGAGCTATAACTTCAGACGGCAACCTGAAGGATTCTCTTCATCTATGTGATTGAGCATATTAAAAGTACAATAAACCTAAAAGTCATTGCGACATTGACTAATGAGAAGAGAAAAGTCAGACATCAGGGTCACACATCACTTGAATTTGTCTCTTTTCTAGGGCAGACAGGAGTTTTGAACCCAAGAACACTGCATGTGAGGCAAGCGTGATATGTCAGCTTATAGCAATTCAGACACAGCTATAAGCTCAGCTATAGACTTTCTTTGGTTGTGTGATTTAGGATACAAATGCACAGTATATCTATAACTCATTCTCACTTTGACCCTGACCCATGAAGGCGATGAGTCAAACTCAGATGTCAGAGTCAAATATCAAAGTCAGGTGTCAGAGTCAGGTGTCACACTGGCATTATTCTGATACTTGACAATGATATCTGACCATGTCCTAAAATCAACACTGTACTAGGGGGTATTCACACTGTCCTTATTCTGTGCTTTTAATTGATCCAGCAATGTATATAATTATTTACTGTGCATAGTTACAGAAGGAAAAGCAACTATTGCATAAAACATGGATGCCTTAAATATATTCATTTTCGTATCTGAAAATACAGAACAGGCCATGATATATATAGATGAATGTAAAACGACAAGAATCCCACTGTACTGATATTTTTTCAAATTATTCATTATGAAAGTAAATGCATTCTTTCATTATTTTCTGATATTTTACTGAACAGTAACTCCAAAGAGAAGCTACATTTTACATCAAATCAGCTTTATTCATACACAATATCAAAGTAAAAATATATGTTACCTTCAGAATCTTAATCTGAGTTGGGTCAGTAGATCGGATGTAGAAACTTTTTAGGTATGGTTCAAACATCCCCTAAGAAAAAAAATCAAAGATTAAAGTAGCAACAAATGTAACATATTTACATGACCCATCACTGTGTTCTAAAGGTGTATTCCCATATTAAACTTGTACGGCATATCCAATGGACATACCCTGAGGCTGGGAACACACCTAGGCGTTTCTGAATCGCGCGTATGACGCGCGCTTTACGCGCGTTTTTGGATGCGCGTTTTTGTAACTAAGAAACGCGCGTCATACGCGCGATTCAGTGATTCTCCCCTATGGCATCATTGTCCTCAGGCGCGTTAAAACGTACCAAAGAAGCTCATGTACTTGTTTGGGCGTGGGGCGTTTTACAGCGCGTTCAAACGCGCTGTAAAACGCCCAAATGTGAACCATGCCCATAGGGAAGCATGGCTTTTCACATGTTGTGCGTTTTACAGCGCGTTTGAACGCGCTGTAAAACGCTTAGGTGTGTACCTAGGGTTAAAGTGGCTCTGTCACCAGGATCAACCATATTAAAACAGACTCATCATGATGATTAAAACAATACCTTTCTTTTGTATGTATGCTAAATAGCTGCAGAAAAATCTGCGTTTTTAATCATATGCAACCCCCTGTGCTCTCCACTGTGCCCCCTCCCCTTGATTGACAGGGCTAGACATGCTGAGGGTACAGCTGTGTCCTGGCATGTACATATGATATACTCTATGTACTACAGCTTCAACACACTGAGATCTGCTCAGAAAGCTAATATACCTATTACTGCATTCTTACAAGCACAATATATAATTATCAAGACACCAATAATATGTGTTGGCTTATAAGCATAGAAAAAACATACTTTTCTATGTGGTAATACTATATCTTTGTGGTAAGTGTTTGGTTTTGCACGTAGAGATCCCAGGTTTGAATCCTGGTAGAGACGTCCAGGCTTTTTCTTCAGATATTTTCTTTCTTCCACATTTAACTCATAATAAAGGTCTATGAGGGTCATTTACGAACAGATTTATGCCACAAGGTTATTTGCGCCGCGAACTGCAACATTTTCTCCTTTTCTGCCGTTCATGCCAGGTCTAAAAACGAAGGGCGTGGTGTGGGCGGGTAAAAGGACGGTCGGGCAGGCACATTTCATTTATCATTTTCTATGCCTGTTTTAGGCGTAGAAAGTGGTCTAAATCTAAACCACCAAGGGAGCTGGCGTAGATTTAGACAAGTGTAAAGTCCACCTAAGTTATGTAGAGGACGGCGCTGGAGGGATGAAGACCCGCGTCTAAATCGCCAGTCTTCATAAATGTCCCCCTATATCCTTATCATATTGATAATCATATATTGTGCCTGTGAATAAACCAGTGATAGTTTTCACGTTTCTAAGAAAGAAAAACAAACAAAAACCAAAACAGAACACTATTCTCTTATGATATGGATTCTATTATATGCTAAACACACACAAAAGAGTGCATTTACAAATAGCTCTAGTGTGACTTATTTTAGCTTGAAAACTACTGGGAGCCAGATTTTGTGTATGTTACTGTATAAGACACTCAGTTAAAAATCAATAACACCTTATTTCTATTTAATTCATGCGCATAACCAAAAGCATCATATTGTTAATTTTACAGCTCATGGCAATTTTTACATACCCTTCTCTTGATGGACATAGTGGCCACGTTCTGTAGTACAACAAACTGCACTTCACTGGAATGAGACAGAATAATTATTAGAACAGCACACGCAACAATGAGAAAAACACAAAAGAATTGTGTAATAAAAAAGGAGCTACTTCAGAAGATTGAGATTAAGAGGACAACACAACACAAATAGATTTAAAAACAAACTAAGAAAAGCATAACTCCGATGCAGAATAGTGGCATTTATTCATCCACCGTCCACAGTGCAATGTTTAGCTGATCAGTTATCATGTGTTTCATTTTATAAATAGACCAACCCACGATCTCATTATACAAAAAATGCATAAATATATATATATTTAAAACCAAATAATCAATATATTAACTCAAAAAATGACCACATCATCAATTAAATCATTGATTTTTCCAATGCAGTGTGCTGCTGCGTGTCATAACTGTATGCATTTATAGGTTGTACTGAGGATGTTAGAACATTTTGTCTAAGGCCTCATGCACACGGCCGTTGTTCGGGCGCCGCGTCCGAGCCGCATATTTCGCGGCTCGGCCGCGGACCCATTCACTTCAATGGGGCCGCAAAAGATGCGGACAGCACTCCGTGTGCTGTCCGCATCCGTTGCTCCGTTCCGTGCCCGTGTTATGCGGACAAGAATAGGCATCTCTATAATGAGAGAACGCGGAGCAGCTTCCATGTTTTGCGGATCCGCGGTTTGCGGACCGCAAAACACCAACGGCCATCTGCATGAGGCCTTACTGTGTGTATTTAAAGGCTGTAATCTAATATTCTGATGTCACAATAGTAAATTTGTACTTACTGGCTGTACTATATTAATAAGCTGGGCTCTACGTTGATGACATCACAGTTGTGCTTAATTGTGATAGTGTCACTAAAGTTTGTGAAAGGTTCCTCTCTGATGTCACTATAACGTGGAGAAACATATAGAAACAAATTCCATTGCAGCTTTCATTGTTCAAAAGGCCTCTTGAGAATGAAAACCGAAGGGTGGTTGTTTACTATGAGGAAGCATCTTTTTTATTGCTTTATATGTATTGTGATACTGTAATATAGTTGTGCTTAATTCAGGTGTCAGTGAGGCGAATAAAGATGGATTCATGTCTGTCTACATGATTAACTAAGGCTACTTTCACACTTGCGTTGGTGCGGATCCGTCTATTTATTTGCACAGGCAGATCCGCACCTGTAATTCAAACGTTTGTATCCGTTCAGAACGGATCTGTTTGCATTCGCTTTAAAGAAAAATGTCAAAGTCAAAACGAATCCATTTTGAATTACATTGAAAGTCAATGGGGAACGGATCCGTTTTCAAATGCACCATATTATGTCATTGAAAACGAATCCGTCCCCATTGACTTACATTTTAAGTCAAAACGGATCCGTTCGGCTCCGCATTGTCACGGACACAAAAATGCTGCAAGCTGCGTTTTGGTGTCCGCCTCCAGAGTGGAATAGAGGCGGAACGGAGCCGAACTGATGCATTCTGAGCGAATCCTTACCAATTCAGAATGCATTGGGGCAAAACTGATCCGTTTTGGACCGCTAGTGAGAGCCCTGAAACGGATATCACAAGCTGAATCAAAAACGCCAGTGTGAAATTAGCCTAAGCTTTCATTTGTGCTGTATTTTTTGTCCAATGGTAAGATTGTAACACGAAAAACGAGCACAAAACAGAAAGTCTGATCAGCTGCTATGAGCTGGTGGTGAGTGGACTCATAAATTACTATGCAGAGGGTTTATATCATT
This sequence comes from Bufotes viridis, assembly GCA_033119425.1. Lineage (NCBI taxonomy): Eukaryota > Metazoa > Chordata > Amphibia > Anura > Bufonidae > Bufotes > Bufotes viridis. Next base: position 149,332,382 of record CM065590.1, on the reverse strand, counting down.
TACTTTTTTTGTTACCTACCTGTGACTGCGTAACAAGCGAACCAAGGCCTTTGCTATGACACCAACTTCTGCTTTTGGTGCTAGATGAAAGTACAATTGCGCTACTGCCATAACCACCTGTAGAAAGATGTACAGCTCTAAAGGAGTACTTACAAAAACTGTATATAAATAATACTTCCTTCCTATTCCTGTACGATTATTGTGAAATATTTTTTAATAGTATATATAATAAGTCTATCATAATAGAAATTATCTTATATTTTATTTTGGGGCAGATATAAAGGGATTACAAATGTGGGATTTAGCATTACAAATGCAAGTTAAAGTGGTCACCCAACCCCTTGTATATATTATAATTAACAATGTATACGAGAGGCTCGGGCATTGGGGGGGGGTCATTATAAGCGTTGAATAACCCCTTTAAGTCTGTCAGCACAAAATGCACCGAATGTATTAAGATGCACAGACCAAAAGAAACTCAAATGTACACATGTACACTAGCTATTATCTGGCAAAGATTTGAACTATCATTTTAGCCAAGTTCCGCCCACTTTCTATCACTTTAAAAAAAAAAATGTAGAGAGAAATGAGATGTCACAAATTATGGCGGTCACCGTCTGTGACCTTTTTTTTTTCTTAATAAATGTCCCTCTTTGTCTTTTCTGCAGCAAGATTCAATATGGCAAATGGCCACTAAGTATGTTTATGCACATCTATTTAGAAATTAAAGGGTAGATCTATCCCTATGACACTGGCTGACCTGTTACATGTTCACTCTTGGCAGCTGAAGACATCTGTGTTGGCCCCATGTTCATATGCGCCCGAACTGCTGAGAAAAATGATGTTTTAATGTATGCAAATGAGCATCTAGGAGCAATGGGGGCGTTACCATTACACCTAGAGGCTCTGCTCTCTCTGCAACTGCTGCACCCTCTGCACTTTGACAGGGCCTGGCACGCGCTGTAAAACGCTCAACACATGCAAACCAATGCTTCCCTATGGGCATGGTTCTCACCTGAGCGTTTTACAGCACGTACGAACGCGCTGTAAAACGCCATACGCATAAACAAGTACTTGAGCTTTTTTTGGGGCGTTTGTCGCGCGTTTTGTGATTGACACCACAGTAGTCAATCACAAGAACGCGCGTACGACACGCGTTTCCTATTTGCAAAAACGCGCTGAAATACGCGCGACTAAAACGCGCGTTTTAAGAACGCTCAGGTCTGAACCCAGGGTAAAAGTGGAGAGGGCCCGGCAGTTGCAGAGAGAGCAGCGCCTCTAGGTGTATTGGAAACACCCCCGTTGTTCTTAGAGGCTCATTTCCATATATTAAAACATCATTTTTCTCAACCAAGCGGGCACATATGAACATGGGGCCAACACAGATGTCTTCAGCTGCCAAGTGCACATGTAACAGGTCAACCAGTGTCATAGGTACAGATCTGCTGACAGATGCCCTTTAGAGTCCATTGTATGGAATCCGCAGCATTATATATCAGAATGGAAATAGCAGTATTTTACAGCAGCATTGCGACTCTGCAGTAGGGGCTTGGTGTTGCGAAGAAGAAGACGGTGGTCAGGGTCCATAATGTATGGTTTGCGTTTCACAATGGATGATGGTTCTGCCTTTTCTTCTTTGCTTCCTTCATCATCATCTGAGCCATAGAAAGCTTTCTCTGGATTTTCTTCCAAAAGAGACTCCTGTCAGGGTTAACATAGTAAAGTAAAAAACATGGAGAAAGAATAATTAAAATATTTTAACAATGTAAAGACAGGGACGAGAAAGCAATAATAATGCACCCAAGAATAAGGTCGATCAAGTGACAATACACAGAAAACACACAGTCTAGCACATTAGAGAAATAAAGACTCAACTGTAGAACTTACATTTTGGTTAGGGTTCAGAAACTGGGTCCTGGCATAACGTGTCAGCATGTTGATGATAACTACTTGCCCCCATTCCTCGACATCAATCAGCAGGTTACACAACTTGCGATAATTCTTATGTATCAGGTCAATGCGTTCAGGACACACTTCTTCAAAAGCCATGACTACACTTCCTGCAACCAGCTTTGGAAAAACAGTGAAAACCTCTATTGAAATGTTCATTATACCATAATGCCAGACTTCTATCTCAATGATACATGACACCATGCAGTGGAAAACTGTTCTTTTTCCTCTGTTGGTTGCCTATGACAGGTTTCCTGGTAGCCTTCTGAAATATACCGTACTATGGATATGGCATACAGTGTTTTCATTGTCTTATGCCAGTTATGTGTATTGGCCACTGATCCTGGTGCTTTATTGTTAAGGTACTGCTCCTTTCTTTCCATACCTTCTTAATGGTAGATAATTATAATGGTCATCCTGGCCTGTCATTTAGGGTCCACTCACACGTCCGCATGAATGAGTCTGCATCCGTTACGTAATTTTGCAGAACCATTCAATTCAATGGGGCCGCAAAAGATGCGGAGAGCACACTGTGTGCTGTCCGCATCCGTAATTCCGTTCCCCGGCCCCGCAAAGAAGCGTATCCACAGACAAGAATAGGCATTTCTATCACAGTGCCGGCCATGTGCGGATCGCAAAACACTTGCAGACGTGTGAATGGACCCTTATTTAAATGTCCCTAATTTAAATTTCATGCTAATTTTTATAATGCACACTGTGTGCTTGCAATGACAATGCAGTTATGTAGGTCTAAAAGGGGACCAAGATATAATTTACCGGTATGGAAGTGAATTGTTCAGTTTTTGCAAGTCGCTCCGCCGTCGCTTCTTCTTCTGTCTGTGCGGTGCATTGCTACAGCTTATAGCATTAGCAATGCACCGCACAGACCTATGAGAAGAAGGTACGGCCACGGCGCACGTGAGTATAATGCTGCTCACTAACTGACCATAGCAGACAGTAGCGTCCTGGCTGCCATGGTAACCGATCGGAGCCCCAGCATTACACTGCTGGGACTCTGATCAGAACTGCCGCTGCCACCCATGATTAATACGGGGGAGGGTTGAGGATGCACTGCCCACTGCCACCAATGATGGGAGGGAGGGTTGAGGACGCACTGCGCCACCAATGCAGAGATTGAAGAACATTCCCGGCACCCGACCTCTGACGGGAGGGGTTAATTGCGCGGATCACAGTGTCCTCTCAGAGGTCGGGTGCCGGGGATGCAAGTCACAGAATTCCTTCCCCCACGCCGAACTGCTGAGAGCGCCACCGCAAGCGGCCAGCAGGTATCAGCAGTGGTATCGGGGACATTTGCACGAGTACAAGTACTCTGCAAATGTCCAGTATCGGTCCTGATACCGATACTGGTATCGGTATCGGGACATCCTTTGTTAAAGTGGTTGCCGAAAACCAACATCACAATAATTGCAGACTGGGCCTGGAAAAGAGTCACTGCCATCTGAGAAGAGTCATGGTTATTCCGGAATTCCTGCTCTCCCTGCTGATGACTGACAGTCTTCTACCTAGTTTTCTCCCTTTCTCTCTAGGAGAGAACTGCCAATCATCAGCAGATGGGTGAGAGAGCCGGAGATTAGGAATAACCATGACTCTTCTCATGTAGATTTGACTCTTTTCAAGGCCTGGGCTGCAATGATTATGATGCTGGTTCTCGGCAACCACTTACTTTTAGCTCTTCGGTGACACACAGCTGAAATCAGCATTTCTGTCACTATTTTATGCTGCCCTCAGTGAGATCAGCATAAAGTTAATGACAGGTTCCCTTTCAAGGGGTTGTCTGTTATAAAAAAAATATATATATATACCCTATTAGGAAGTTCTGAATTACTAGAGGACAGGGGATCCTCATCTCTTATCCAGAGTGAGGAGCAGATTCAAAGAGTTTCAGCCACCACTTGTCCTGTTCGGTATTATACAGACAACCCATTGGTTTAAATGGGTGCTGTGCTGTGCTTAATTTCCCTTGTGGTGGAGCTGCAGGGAAACTGCACACCTGCTTTTAAGGTTTCCCCACAGATACAGAGTCCCAGCAGAGTATCAATTAGACCCCTGACTATTGTCAGGGGACCCTTCTAACAAGAAGTGATTGTTCAAAGTAGACAACCCCATTCACTATCTTGATCAAGAACCATGAACTGCATCAAACTCACCGTGGTTTTGTCAGATAAAAGTTTCTCAATCACTTCAATGAGCTGATCTTTCTGGTCTGAATCCAAACTGCAAATTATATGGAACGTAATGAAAAACAGTGGAACAAAGGGTCTTTTCAAGGTGCATATTACATGAATAGAAATGTAAGATTCATGCAGGTCACAGTATCACAATCCTTTCCTATTTGCCACAAATTCACCTGACATCTGTGGCAAAATCTTCACGTGTTACATGTAGATTTTCGCATTTGAATGGGCATGATTTCCTATTCGTGGTTCCAAAATCGGTTTTATCAATATGTAAATGACCTAAATAAGGAGCCCAAGTGGACCTCCCTCCGGCAGTTGGAGCCCAGCCACGCCCATTACTTCGGAGTTCAGCACCATATATTGGCACACAGAGGGGCACATTTATTAAGGCCCTGTGCTGGCGGTGAAGTGGCCTCTACATAGCCTCGGCGTATCCACCTCTTGTAAATGTAAGGGTGCATTCACATCACCATTTAGTTTTCCGTTCTTCTGATCCGTCAGAAACAAGAGAGAGAGAAAAAAAAACTGTATCCAGTAAAAAAACGGATCCTGTTGCATCAGTTGTCATCCGTTTGAGCCATTTCCGTGTGAGATCCGTTTTTTACACGGGGAAAAAACTGCATGCAGTACTTTTGTTTTCATTTAAAAACACGGATCTCAAATGGGAATCGCTCAAACGGATGACAACTGATGCAACAGGATCCGTTTTTTTCTGTATCCTGTAAAAAAAAAACAGATCCTCTGCATAACTGATGCAACAGGATCCGTTTTTTTTACAGGATCCTGTTTTTTTTTTCTCTCTCTCTTCTTCTGATGGATCAAAAGAACAGAAAGCTAAACGGTGATGTGAATGCACCCAAGACAGCTTCCTTGCTGCCTTACATTTAGACCATTTTCTACGCCTAAAACAGTCCCCTTCCCCACCCATGCCACGCCCACCTTTTTAGACTTGGCGTGAGCGGGGAGAATTCGCAGATTGCACCAGAAATATGCCTAATTTAGGCATATTTCTGTTTGATAAATGACCCCAGAGTGTCTACAGCTCTGTAGTACAGAACTCCAGGCTCTCCATGTGCCTTCTTACAGTATGGGTGCATTCAGCTCTGCCACGTGCATGAAGTCTAATAAGGTGCTTTTATGCCTAATACAGACACTTTGTAACAAGTTTAATTGTTATCTTGTTGGTACCTGTACAATTTCGGGATAGCATGTGCTGCTGTCTTTCGTACATAAGGAGACATGTCTGAAGCAGCTTCTTTTATTGCAAGCATCATAATTGGCACAATGATTGGCACACGGATACTGGAGAGAACACGCAAAGCACTGGCACGGATCAGTTGATTTGGATCCTGCAAGAGAGAATACAGGTAACGTGAATATATCTTTTCATGATATTTTATAGCATCAGTGGATTTACCATTTAACCCCAGTACAGTCCCATTTTCCAAATCTGACATGTGTCACTTTACGTGGTAATATCTTTGGAATGCTTTTACTAATCCAAGCCATTCTGAGATTGTTTTTATTTTCATGACAGATTGTACTTTATGTCACTGGTAAATTTTAGTTGATATATTTTTTATTTATTTATAACATGTATCAATTTATTTTATGCCTCCTGACATAATGGTACGTCAGTGGGGTGCAAGAGGTGTATAGAGTGGGGTCATCAGCTGATCCCACTTCATACACGGTGGGTGTAGGATACCTGCCCACAATGACTGGGATCGGGGATAATGCCAATAGCGGTAACTGCTCAGATGCTGTGGTCAATAGTGACAGCGGCATCTGTAGTGTTAGACAGAGGGAGGGGGCTTCTTTTGCCCTTAGATTGGAGCCACTGTGGCAAAATTGTGGGGCTCTGATCTGCTGATATAACAGCCTGGGGCCTTGTGAAGGCTCCAAGCAGTGTCATAGAGGGCCACCTAAAAAAACTGTGCCCGAGGGACAGCTTGACAGGCAGCCAGTGAAAATCTCATAGACTGCAGCAGTATACTATTGCAGTCTATAGTACAAGCAAGAAGATCACATGTAAAAGTCCCCTAAGAGGCTAAAAATTATAGTGAAAAAATTAAAGTTTAAAAAAAATATATTAAAAATTAAAATAATCTTGAAGTAGTCATTGGACGGATCAATAAAATAATGTTCTATAAGAAACTTACAGCCATTAGTATGGATAGGGTAATGCATTTTGAAAAAAAACATGGTCCCCTGGATGTCATACTATGCTGTTCCAGACCTACACTATTATGTTCGCCTGTGAAAATTGTCATACACAGTCACTTAGGACTATATTTACTCTGTATGAATATATTGCAGTATATTTGACTAGATACCAGATCATCTGTACCGTTCTATATTGTTTATTATATCCTATTTCTATCTTTTATGCATTACCCCTGGAAGGGGTGCATTGGCAGTATGTTGCCGATATTCTTGCCTTAAAAACCAATAAATACTTTTTGAAACTAAAAATTTAAATAATTTTCCCAGTTTTACATATAAAATTAAATAAATAATAAAAATATAAACATAATAGTTTTCGTCATGTCTGGAAATGTCCGAATTATTGAAATATGAAAATGTAGAGTGAATGTTGCAATGGAAAAAAAAAAAACCCAGTTCGCTGTCTTTTTTGTCACCTTGCCCCTCCCACAAAATTGAATACAAAATGATAAAAAAGTCATATGTACCCCAAAATGAAAACACAGTAAAAATAAAAACTATATAAAATTTGGTATCGCCATAATTGTACAGTCCCTCAGAATACGCTTGTCATGTGATTTTTAGCATATAGTAAACGCTAGGGATGTCCCGATACCAGTATCGGTATCGGTACCGATACCGGCATTTGCACGAGTACTTGTACTCGTGCAAATGCTGCCGATACTGCTGCCGATACCGGAAGTTCCGGCCCTGCAGCTCCTATACCGTATTTATGTAAACCTAATCTATGTAAAAGTAGCCCGGATTTACTAACTATTGCGCCGCAGTCTCCCTCAGTTCCTCCATGCGCCTCCTGCCCCGCCTGCATCCTTCATTCATAAAGTGGGCGGAGCAGGAGGCGCATGGAGGGACTGAGCGCTCAAGCTGAGAGAGACTGCGCCGCAATAGTTAGTAAGTTCGGGCTAATCTTACATAGATTAGGTTTACATAAATACTATATAGGAGCTGCGGGGCCGGTGTATTAGTCACACTGCACTGGCCGCCGCCCCTGGACACTTGATCACCCTGTCATGGGGGATTTGTGGGTGACCCTGTCATGGGGGATTTGTGGGTGACCCTGTCATGGGGGATTTGTGGGTGACCCTGTCATGGGGGGATTTGTGGGTGACCCTGTCATGGGGGGATCTGTGGGTGACACATATATAGCATAAGATGCTATATATGTTTCATCCACAGATCCCACATGACAGGGTGACCCACAGATCACCCCATGACAGGGTCACCCACAAATCCCCCATGACAGGGTCACCCACAGATTACCCCATAGCAGCTTCACCCACAGATCCCCCTGGAGGCACATTGCTTGGGAAACACGGTTATAAGTACCTTTATTAATTTATTAACCCTTGTACAAAGAAAAAGTAAAGCAACCAAATTCCAGCTTTAATTGTTTTCATTGCCATCAGCAACTGCGCCGCTGTTTCTTTATACAAGGTTTGATAAATCTGCCCTATGTTATAATTGGTATAGGTGAGTACTCAAATATAAGTATCGGTTCCAATTTCTGGCACCTTATCTGGGCTTGTTCCTATATCCAGACCTTTTGGAGAGAGGTACTTGCCTTTATATCAGAGCTTGTTGGCTCTAGTATTCCCTTACTGCCCTTGGTCTGCTTGTTCGGCATCGTTGCTGATACTGATTACTCACATTATGTCAGAATCTTCCTCAGGGAATCACTCTTCTTGGCGCGTAAAGCTATAGCGCTTTGATGGATGGGAGATAAGCACCCGACTTTATCTCAATGGAAGCGGTTGGTCAATGAGATAGTTCCCTATGCCAATATTGTTTATAAAAACAGAGGGAAAGCTGACAAGTTTCTGAAAGTGTGGGGACTTTGGTGCTCCTCTCCTCGCACTCTATTTCACCCACGACGCTTGTTGAATGACCTTAATGCTCTTGCTTGAACGTCTGTCACTTGTGTTTACCTTTTGAGCTTTTGATATTAAGTATGTTTTGTCTATACTGTACTGATCCATTTGACTCTTCATGTTGATCTTTTATACTTGATGTGACCTTGTATTTTTTGCTAAATACTGATTGTATTTTGAATTTGTTCAATAAAACGAATTTAAAAAAAAAATATAAGTATCGGTACTCGTACTCGGTCTTAAAAAAATGGTATCGGGACATCCCTAATGAACGCCATTAAAAAAAGATATGACAAAATATGGTAAATTACCATAAATGGTGCCATTAAAAAATAAAACTTGTGCCACAAAATAATCCTTAGTGAGGCTGTGTAAATGGAAAAAAGTTATGGGTCTTAGAAGATGGGGAGTAAAAAATTAAAACTGGCCCACTCCTTGAGGCCCCTTGCAGACAAGCGTGAGCGGATTAGGTCTGGATGCGTTGCATATGCGTTAGTGAAAACTGTGCAAGCAAGTACATTCAGTTTTGTTTGCGATCACGTTCAGTTGTTCATTTTTTATTGTGCGGGTGCAATGCGATTTAATGAGTTTTGCACGCGCGTAAAAAACTGAATGTTTACAAACATCTCATCGTGAAAATCGCATCACATCCGCACTTGTTTGCGGATGCAATTTTCACGCAGCCCCATTCACTTCTATGGGTCAAGCGTTGCGTGAAAAATCGCAGAATATACAACTTTTGTCACGCAACGCAAAAGTGATGCGTCAAAAACATAGCTCATTTACACAGTCCGCTTGAAATGAATGGGTCTGGATTCCGTGCGGAAACAATGCGTTCGCATCACGCATTGCACCAGCGCGGAATACTCGCTTGTGTGAAAGAGGCCCAAGGGGTTAAAATAGCAATGTTAAAACTTAATTGCTCTGCTTTTAAGACAGATAGCCATGGCTCACAAAATGGTTAATAATTAACATTTACAGTGTCATCCACAGGTCCCCCATAACAGTGTCATCCACAGGTCCCCCATAACAGTGTCATCCACAGGTCCCCCATAACAGTGTCATCCACAGGTCCCCATAACAGTGTCACCCACAGATCCCCATAACAGTGTCATTTACAGATCCCCATAACTGTGTCATCCACAGATCCCTTTAACAGTGTCATCCACAGATCCCCATAACAGTGTCATCCACAGATCCCCATAACAGTGTCATCCACAGATCCCCCATAACAGTGCATATCCACAGATGTCCCCATAACAGTGCCATCCACAGATCCCCATAACAGTGTCATCCTCAGGTCCCCCATAACAGTGTCATCCACAGATCCCCCATAACAGTGCGTCATCCACAGATCCCCATAACAGTGTCATCCACAGATCCCCCATAACAGTGCCATCCCCAGATCCCCCATAACAGTGTGCCATCCACAGATCCCCTCCATAACAGTGTGCCATCCACAGATCCCCATAATGGTGTCATCCACAGGTCCCCCATAACAGTGTCATCCACAGATCCCCCATAACAGTGCGTCATCCACAGATCCCCTCCATAACCGTGTCATTCACAGATCCCCATAATAGTGTCATCCACAAACCACCATTAGTTCAAAACCCACCAAAAGCACACCTTTTGGTTCAAAATATTTTTTTTATTTTCCTCCTCAAAAACCTAGGTGCGTCTTATGGGCCGTGCGTATTATAGGGCGAAAAATACGCTAAATCCATTCTTGATTTATTGATTCTGCAGTTTTTAGAAATATTCCATATGTGGCCCTAGTAAGATACATTCAAACTCCCATGCCACCTCCATGATGTACTTTTATTGCAGTTCACAGGACCTGGTCACTTACCATCCCCCATTCTACAGACAAACAGCCTGACAAAAAGAAAAAGAAAAAACCATCTTCCTCCTGACCAGGAGTGCAACAATCTCAACCCTGATCTCAAAAAAGCCGTAAAAAGTCTAAAAGGAAATAAGAACATTGTAATAAACAACGCAGACAAAGGGGGTGGCATAGTCATACTGGACACCACCAATTACGACACGGAAGCCATCAGAATTCTATCTGACACTAACTACTACAAACCCCTCTCACAAGACCCCACAAAAGCTTTCAAAACCCTACTCCATGACCTGATAGACCATGGAGTTTCTTCCAGGGTCCTTGACAAAAAAGAAAAAAACTATCTCAAAATATCACACCCCACTGTAGCGTGGTTCTATCACCTCCCCAAAATACATAAATCCCTCACCAATCCCCCGGGTAGACCCATAATTTCCGGTATAGATTCTCTGACTTCAAACTTGTCAGAGTAAATAGACGGCATCCTTCAAAGGTATGTGAGCACACTCCCCTCTTATTTGAAAGATTCATCAGACCTCATTCAAAACCTAGAAGGCCTCTCTTGGCAAATCGACTACATTTGGGCCACCCTAGACGTCACGGCTTTGTACAGCAATATCGTACATTTAATAGGTCTCAAAGCAACCGAACAGTTTTTAGAAACCGACACCCTAATGCCAATCGCTCAAAGAGATTTTAGTCTCAAATTGATCGATTTTATCTTACGCCATAATTACTTTTTATATAACAAATTTTATATTTAGGAAAAAGGCACGGCCATAGGCACAAAATTTGCGCCGTCATATGCCAACCTTTTTATGGAAGCTTTTGAATCCCAATCCAACCTACGGAATCACCCCAATGTCTAATATTACAAAAGATACATTGACAACATCATCTTAATATGGCAGGGAGACAACATAGACCTCTGTACATACATTGAGACACAACCAAAACAAATGGAACCTACATTTCACCTTCGAGTCCCATCCCACAGAAGCCACTTTCCTCGACCTTCAGCTTAATAGCAGCAATAACCTCTGCAAGCGCTCTGAGAGAAGGACGCTCGCTTTATCAGTACTTCCACAGTGCGCCTGCGCCGACTACGTCTTCTCTTCCGGGTGCAGAGGTGACGTCATCGGTGCAGGCGCACTGTGGAAGTGCTGATGAAGCGAGCGTCCTTCTCTCAGAGCGCTTGCGCCGAATGAAGACACGTAAGGCGCAGGCGCGGTATTTGAAATGCAGACAGGGCCAGCCGGAGAAGTAGAGCGCTCGCTGGCCCTGTCAATCAACCAGAGGAGGGGGCGTTTTTTTGAAAGGAGGATGCGGCGGCTACCAGCAAGTAACCCTGTCTTTACTCCCACCAGATTTGCGATCACACTCATGATCATAATTCAATCACAATTATCCATGTACATAGAAATCCAGTGTCTGAAGATGGCTCCCTGACTTTTATGAGAGTTTTGTAAGCATGCTGTGATAGAGAGGAGATGAGCTGTGAATATTAACTACATACAGTACCTCCACACTTCTGAAAAACCCAGCAGCAGCACATGCAGTGTGGCACATCAAATATTTTTTACACTTAAACCATGCCTCTGACTCCACCCATAATCTATCTGTACACACCCAATGCTGCCCAGTTCCCACTATATCAGTAGTTATGCCCCCTTTACAGTAGCGATGCTCCCTTAGTGAACCCACAGAGTAGATATGTCTCCTTATTGCCCCCCCTTTACAGTAATTACGCCCCCTTAATGCCCCCACACAGTTGCTTTGCTCCCACTCAGTAATTATACCCCCTTTGTGCCTCCACACAGTAGGTATTCCCCTTTAGTGCCAAAATCCAGGACTGTTGTGCCGGATCCTGGACAGTTGGGAGGTATGAACCTATTGTCAATGGTTTTATCCTAAAATAGGGGCGTTCTTGTTTTATTGTAAGTTTGTCTGTGATGGTAATGCCATGACCACTGAGAAGTGATCTCTGCAAAACAGGAAGTGTTAGCTTATTTTGAGCCTCAGTGGTCACAGGGAAAACTGCAAGATTTCAGCATTTGTATTGTCCAGAGAATGACATGGAAAAATAGAAAGAACACCAAACATATTCTTTAAAAACACAAAAATATGCTTACCATAAAAACTGATGGAAACTATAGTTCTTTTTGTGATGATACATTCCCCTTAATAAAGCACTACATTAAACAAACAGCGGCACACATTAATAATGCCATTGGCATTATTAAACCAACCTTTAATCCTCTCTGAAAGGTAGAAATGGAGAGAAGAGCCAGATCCTGTTGTTCCTCTGCATATCGAACCAGATAAACATAAACCAATTTCTTCACCTGAAAAGATACATCATTGCTGAAGGTTAAATTAGTGGTTCAATTTGAGGAACCCATAAAGTTGACAGCAGGGTTACTTCTACCCTCTTTATCAGTTCTCATCACAGTGTCACTTTTTGAAATTCTTTATGAAGGGTATTTTTGGTCTTAAAACGGTTGTACACCCCTGGTAACCTTTTCGTCAGAACCCCCAGCATGGACAGACCCGTGGTAGTAATGATACTTTCCTAACCCTCGCCGCTGGGTACCTGCTCCATCACTGCCTCGGCGGCTATGTGGATCTCTCAGCGTAGAAATCGATTTTGAAGTAGGTCACGTGACTTCTGCAGGCAATGACAGACTGCAGCAGTGATGTGACACCCATACATCAGGTCACGTACTGCATAGGGCTGTGGAATCAAAGCTAGTTTTGGATGGAGTCGGTGTCGGAAGAAATGTACTGACTCCAGCTTTAGAAACATATTTATTATTATCAATATGGTATGATTCATTTATTTATTTTGCATATCAGAGCCAAACCAAGCCAAAAGGGAAAGAATATTTTTCTGTAGAGATCAGAGGCATGATTGGGTGGAGACACAGATCTGAAGAAGGGTACAAAAAATAGAGCACAGTGGCTTACATAACTCTTCAATAGAAGAAGTTTGGAACAACCAGGACTCTAGCTAGAACTGACCCACTAAACCAAGTAATTGAGGAAGAAGGGCCTTGGTAAGAGAGGTGACCAAGAACCCAATGCTTTTTGCAGACTGGCCATAAAGAAACCTCTTCTCATTAAAAGACACACAAAAGCACTTAATGGACTCTCTGATTCTCTGGTTTCATGAAACCAAGAAGAAGCTTTTAGGCTTCTAATTCTTAGCATCATGTCTGGAGAAAACCAGGCACTTCTCATCTCCTGCTCAATGCCACCCCTACAGTGAAGCATGTGGTGGCAGCATCATGCTGTAGGGTGTTTGAGTGGCTGGGAGACTGGTCAGGGTTGAGGGAAAGCTAAATAGAGCAAAGTACAAAGATGTTCTTAATGAAAACGTGATCCAGTGTGCTCTGGACCGCAGACTGGGCCGAAGGTTACATTTCGAACACAAAACTGACCCTAAGCACACAGCCAAGATAACACAGGAGTGGCTTTGGGGCAACTCTGTGAATGTCCTTGAGTAGCCCAGCTAGAGCCCTGAACCCAATCAAACATCTCTGGAAAAATCTGAAAATGGCTGTCCATCAATGCGCTGAACATATGTGTAAATGAGAGACTAGAATATCTTCCTGTAAGCTTCAATCAATATTAGCCACTGACTTTGTTTAGTTTTCCTTTAACCTACCAGCATATGTACATTTGTCACCTCACCTCTATGTTCTTGCAGGCCACATTTTTCACAACAGCTGGAAACAGGTCTGATGTGTTCTTTCCTCGAGCTATCATCTAAGGAAAAAGACATAGCATCACATAAGATAATATAAATGTGTGAAAAGCAATAAATAAAGTAAGCTACTTACAGCAACTATCCTTTTCATAGCTTCCAACTTCAGAGAGTCCTTGTTACTGTCCAACATTTCTTTCAAGTCATCATGTCTGGATTAAAACATAAGGAAAAAGAAGCTTAAATATGAAACCGCTTGCTAATGTCTAGCAAACGTGCGCTTGACTGACAATGGTTGTAATAATATGTGCGTACTATTGCTGAATGCGATTCATGGTTGTATTTACACGCACTGGGAATTGCTGCAGTTTTGTAAGGCAGTTAATAAGCTGTTTAGTTTTAAAAGAGAAATACAAGTTTTTATCCTGCTACATACTACCAGCCTGTGTAAATACGGTACACCATAACATTTCTGGAAGTTTTGTTAATATGTATACGTAGGTGGTGAAGTCATGTACTTTACAAATAAAATATATTTTTATTCTTCAGTTGTGTGCGTTACATATCTGTATCTGGTAAAGCTGCGTCACCGAAGCCACTATATGGTCTCAAACACACCAGAGCACACAGCCTATATGGCGATATGGTTCTGTCCTATAAAGCTGTAGGCACTCTTGTGTGCCGCCATGTGGTATTTCTGCATGCTTTCAATATTTCTGTAATATACTTCTATAGATGCCGGATTACAGCTCCATATAACATACTTCTTGTATGGAATTGTAATAAGGCTGTGTACATGGCTGCATTTTACCTTAGGCTACTGTCACAAAGGCTCCCGTGACAGGTGCCAGGAGATCAGAGAGACTGGCAACACGTGGGTTAATCTGACTGGTTCCTTGTGGATCATTTGTGTCTGTGTTGTTTTGATAATGACCACACCCCTTGTAGGTGTTGATGGTATGGTCATTTAACCTTCCCCTTTTTATTACTGCTTACCATTCTAGGGGTGCAGTTTATAGCTTCAGTTTCTGGATTATAGAATAGCTGGTTGTTGGATCTCGGTTGAGCTCCTGGCGCTGCCTTTGCTCCACGTAAAGTTAAGTGTCGTCTTCCCTATTTGTATTTTGTTTGTTGTATTTCCCTGTCTTTTGTATCTAGGCCTGAGGGAGACTCCTGTTCATCCTTCTGGTGGAGGAATAGGTTGTCTCAAGTCCTTTCACTATACCAGGACCCTACAGAGCGTGTTAGGGCTCTAGGTTCCTGTGTGTGAACTTTCCTACCATCGAGGTCAGTTCATACTGATAGTTAGTCAGGACTTGGATTAGGGTTGTTCTAGGAGGTGACCTTCTCCTTTACCCTAGTTTCCAGACCTAGTTCCTGTCCCCTTTCCTCCTGTGCTCGGTGTGGAGTTTCCCACCCACACCGCACCCGTGACAGCTACTTTAACACTAGCGGCAGCCTTCTCCGTTGGGTGAACAGCCTGCCGGATCCCTGCTGCCGCTAGTGCACGCCTACCGCCGGAGGTCGGCCATTATGGTCGATGGGGCCGGGCCGGAGTTCCAGCAGCAGCATGCGCAGACCGGAATGCTGGATCCGTCATTGTGGAATTTTTATGCCGGATCCGGCACTAATGCATTGCAATGGAAATTAATGCTGGATGCGGCATTCGGGCATGTTTTCCGTTATTTTGGACGGAGATAATACCGAAGCATGTTGCGGTATGATCTCTGGCCAAAACGCCGTTCAGTGACTGAACTGAAGACATCCTGATGCATACTGAACGGATCTCTCTCCATTCAGAATGCATTAGGTGATAACTGAAGTGTTGATTTCTGGTATTGAGCCCCGAGGACGGAACTCAATGCCTGAAAAGTTTAACGCTAATGTGAAAGTACCCTAAGACATCTAGACATAAAAAAAATGTATCACATTTCTTTTAGTTACATACAATACTTTTGACGTGTATTTATTTGAAACTGTATTTTCACCTGAAATTATAAATTGTATGTGTGCTGTAAATACAGATATGTCTGTATATAAGTGTGTTACTTTATTAATATGCGTTCTAAGATGGTTACGTTTTATGAAGGAGCTCACAACCTTTGCACACTTTTATTTCCATTATAATTTATGTATTAACAGAAGATGAAAGTATTAGGTGTCCTCAGTCTGTTGCTACCTTATAACTTAACAGTAGGTTTTAAAATATTCATTAGTTGTGTATTATTACCTTAGAATGAAAGGGGAAGCTAGGCCACAGATGGTGTCCGCAGCAACCCTGGGTCTAAGATTCCATTAAATAATGCTATTACAGAGCCTTCTAGTTAGTAATGATGAACAGTCTCTGAAAAGGCTGTGTTCACATCTTGTTTTTGTCCCACATTTAACATTTAGGTTGCGAAAAAAGGATGTAAAAGTATAATATGCTATGCTTTTTCATCCTGCAGAGTCCAGCAAAAATGTATACAGTAAACAGATACACTGAATTACAATGGAACCCTATGGTGATGGATGTTGTTTTACAGTATTGGTATACATCGGAGGCACCTGTTTAACAAATATATCATGTATATGTTAAACGTGGGAAAAAAATGTGATGTGAACACAGCCTTACAGAAACATGTACCTTAAGATGGTAGGTGTGCAGGAAAAAGAAGGATGTTTAAGGGGTATTCTGTTTATAACAAAGTTAACCCCTTTCCACAGGATAGGGGACGACTATCAGTTCGGTGAGGGTCACCGAGAACGGCGGACCTGTAGCCTGTGGTGCCCTCCTTAAATGGATGGGGTGGCTGGTTGGAAAAAGATGCAGTCGCTCCATTCATTTCTATGGGAGCACTAGAGATAGCAGAGTACAGTGGCATTTTAGAGGGGCTCCACAGGGTATGGGGCCCCCATCCTCATGATAAGTGGGGGTCCCAGTGGAAGGACCCTCACCAATCTGATAATTATCCCCTATCCTGTGAATAGGGGATACTTGTTATAACTAGAGATGAGTGAATCGACTTTGCATAAAACTTTGTTAGAATATTGTACGGAGCGAGCGCTTCGTACAGTATTAGAATGTATTGGCTCAGATGAGCCGAAGTTATTACTTTGCGAAGTCTCGAAAGACTTTGGGTAACAACTTCAAAAATTATTTTCTACAGTTAAAAACCGTTTCCCGAACTCGAGTTCGGTTCCAAGTGGTACCTTGGGAAAAGGTTTTTAACAGTTGAAATTAATTTTTGAAGTTATTACCCGAAGTCTCGCGAGACTTCGCAAAGTAATAACTTTGGCTCATCTGAGCCAATACATTCTAATACTGTACAGAGCGCTCGCTCCGTCCGAAGTCGATTCGCTCATCCCTAGTTAGAACCGGAATACACAAATTAGAACAAATTATAAGATATATTTATAATATCAATTTGTAAAATGATCAAATATCCTATAATGTAAAAGGGGTTGTCTGAGTTAAATAAAAACTGGGATAGCCCCTTTTCTCCCCTACTGCTTCCTGCAATGTTTTCTGGTCCTCACGACTGTTCTTTGATTTTCTGACTACATCGGTGATATTGCATGTATAAAGGTCACCTCTGCAGCCAATCAGTGGCTTCAAGAGTGATGTCCCGTATACAACTGAGGCAAGTAATTGGTTGCACACCTGTGTGCATGGAGTGTCACTGCTGCAGCCAGGAAGAAGGTGTCAAGGATGAACTGGAGTATTGTTTCTTTTATTTCATACCTTTTATAGTTGCTGCCCCAGATTTTATTTAAGTCAGACAACCTCTTTAATGATTGAGGCGCCTATCATTATTAAAAATGGCCCACATTTACTAATGTGATGTACTAAATTTACTAATGTGAGTGCACCGAGATGTTGCTGTAAAATGTGCATTCTTAGTGCATCTAGATTTAGTCTACAGCACATAACTCTCTCACAATTCTAGAGTAAGGCTAATTTCACAATAGCAATAAATTAATTGTTCATCTTATCTGGCATAGCTGGAAATGGCTGGAGCACTGCTAGACCCCATTCAGCCTTTCTGTTCTCCTGCTCCGTTATAGCCGAACGTTACATAACTGAGCCGAACGGAGCCTACGAGCCCCATAGACTATAATGGGGCCCGTTAGGTTTCCGCTCAGAGGAAGATTTTTGAACACAGGTCCTGCATGTACTACTTTTGTCTCTGCTTCAAAAATCTACCTCTGAGCAGAAACCTAATGAACCCCGTTATAGTCTATGGGGCCCTTAGGCTCAGTTATGTGCTGAATCCGTCCTTTCTGTTCTCCTGCTCCTCTAACGGAGCTGGGAAATGTAAAGGCTGAACCCTGATGTGAACTTAGCCTTAGGCTACATGCACACGACCGTTGCCTGCCTCCGCGTCCGCTCCTCCTTGAAATTTTGCGTCCGTCAAAAAAAACGGACGACGGACCGTTTTTTTTGACGGATCCGATTTTTATGGCAGATCATTGTAAAAATGCCTATCCTTGTCCGCAAACGTGAAAAAAATAGGACATGCACTATTTTTTTGACGGAATGAAAACACGGATCACGGATGCGGAACAAAAACGGTTGACCATCCGCATTTTTTGACGGACCCATTGAAATGAATGGAGAAGCATCCTATCCGTGAAAAAAAACGGAACTGAGGCGGAAACAAACAACGGTCGTGTGCATGTAGCCTTAGGTGTCCACACCAGCAATGCTTTCACCTGATAAATGTTTGCTTGTTCATCAAGTGACCTGAGGCATTTTACACTGGGTAATTATTAGGAAAGAGTACTCCCAGGAACACTCTTTGCTGATGACTGCCCCGTTCATCAGCCCGTATAAAGGGGGCTTTAGGAAATGGGGAAATTGTGCCTAAAGTTGGGGGTAGGTGTGGACACCCAACAGACCTGTTATCTATGAAGTAGCGATTAGGGTTCAAATTATTAAACAAGAAATGTTTCAGAAAAAAATAAATAATTAAAGAGTGAATCCATCGTGCAATGGATGCCGTACCATCTACACAAAGTTTTGGCGAATCGGTAGTAGGGGGTTGCAATTCTGTTGAAATTTAATTTTGTTAACTCTTGACACTTCCATTGTAGAATGAACATTGCGGTGTCAGACTTCTCACCACTGAGCTATTTTATACCCAGCAAGTCAGAATGCCCTCCGCAAACTGTACCACCCCGTTCTTGGTTATGTTCAGTAACTGAAACTGTACCGCTTCATGGGAGAGGTCAGCACACCCCAGCCCACTGGTGGCACACAGGATAACACATCCCCATGCCTCTGTAATTTACGGGTATTATATTTCTTCATAAACTCTCTTCTAATATCTTGCCATGCTGTGTGGATTTTTTTAGATTACCCGTGTATAATCTATAATAATTTGTAATAGTTGCAGGTTTACTCTCACTATTATTATTAGCATTTCCACCAATATGGTGAGATTAATGCCACCATGATCGCTAGCATGATGAAAGCAATGGATCTTGGGACTGAATGTTAAACACAGGGCTGTGGAGTCGGTAGATAAATTGTCCGACTCCGACTCCGACTCCGACTCCTCAGATTTTGAAACTTCCGACTCCGACTCCGACTCCTCGACTCCGACTCCTCTGTATTTAATATGCAAATACGAAGCTGTTCCACCAAGTTCTTCTAATCTCCTCTAGCACAGAGAGGTAGTTGAGCAGAAGCTGCTGCCTTCTCCTTTGTGTGCTGATCTTCTGCTGAAGATAGAGCAGTGGGAGGATCCAGGAAGGGGCAGGGGAAGGGGCATTTATTTTAAAACATGATTTTCCTAGTAGAATCCCATAGTCATGTTTAAAATTGAAGCTAACAATCTGAGTTTACATGTTTTATAGCCTTAGCTGAATGATAGCAGTTTTTCAAATGGTTTACAGCTTCAGTCTTGAACTATTGACTATCCATTCCCTTCACTTATACAAGTGTCTCCAGTCCTTAATCAGTTATCAGTGAGAGCGAGGATAACCATGGGTTCCCTGTAACAGCAGACCACAAGACAATGGAAAGTGTAAGTATTGCCGCTCCTTAAAGGGACACTAACAGGCTGATTTTCCAGCTAAAGATATATATATACTGGTATTCATCAGAGAATTAGGAATAAAACTATACTAATGTTACCCCCAGTTAAGCTGTACTTGTGTTTAAAAACATTTTAATCTGTATGGAAATTCACTATCTTTGTGCCCAATGGGGCAGCGTCTCCCTGCGGCTTTGTGCCCAGCCGCGCCAGTACAGCTTCCCAGCGCTGTTCCCCTCGTTATTATTCACTGCACTGGCCTTTTTTTCAGGCAAGCGCTGAATTCCTGCGCAGCGCACGTGTAGAGTGCTGGCAGCAGCCTCATCTGGCTATGCTGAGGCTGTGCCAGCTTTCTCTCTTCCTCCTCGCTACCTAGTCCTGTCTAGTGCTGCCAGTACTCTACATGTGCGCCTGCCCCCTTGGGCACAAAGGTAGAGAATTTGCATATTGATTAAAACGTTTTTAAACACAAGTAAACCTCAACTGGGGGTAACAGTCGTCTAGTTGTATTCCTAATCCTCTGATGAATACCAGCAGATATATCAGCCTGTCAGTGTCCCTTTAACTGCATAGTAAAGCATATGAAAAGCATGCTTCTTCACGGTCACTTAACGTCTTTGTTTAGCGGTAACGTGACGCACTGCATGCATTGGCCTTTATTCTTACAGTAGAGAAGTTATTAATTATAACTTTATCTGAATTGGGACATTTAAACTTGCTTTTTTTTAATTCCAATTTTTTTTTATTCCAATTTAAATCTAGTAGGAGTCGGAGTCGGAGTCGGTCCATTTTTGCCGACTCCGACTCCGACTCCAGGTACCCAAAATTGCCTCCGACTCCGACTCCTCGACTCCGACTCCGACTCCGACTCCACAGCCCTGGTTAAACATTTGCTCTATTTAACCAGCGCTGTCTTCTTTCTACCTGATTCTGACAGATCTGGAGAGATTTGCTTTTCATCACCTCTATTTACTTTCCTGCTCACAAGCCCCTGAGAAGGACATGTCCTGTTCATTGCTAGACGCTGCAACCTGCTTCCAGCTACAGTAGTCAGGTGATATTCTAGAGCAGGCATCCTCAAACTGCGGCCCTCCAGCTGTTGCAAAACTACAACTCCCAGCATGCCTGAACAGCCTACAGGTATCATCCTACAACGGCATTGTGGGAGTGGTAGTTTTACAACAGCTGGAGGGCCACAGTTTGAGGATGCCTGTTCTAGAGAGTAAGGCTACATGCACATGACAGTGAAAAACGGACATGCGGTGTACATTTTTTTTTTAAACGGCCATCATAAGACCAATGGTAGTTCATGGGGTTATTCACACAGCAGTTTTTTTGACTGTCAGTGAAAAACGGACGTCAAAAAATAGAAAATGTTCTATCTTGTCCGTTTTTCACTGACAGACTGCCCCTATACAATTGAATGGGTCCATTTTTAACGTCCGTTTCTCAGAAAGGCATCAGTGAAAAACACGTCCATTAAAAATGTCAGTTTTTAACGGATGTTTTTTTCACTGTCGTGTGCATGTAACCTAAGGGAAAAAGTTATATGTCTACATTAGATTAGTGTGGATAGAAATAGCATGGGTCATGGGCAGGGGTACACCTAGCCTTTCTGCTGCCTGAGACAAAAACTAAAACGGCGCCCCCAAATCCCCAATGCCAATTTCTTAACCTAAACCCTTCCCTCCAGCCTTACCGTAAAAGACATACCTGGAAAACATTACATACAGAGCTACAAAACATACAGGGTAATACAGCGCCACATACTGTGCCCACTGTGCTTCCCAATACTATACTGAAGAAACAGATAATTCCCCTTCTGCTGCCCCCCTCTTGCCCCTATCTGGTGCTGCCTGAGGCAATCGCCTCACCACGCCTCATTGATGGTGCACCCCTGGTCATGGGGAATACATGAACAGGAGAGAAAATTCGAAATACTGGAAGAACAGGGCATAATATCAAGGTAGACGCCTCACTAAGGCCTATGTTCACTATAAAATAGACAATAAAACAATATTATCATCTTAATCACTGTGTATAACTGTGACAACTCCAAATATATTTATCTGCTACATTAATCCACTGCATTAAAGATGACATCCTAGACACTAATGCACCAATGTAAATTGATGTTGATCTTAAAAAGCTCATGTATGCAGTCTCAAACTTTACCCTACAGGTGCCAGGCACTCCATACCGCAAAGGCTGACTTTGAGAGCCGGATCCGCTGTTTTCCGTGCTGGTTTCTGTGACTGAAGATTTGAGTAGTTTCAGTTCATCTGCTTGTAGTGCATTGTAAAACGTTTGGACCCCTCCATCCGGTGTCAAAACAGGGCTTTTTGCCTCCTGTGAACGGTGATTCTTTACTAAATTTACAGCTGTCACCGGCAATTGCAAGAGCCTCTGCATGGGCTTCATAACTGGATGCTGGACGCCCCCTTCCAGCCAGAAACAAAATGTAATGTATTGGAGGAATCAATACAATGTGCAGCATGTATCAAGGCAGCTTTCAGAAAGGTGGCCAAAAGTTTGCTATGTTAAAAGAAGCTTTGCATAGATCAGATGCAGATCCTGGACAATCTCAGAGAAGATTCCTGTATGGATATGAGTCTCATATCTGGTGGGCTCATTCAATTTAAGTCCAATGGAAAACGCCAAATGGTGCCTTTGAGATCCTTCAGTGACATCCGGTATATTCCACAGACGATTTAGTGTGTTGTATGGTCAATAAGAAGGTATGCATACTTTACAGGGAACTTAGCATGATCGTCCATCCACCTGTAAGCATGGGAATGCACCATGTGCTGCCTGAGACGCCGTCCTCGTATTTAGAGTGACATTCGTGTATGACTAGAGTGCAATGTACACGTTCCAGATGTCTTTATCAGGGTCAGATTACAGATTCCTCCGCCTGTATTTTTTTAGCCAACCTCGTGTCCACTCCTTACCTATCTCATTTCGTTTCTGTCAGTATCCTTTTCAGCCTTGTCACTTTATTCATTCCTTTCTACCTTTCCTACCATTATCTCTTCTTCTCCTACCATATCTTATTCTGTCCTTACCCTCTTTCATTCCATCCTCCCGTCATTTCGCTCCATTCCCCTTCTACACAAATATTAGCACTGTTGTCTGACCTGGTAGTCCTGTTGTTCCCTCTTGCTCTATATATTATATCCTAAGTGCTCCGTTCTTTTCTTCTGTTTTACCAGCTGATCCTGTTTCAGTCATTTCCCAGCCACGTTTGCAGGTCATTCCCCTCCTCCAGCTTCTCCCATCCCTCCCACACATACACACATCTCTGAGAACATGACTCAGCCTAGATGATGTGCTGCACACACTGCCTCCTCCAGACTCCCACCTACAGCATCTCCTCCTCAGTCCACCAATAGTCTGGCCTACCCTTTAAACACCCTTTCATGTTATCTTATGTAATAGCAGACCATGTTATGTTACTATGGCCTCATGCACACGACCGTTCTTTGATTCCGTGTCCGTTGCGCCGTTTTTTCGTGATTTTCTGCAGACCCATTGGTTTTCAATGGGTCCGTGGAAAACTCGGCAAATGTACCGTTTGTCCTCCGCGTCCGTGATTCCAGTCCGTCAAAAAAATATAAACTGTCCTTTTCTTGTCCGCGAAAATCAGTTCGCGGACCCATTTAAGTCAGTGGGACTTGAAATGCGGATGGCCATCCGTGTGTCATCCGCGTTCCGCATTTTTTTGCGGATCCCTTGGCAGGCATTTGGCAAATTGTCAGCCTGTCTTTTGGTAATATCTTTTGGGTCCGCTAAAAAAACGGAAGACACACGGAAGCACAACGGAAGCAAAAACGGACACGGAACACCGGAACCCCGTTTTGCAACCCCGTCGTGTGCATGAGGTTTATGATTGAGCATTTTGGCTGGACGGTAGCAAAAATCACTATTTGTGCCTTTGGCCCCTTTCAGGCTGAGGATGTTTCTGTTCTGGAAGTTTAGAATGGACAGCACCTTGGACTGAACACTGACCCATTCAACTGAGACGACATATGCACATGAGCGATTTTCTGCACAGACCGTTGTTGCATTCACCATCCTGCTCTGATTTTCACGCATGACTTATTCATTCAAGCAAACGGTTCGCGAATAAAACGGATCGCACAAAGATGCCATCCATGTGCAGTTGATTTTAAAACTCGTCTGTGTTCACATCTGGAAAACAGCCATTGAGACAGCAAGTCTAAAGCTGGCCATAGACAATACAGTACAGCTCTGTCTGCAAGATTACTGGTACATCAGATGTCCGTGAACAGATTAAGGCTACTTTCAGATCTGCGTTTGGTGCGGATCCATCTTGTATCTGCACAGACGGATCCGCACCGATAATGCAAACGCTTGTATCCGTTCAGAACAGATCAGTTTGCATTATCATAAACAAAGTCAAAACTGATCCATTTTCATTGACACAATATGGTTAAATTGAAAATGGATCCATCCCCCATTGACTTTCAGTGGTGTTCAGGACGGATCCCTTTTCAATTTCACCATATTGTGTCAATGAAAATGGATCAGTCCCCATTGACTTACATTGTAAGTCAGGACGGAGCCGTTTGGCTCCGCATCGTCAGACGGACACCAAAATGCTGCAAGGCGGAACGGAGCCAAACTGATGCATTCTGAACGGATCCTTATCCATTCAAAATGCATTGGGCTTAACTGATCCGTTTTGGGCCACTTGTGAGAGTGCTGAAATGGATATCACTAGCGGTCCCAGAAACGGCAGTGTGAAAGTAGCCTAAGGCCTCATGAACATGACCGCATTTTGCATCCGTGTTTGATCAGCATTTTGTGTGGAGTGGATGTTACCCATGTGCTGTCCCCATCCGTATGTCCGTTCCACAAGTTATACAACATGCCCTCTTCTTGTCTGTATTGCGGAAAGAATAGTAATTTCTAGTGATGGGAGTAGGAACAATGCGAATTGTACGTGGAGGTTATCCATATTTTGCAGGCCACAATACAGACATGGTCGTCTACATAAGGCCTAAAAGGGTTTTCTGGCTTCTGCATATTGATGACCTTTCTTGATGATAAGTCATCAGTATCAGATTGCTGGGTTCACCATCCAGCACCCCCACCAATCTGCTGTTTTCAACAACCGCTGGCACCGAACTGCAGCTCAGCGAAGTGAATGCAACTACACCATGGACATAGCTTGTCTTGTTTCTGGTGCCCGTTGCTGCTGAAAACAGCAGATTGGTGGAGGTGCTGGTTGTCAATTGCCCACAATCTGATATTAATCACCTATCCTGAAGACAGATCATCAGTATCTAGAAATTAGAAAGGAGTTGCCTCATTTAAATTAGTTTAGAAAGCTATTTTCTTATACCATAGTAGGTAATCCTGAGTTAAGAAGAGATCAAACATAATCTTTTGCCTTGGAGGATCCTTCGTGTCGGGGCATAAGATGGACAGTCAATTGACTTCATTGGAACCTGTTTAATGCTTCATTTCCCTTATGGCGACGCTGAAAGTCAATTGAACACTTGTTGCCAGCTATTTCTTCAAATTACAAATGCTTTTTGTGGGTGCCAGCAGTAGGACAGTTTATTGTCACGGACCTTTTTGACCAAGTTGTCACACAATTAAAGAGTCTCCGTCAGCATGACCAATATGTAGGCATTCATCTGTGGTAGTGGAGCCTCTGCAGAAGGGAGCAAGCACTGTGCAGGGAAAAAAGAATACTTACCTTTCCATCCTCCCAGCAGCTGCGCTCCCCTCATGTGTGTGAAGCCGTCGGAGACTTCAGTCCACCCAGAAGTGGAGGTGCTAGCGGCTTTACAGACAGCAGAGGAGCACAGCAGCTGGGATGATGGAAAGGTAAGTATTCTCTCTTCCATACACAGTGCTTGCTCCCTTCTGCAGAGGCTTTTCTGCCACCAATGAAAGCCTACATATAAGTCATAATGTATGATTTTGCTAAAACACACTGCCACCAATGTGCAAGCTAAAAAGAAAATAAAGGTATCGTTTTAATCAGCATGATCAACCCTACCAAGCAATAAGCCCAGTTTAATAGGGTTGGTCATGCTGACAGAGGCTCTTTAAATATTATATTTATCTGTTAGATCAGGGAAACCATGCCAATTTGTTAATTAGTAAAATACTCCTATGTGTCCTTTCTCCTGGTTTTCCTTTGGTTTTTTTCTCAGAATAAAAGATAAAGGAGGGGCACACTAAATATCTGAGATGGACAATAATTTATTATAAGCCAATATGGCACCTCTACTCACATCAAAGATTATTAGTATGCAATTAAACAAATATAATATAAAATAATATAAAATAGAGTGGCCCAAAAAATAGATCAAATAATAATATAAACTATAATAAGTGCAAATAATGTGCAAACAGCAATAATGTGCAAACTGCAAATGATGTGCAAACTAGATAAAGTGCAAATAATTGGTGCAAAATTGGAGACGGGTGTATCCAGAGGTGAGCACCTTGGCCGTTTGTTTTTGGAGGGTGAGCCACTATTATTAATCTTTCTTTCTCAGAATGTCCATCTAATTGTCACGTTCGGGTGTGGGAGGGGAACACCACACCGAACATAGGAGGGAAAGGGGTGAGGGAATAAGGCATGGAAACTAGGGAAATGAAATAAATACCTTCTAGTAAAGCCCTAATCAAAGTCCCGACTAACTACCAGTATGAACAGACCCCAGAGGTAGGTGAGTTCATACACAAGAATACCTAGTGTCCTAACTCACCCTATAAGACCCTGGTAATAATGTCAGGACTGAGATAACCTGTTCCTCCAAAAGGACTAACAGGAGTCTCCCTCAGGCCTTAATACAAATGAACACAAAAAACAACACACAAAATAACCCAAAACAAAATACAAAAGGGAAAGAAAACACTTAACTTCAAGTGGCTATGGCAGCACCAGGAACTCAGCCGAGATCCACACACCAGCTATCCACAACTCAAACTGAAGCTATAAACGGCATAGCATAGTGGGAGAAACAACAATAAATAGAGAAGGTTAAATGACCCTAACAGACACACCTGGGGAAAGAAGGCATGGCAAGCACCAGAAACAACACAGACGTCATTTGTTGCCAGTCTCATCGATCTCCTGCCACCTGTCGCAGGAACGTCCGTGACACTAATGCTGTGATGGCTAACCTCCAGCACTCCAGCAGTGGTAAAACTACATAGTTCCTAATAGCACAATACGGGAATGGAGAACTTAAAGTGGCCCTGGAAAAAACTAAAAATGGGTCCAAATTGACAGAAGGCGGGGCAACACATGTAGACAGGGACAGCATTACTATATTGTGGCACATAATACCACCCCAGTACAGCAAAATACCACAGTGCAGCACAATATACTGCCCTGGCAGAACTGAATACCACAAAAGAATGCCTGAGCAGTAACTGCACATCTGTAGTGGCCAGCGCCAGCTGCCCTGTTCTGTCCTCAGGATGGCAATACAGTTGAATGGAAGAGTCAGGAGGGGAGCGTCAAATCATTACTTATCTGGAGATATGCCCCCATTGTCTGAGATGGGAAATCCCCTTTAACACACATGCTTAACTAGACGTGTTAACTAAACTAATTGTGTTAGGGTGGGTTCACATCACGTTTTATGCCTCCATTTGACGTACACGTTAGAAAAAAATGGATACAAAAACGCAGCACACCACGTTCTTGTATCTTGCAGAGTCTAGTTTTTACAATGGAAATCTACGGTGAACAGATGACACTGTATGGCTTCAGTCTGTTGGCATCTGTTTAATGTATACGTTAAATAGATAGGAAAAGGTGATGTGAACCCAGCTTCAAGCTGACACTTACAATTGCTTTTCAATGGCTTTTGTTTTGGAATATCACTATGAGTTAAAGGGCTTCTGCCATCAGGAACTTTGTTATTAAACTGGCTGACTTTGGACATGTGCTAATGTCAGCTGAAGCTAAGTCTTTGTCCCTTCTTTCTATGTGCCTCTGTTTTTGTGAAAAATTATCTTTTATTTTATGCAAATGGGCCTCCAGGAGCAATAGGGGAGTTGCACCTACTCCTAGAGGCTCTCTTCTCCCTCCACTGGCCACACTCTCATCATGTTGATTAATAGGGCCAGGAAGAGTTCACATAGTTCAGTTATCCTACGTGGCCCCGTCAATCAACATGATGAGGGTGTGGCCCGAGGAGGTAGAACAGAGCCTCTAGGAGTAGGTGCAACACTTCCATTGCTCCTAAAGGCTCAATTGCATAAAATAAAAGTTCATTTTTCACAAAAACAGAGGCACATAGAAAGAAGGGACAAAGACTTAGCTTCAGCTGACATTGGCACATGTGTAAAGTCAGCCAGTTTAATAACAATGTTCCTTATAACAGAAGCCCTTTAAGAAATTTGAGTTAAGAGTTTAAGTGTTAAATCTGCTACATCCGTAGTTGGGCTCTAAACCTTTGGTACCCCATTCCTTTACTAAAAACAAGAGGCACTGAGTCCCTAAGTCATCCTCCAAAAGAATGAATGAAGCAGCAGCTGAAGGCTCACGTTTTGCTTTTTAAAAGGCCCACCAAACAATAGAATTTGATGGATTTTTTTTATAAGTAGGTTATCTCAATGCAGTCGATTACAGTTATGCTTTGCAATGCTGAAACAATTCAGTACTATAAAATGGGACAAGACTTGGTGCACATTAGGGGGAAAAGGCTTTACATTGTATAAGGCGCCATCTTGTGGACTGTTTGTGCTTATGCAGCGATGTTCATTCTCAAGAGAATGGGGGGGCATTTATCAATAATGGCGTAATTTGCGCCCAAAAATACTAATATTACAAATCAAAAGTGGTGATTTAATGCCAATAGCACTAAAATGCAACTTTTTAAAACTGAAATGCGCCATTTCAGCCAAACATGCCAGACCGCACGTACGACTTTTGAAACATATTTGCAACTTTTGAAGCATATTTGCAACATTTCCTGTGGTAAATTGCGACTTTTGTCTCAGGACGTTTTTGTTTCGGGTGAATGTCAATTTACTGACAAAACCCTGCTGTTTAGCTCATTTATATTAGATAATAAATGCATCCTGTTTTATTACTTCCCCTTGTTCCCACGAAATGCAATTTTTTGACAAAAAAAGACACTGCATCTTGTCCTGTTTACATGGCTGAAGGGGGTGCAGAAGGAACACCATGGCCCCTTCAGTGTGATGATTGGCGGGGGCACTGGCCCCCACTAATCAAACATTTATTGCCTAAACTCCAGTGGGAACTGATATGTTGTGCAGGCAGCAAGAGGATAAGCTAAGAGACACAGCAATGGAGGGAAAGGAGGAGACGTTACCTGCAGTCCTATGTAACACCATAGTTAACAAAGTGATAACTCTCAGGTTAAATATAATGTAGTAGATGTTACCAGCAGTCCTATGTAACACCACCGATAACATAGTGATAATTCTATGAGTACAGATAATGTAGTAGATGTCACCTGCAGTCCTATGTAACACCACCGATAACACAGTGATAATTCTATGAGTACAGGTAATGTAGTAGATGTTAACTGCAGTCCTATGCAATACCACAGATAGTACAGCGGCAACTCTCTAAATACAGATAATGTAGTAGATGTCACCTGCAGTCCTATGTAACACCACAGATAACACAGTGATAACTCTCTAAATACAGATAATGTAGATGTCACCTGCGGTCCTATGTAACACCACAGATAACACAGCGATAACTCTCTAAATACAGATAATGTAGATGTCACCTGCGGTCCTATGTAACACCACAGATACAGTGATAACTCTTTGGTTGAAGATAATGTAGTTGATGGTACCTGCAGTCCTATGTAACACCACAGATAACACAGTGATAACTCTCTGAGTACAGATAATGTAGTAGATGTCACCTGCAGTCCTATGTAACACCACAGATAACACAGCGATAACTCTCTAAATACAGATAATGTAGTAGATGTCACCTGCAGTCCTATGTAACACCACAGATAACAGAGCGATAACTCTCTAAATACAGATAATGTAGATGTCACCTGCGGTTTTAACCACTTGAAGACCACAGGTTTATACCCCCCTAGTGACCAGGCCCTTTTTTACAAATCCGCACTACACTACTTTCACCGTTTATTGCTCCGTCATACAACTTACCACCCAAATGAATTTTACCTCCTTTTCTTCTCACTAATAGAGCTTTCATTTGGTGGTATTTCATTGCTGCTGACATTTTTACTTTTTTTGCTATTAATCAAAAATGTAACGACATTTTTGCAAAAAAATGACATTTTTCACTTTCTGTTGTAAAATTTTTAAAAAAAAACTACATTTCTATATAAATTTTTCACAAAATTTGTTGTTCTACATGTCTTTGATAAAAAAAAATCCAATAAGTGTATATTTATTGGTTTGGGTAAAAGTTATAGCGTTTACAAACTATGGTGCAAAAAAGTAAATTTCTGCATTTTGAAGCAGCTCTGACTTTCTGAGCGCCTGTCATGTTTCTTCAGGTGCTAGAATGCCAGGATAGTATGAATACCCCCCAAATGACACCATTTTAGATAGAAGACACCCCAAAGTATTCACGGAGGGGCATGGTGAGTTCATGTATCATTTCATTTTTTTTCACAAGTTAGCGGAAAATGACACTTTCTGAGGAAAAAAAAATAATAAAGTTTCCATTTCTGCTAACTTCTGGCAAAAAAATAAAATCTCAGACGGACTCACTATGCCCCTCAGTGAATACCTTGGGGTGTCTACTTTCCGAAATGGGGTCATTTGTGGGGTGTGTTTACTGCTCTGGCATTTTGGGCGGGGCTAAATTGTGAGCATCCCTGTAAAACCTAAAGGTACTCGTTGGAATTTGGGCCCCTTTGCGCATCTTAGCTGCAAAAAAGTGTCACTCATGTGGTATCGCCGTACTCAGGAGAAGTAGGGCAATGTGTTTTGGGGTGTATTTTTACATATACCTATGCTGGGTGAGAGAAATATCTCTGTAAATTCTCAACTTTGTGTAAAAAAATTTAAAAAGTTGTCGTTTACAGCGATATTTCTCACACAAAGTATGGGTATATATAAAAATACACCCCTAAACACATTGCCCTACTTCTCCTGAGTACGGCGATACCACATGAGTGACACTTTTTGCAGCCTGAGTGCAAGGGGCCCTAAAACCAATGAGTACCTTTAGGATTTCACAGGCCATTTTTACGCATTTGGATTCCAGACTTCTTCTCACGCTTTAGGGGCCCCTAAAATGCCAGGACAGTATAAATACCCACATGTGACCCCATTTTAGAAAGAAGACACCCTAAGGTATTCCGTGAGGGGTATGGTGAGTTCATGTAAAATTTTATTTTTTGTCACAAGTTAGTGGAATATGAGACTTTGTAAAAAAAAAAAATAAATAAAAAAAAATATCAATTTCCGCTAACTTGTGCCAAAAAAAAAAAAAATTCTGTGAACTCGCCATGACCCTCACGGAATACCTTGGGGTGTCTTCTTTCCAAAATGGGGTCACTTGTGGGGTATTTCTACTGCCCTGGCATTTTAGGGGCCCTAAAGCGTGAGAAGAAAAATGCGGAAAAATGCCCTGTGAAATCCTAAAGGTACTCATTGGAATTAGGGCTCCTTTGCGCATCTTGGCTGCAAAAAAGTGTCACACATGTGGCATCGCTGTACTCAGGAGAAGTAGGGCAATGTGTTTTGGGGTGTATTTTTACATATACCCATGCTGGGTGAGAGAAATATCTCTGTAAATGACAACTTTTAAAACAAATTTATACAAAGTTGTCAGTTTACAGAGATATTTCTCTCACCCAGCATGGGTATATGTAAAAATACACCCTAAAACACATTGCCCTACTTCTCCTGAGTACGGCGATACCACATGAGTGACACTTTTTGCTGCCAAGATGCGAAAGGGGCCCTAATTCTAATGAGTACCTTTAGGAGGGCATTTTTACGCATTTTTCTTCTCACGCTTAGGGTCCCTAAAATGCCAGGGCAGTATAAATACCCACATGTGACCCCATTTTGAAAGAAGACACCCCAGGTATTCCCTGAGGGGCATGGCGAGTTCACAGAAGATTTTTTTGGCACAAGTTAGCGGAAATTGATTTTTTATTGTTTTTTCTCGCAAAGTCTCCCTTTCCGCTAACTTTTGACAAAAGTTAAATTTTTCATGGACTCACTATGCCCTCAGCGAATACCTTGGGGTGTCTTCTTTCCAAAATGGGGTCATTTGTGGGTGTTTGTTCTGTTCTGGCATTTTGGGCGGGGCTAATCATGAGCAGCCATGTAAAGCTAAAGGTACTCGTTGAATTTGGGCCTTTGACTCAGGCTGCAAAGTGTCACTCATGTGGTATCGCCGACTCAGGAAGTAGGGCAATGGTTTGGGGTGTATTTTTACATATACCCATGTTGGGTGAGATAATATCTCTGTAAATTGACAACTTTGTATTAAAAAATTAAAAAGTTGTCGTTACAGCGATATTTCTCACACAAAGTATGGGTATATGTAAAAATACACCCCAAAACACATTGCCCTACTTCTCCTGAGTACGGCGATACCACATGAGTGACACTTTTTGCAGCCTGGGTGCGCAAAGGGCCCTAAAACCAATGAGTACCTTTAGGATTTCACAGGCCATTTTTACGCATTTGGATTCTCACGCTTTAGGACCCCTAAAATGCCAGGTGAGTATAAATACCCACATGTGACCCCATTTTGGAAAGAAGACACCCAAGGTATTCCGTGAGGGGCATGGCGAGTTCACAGAAAAAAATTTTTGGCACAAGTTAGCGGAAATTGATATATATATATTTTTTTACAAAGTCTCATATTCCACTAACTTGTGACAAAAATAAAATTTTGCATGAACTCACCATACCCCTCACGGAATACCTTGGGGTGTCTTCTTTCTAAAATGGGGTCACATGTGAGGTATTTATACTGTCCTGGCATTTGAGGGTCTCCGCAATCATTACACGTATGGCCAGCATTAGGAGTTTCTGCAATTCTCCGTATATTGAGCATACGGGTAATGAGATTTTTTTTTTCCGTTCAGCCTCTGGGCTGAAAAAAAAAAAAAAAAAATGAACGGCGCAGATTTTTTCATTCGCATCGATCAATGTGGATGAAAAAATCTCTGCTAAAATCAGTGACTGCGGTGCAGTGGGCTGGGCGCTAGCTACCTAACAAGTAGCTAGCTAACTGACGGTGATAAGGGACCCTTATGCCCCATTCACACGTCCGCAATTCTGTTTGCGGAACGGAATTGCGGACCCATTCATTTCTATGGGGACAGACTTTGTCCCGCTCGGATCCGGAATTACGGATCCGCGCTTCCGGGTCTGCACTTCCGTTCCGCAAAAATATAGAACATGTCTTATTCTTGTCTGCAATTGCGGACAAGAAAAAGCATTTTCTATATAGTTCTGTGCGGATCTGCAAAATGCAAATCTCGGGTCTCACGAGATGACGCCGATAGGCGGCAGTGAGACCTGAGAGAGCCGCCGCGCTGACGTCCATCGGCGTTAGCGTGGCGGCAAGTGGTTAAGTAACACCACAGATAACACAGCGATAACTCTCTAAATACAGATAATGTAGATGTCACCTGCGGTCCTATGTAACACCACAGATACAGTGATAACTCTTTGGTTGAAGATAATGTGGTAGATGTTACCTGCAGTCCTAAGTAACACTACAGATGCCAGAGTGATAACTTTCTGGTTGAAAATAATGTAGTAGATGTTAGTAGATGTTACCTGCAGTCCTATGTAACACAACAGATGACACAGTGATAACTGAATACAGATAATGTAGTTGTCACCTGCAGTCCTATGTAACACTACAGATGACACAGTGATAACTCTCTGGTTGAAGATCATGTAGTAGATGTTACCTGCAGTCCTATGTAACACCACAGATGACACAGTGATAACTCTCTGAATACAGATAATGTAGATGTCACCTGCAGTCCTATGTAACACTACAGATAACACAGTAAAAACTCTCTGAGTACAGATAATGTAGGCGTTCTGCCTGCCCACAGCGAAATCCATCTGAGTGCAGCATCAGGTCAGGAGGTGATACGGGAGGGTAGATGGCAAGATGACAGATACTAGAAGTATATCAGCAGGCATCGGCGCTTGCCACCAGGCAACTGTTAAAACATCGCCCACTGTAGTAGCCCTGTAGTAAAGTCCTCCTGCCGTGTCTGATATTCTGGGCCGCCTCCTGGTAATGCGGGCCCCGTAGCTGCTATGACGGTAGTTACACCCTTGTCTACATGTCATCAGCAGAATACGACACAACATTTACAGTTAATAGTTAGGCAGGTTCTACTGGGTACCGAAATGCCATAAATGTGGACATAAACTGCTGTTTGGGTACTCTGCAGGGTTTAGATGGCAAAGACCAACTTTTGGCTTTTGCAGTACAGATTTTTATGGATTAGTTTACGGGCGCCATGTTGCTTTTCGACTGCCTCTGGGGTACAGCTATTTTCTTACAACCATACGTTTTTTATATTTCTCTTGATGGAGCTGTGAGGGCTTACTTTTTGCATAATAAACAGCCATTCTCACTGGTTCTATTTTGGGGTACATATGACTTTTTGATCACTTTTTATTTCTCTTTTTGGGAAGCAGGATAAAGAAAAGGCAGCAATTCTGCTATTGCTTTTTGGGGTTTTGTTATTGCAGCGTGCACCATGCAGAAAAAATTACATATTAACTTTATTCTGCTGGACAGTATGATTACATATATATCGTTTTTTATGTTTTACCACTTTTACACAAAACATTTTTGAAAGTAAAATAATATTTTAGTGTCACCATTTTCAGAAAGCAAATTTATTTTATTTTTCTGGTGAGATGGACTTATGTGAAGGCTTGTTTTTTGCAGGATGACGTGATGTTTTCATCTGTACTATTTTGGTGTAAATACGTTTAGTAGATTATGTGATATTTTTATAGAGCAGAACGATTATCCCAGACCTATAATGCCCCCCATATGCCCGGGCCCCTCATACAGATTCTACTTACCTCGCTCCCCGGCGGAGGGGGGAGGATTGGGGCCAGGGGCGTAGCTATAGGGGGTGCAGAGGTAGCAGTCGCTACCAGGCCCAGGAGCCTAAGGGGGCCCAAAGACCCTTGTGCCGCATAAGAAGACACACAAAGCATTGAGGGAATGGGGGCCCAAGCTGAACTCTTGCACCAGGGCCAATGAGCTATTATCTACGCCCCTGATTGGGGGCGGACATCCAATAGTGTCCCGTGACAGGAACGAGCCTCTCTAGCATCGCGGGTGTCGCTAGGAAGGCTCGTTCCTGATGCGGCCTGCTTTTGGCTTTACCCCCCCCCCCCAAGGCTGGGTATTTTCATCCGTGCGACGGGGAGATGCAGCAGCAGCCGTTTCAACATCAGGAGCAACGCGGGTGCCGGGGAACGAGGTAAGTACAATCTGTGTGAGGGGCCCAGGCATATGGGGGGAGGGCATTATAGGTCTTGGATAACCCCTTTAAGCATGCTGTATTTCCATTTGTTAGACCTCCTAGTGATTTGCCTTCTACTGTTCTCTTTTATTCTCCCCTTCCTTCATCCACTAGGATCAATAAATGCAAATCACTGCTGGGCAGATGTGGTTCCCCTTGGCATCTGGTCCCTATAGCAGTGCCATGCCCGCAATCCCAGTCCAGACACCCCTATATCTCCAGTTCTGAGGACCCCCGGGACCATTTTACATACAGTGCAGTGAATGAATAACACCACTGCCCTATTTTATAAACTATTTTTTCTTGAGCTTTCAACTAGGACTAAACTAGGATTAGTTACTTTCTGGTAGTCCTTGCTGTGCGTTACCTGCCCAACGATGACATGCAGCACCCGCCATGAATAGGCTCTTATTTAAAGTTGGCCATGAGACCAGACAAAGCGTCAAATGTCTGAAAACACAAAAATGTGTCCATTTTCTTATACACATTAGTGTGGTGATGTGTACGGGGTGCAGCCTTCCAGAGGTAGTTTTGATAGGGAGTGTAACAGGGACCACTACTCTATTTGGTTGAATTTCTTTGAGATGTGAGCTCCCAGGGGCCACAGTACAGAGCATGCATTCTTCACTAGGTCCACATACAGTATACAAAGTAACTGTTATTAGGACTGTTCTGCACAGGGTTGCCAACCGCCCAGAGAGTTCTGCACCGTCCATAATAATAGGCGACTTTTTTTCTGTGTCCGTGAAAAAAAAATAGATGTGTCCGTGATTTTTTGAGACTGGCGGTACTTGATTAGATTACTTTGGAGGTAATTCTCCTCATTTTACAGCTCACAGTAAATGCTTGTAATGAGTTCCCATCAGTATATGGAGCTATAGACTTATAATCTTTATCATTCATTGTGGTTTCCCAATTTGTCCATAAAAAATGGGATTTTGGGATAAACTGTCCAGAAAAAAGTAACGCTCTGATCGGCAACCCTGGTTTTGTTACAAAGTATACAGTAATTGCTGCCCATAGGTTCCATACAGCGGAGATGCATATCATGGTGCCACCCTTATGTCTATAGAAGCAGGGCACCATCCAGATAATAGGTGCACCAGTAGGCCCCAGCCCTGGGATGTATGGAGCTCCCAGCCCCCTCCCCCTCCCAGCACCGGCCACCATTGTCTGTGTGAGAGCCGGCTGCAGCAGCGTCTGCCCCTGCACTTGTGTGCTCGGTATATGGACGCATAAGGAGCAATACCGCGGTATAATACAGCACTGTGTGCACGCTGGCCCTTGCACTATGGCTGGCTGCAGCCTCCTCTATGTGGTACCTCTTGTAGTCGCTGCTGAAGATGCCTCCGCTGGCCGGGTCCTGGCCATATTCGGGCTCCCCCAGGCTGCCCCCCTTCTCCTCGCTGTACCCCGGACTGGCGGACATGGCTCAGCACTGTGTCTGCGGACAGCGCCTGGCAGTATACTGCCGCTGATGACGTCACCAGAGGAGGCGATTCCTCCACCCCCGAGTTAACCCCGTCAGTGCCGCTGTGTGACAATGACCTGTGCTGTATGTGATACATAATACACCAATAATGGATGCAAAACGCACGATATGCTTTGAAGTGTCTGGCTCCTGTTTGGATACCAGCTTTGATTCAGTGCGTGACAACTTGCATTACAATTTCATTTTGGCTTGACATTTGGTTTTAATGGCAGGTTCACACCAGGTTTGGCTCCATCTTTGTTCCATTTCTTTTTTTTTTCTCTTTCATTTGGTAAAAATCTCATTCACACTTCGCATCCGGAAACCATCTGGTGCGCTATTTTGAAATCTGTCGCTTTTTTTATTTTTACATGGAGTGCCACTTTCGCATAGAATATTATTACCTAGAGCAAGAATATGGGCCCCTTATTCCTGAATAGCTCAGCATAGTCTCCCTGACAATCCCCCAGTAAGGCTTCGTGCACACAGCCGTGTCCGTATTTCAGTCCGCAAATAATAGATCCACAGAATACAGGTCCCCTCCATGCTCATTCTGTATTGTTCTCCCTGCCATCCATACTTTTGTCTGCAATACGGATCAGAATAGGACGCTCCTATAATGTGTAGAATGGCGACACAGATCCACAAAAAATACGGACGTGCGTGGCCCCATAGAAATGAATGGCTCTGTCTGTGATCGGTACCTGACATATGGATCGTGATACACTTGGTATTATTTTGTGCTCCATTGCTACAACATGCGGTGTTGTGGCCTGTTGCCTGTGCGCCTTATGGGTTTACTAGATTTGTACATGTGATGTTTCAATTATTCTTTGTATAGCAAGTCATGTATATTTCAGGTCATGGTCATGTGACACTTTGTATTACACTTTGTATTGCATTTTTATTGCATTTTTGAAAAAAAAAGAATAAAAAAAAAAAAAAAAAGAAATGAATGGCTCAGTGTGCTATCCACAGAAAATATGGCCAATCAATAGTCCGATGGATCGTTCTTATGAATGATCTGACCATCGAACGGCAGATTAGGGAGGGACTATAAAAAAAAAAACTAAAAAACAACAGTAGAATTCAGCAAAGTGGCAAATGAGCGGCCACATTCAGCTGATAATATCTAAACTAACCAATGAGGAATTCTCAGGCTAAATAGCTAAATATATATGAGCTAGGAGAAAAAAGAGAATCAAGTCAGAATAACAACAAAACACGAACAACTCCATAGCAATAACATAAATACCTTTATTGACATGCACAAAATGCAACAAGATTGGCAAAAATATACAATGTACAAAGCAGCAGGTAAAAAATACACAGGGAGAGAGAGGACAGACCACGGGGGGCGGCTGCAGGGTCGGCCACAATCACAGCCACCAAGAAAAATAAAGGGAGTGAACAGTCTACTAAAATAATAACACTAGTGAAAAATCCCCATAGTGCAAATAACATAGAAGACTGCAAAACGCTCCACAAGTGAAGAAACATAAAAATAAAAGGTAACAAAATACCAAGTGCTGTGATGTCGACCCTGCAGCCGTCTCTCACCCAACGCCGTTTCGCCTGTGAAGGCTTCTTCCGGGGAAGGCTGAAAGATGGTATACCCCGGTGTTAGTAATACTCCTTTATGCACAATGGGAGGTAAATGTTCTATAGGTCCTGGAATGTGCGTGGTATGGGTGATGCTTATAAGAGATATGCTAATTCGACCAACTCAAACAATTTCAACCAGCGATTATTGCTTTTCAAGAAACACGTTATCCAAAATAACACCCAGATGCTCCATAGGTGTCAGTGTACTGGTCTATAGGGATATACCCTTCAAATGCTATTCTGCCATTAAAGACCCTGAGGGCAGGTACGTCAGCGTACACTGCAATGTCTATGCCAGGCATCCTCAAACTGCGGCCCTCCAGATGTTGTAAAACTACAACTCCCACAATGGCCTGCTGTAGGCTAATACCTGTAGGCTGTTCGGGCATGCTGGGAGTTGTAGTTTTGCAACAGCTGGAGGGGCGCAGTTTGAGGATGCCTGGTCTATGCAATAGGTGTTCTCCTGGTTGCACTGTATATCCCTCCGCCCTATTCCCCCGGCTTTCTAAGGGGCCTATTGGTACACCTTCAAGGTTTACTATACCTTCCATGCCTACTGGTCAGTGACTTTAAGGCTACTTTCACACTAGCGTTAATATTTTCCGGTATTGAGATGCGTCATAGGGTCTCAATACCTGAAAAAAATGATTCCGCGTCGTCCCCATTCATTGTCAATGGGGAAAAAACGTAACTGAACAGAACAGAATGCTCCAAAATGCATTCAATTCCGTTCTCATACCAGAGAGCAAACCGCAGCATGCTGCGGTTTGCTTTCCGTCCTCGGATGCGGAGCAAGACGGATCCGTCAAGAACCACAATGCAAGTCAATGGGGACGGATCCGTTTCTCTGACACAATCTGACAAGATAGAAAATGGATCCGCCCCCCATAGACTTTCAATGGAGTTCATGACGGATCCGTCTTGGGTATGTTAAAGATAATACAACCGGATCCGTTCAGAAGGGATGCAGATGGTTGTATTATCAGTAACGGAAGCGTTTTTGTTAGACCCAGCCGGATCCAGTAAAAAATGCTAGTGTGAAAGTGGCCTAACATGTATGTGAACGCTGCAGTGGACAAGTTAAGAGGTACTCAGACGACTATAGCCCATCCAATGACTACCTTTGGGCTTTTATTGCAGGAATTGGCTCTCACAGACATCTGGCGTCTAAGACATTCCACTGCCCAATGTTACTCCTATCAGTAAAATACATATGGCTCACTATCTAGACTAGACTTAGCCCTGGGCACAGAAAATATACTTCAATATGTTTCTGATATTCGATACTAGATGGCTATCGGAACATTCGGCCGCTTCTAGTAGTCCTACAAGCGTCCGCTACCCCAGTGGTGCAGAACCGCATATGGAAAGTGAACCCGCTCTGGCTACAAATTATACCCAGAATACTCCTGGAGGATTCACTGCGTGAATTTTTCTCCGTAATAGTATGGGACTCCATGAAATCTTTTTTTAGGGAAATTATGCGCATTAAATCTAAGACCAGGGGCAAGGAGGAAGAAATTAGACGGGAGACAGAAGCCACCTATATTTTGCCCCCATTAGAGTCCAATTTAAAAATATGGAAACAAAAGCAGTTTTCCTTAAACAATCATCTACTAGACAAAGCTGGACAAAAAAGATTCTTCTTTAGGCTGGGTTCAGACTTGCGCGTATCTGATACGCGCGTAAAACGCGCATTTCTGTCGCGCGTATTACAGTGCGTTTTTGCAAATAGGAAACGCGTGTTGTACGCGCGTTCGTGTGATTGACTACTGTGGCGTCAATCACAATATGCGCAACAAAATGCCCCAAAGAAGCTCAAGAACTTTTTTGAGCGTAGGGCGTTTTTCAGCGCGTTCAAACGCGCTGTAAAACACTCAAGTGAGAACCAGGGCCATAGGGAAGCATTGGTTTTCATGTGTTGAGCGTTTTACAGCGCGTTTGAACAAGTACGCATAAACAAGTACTTGAGCTTTTTTGGGGGCGTTTGTCGCGTGTTTTGGCCCATAAACTTTAATGGGAACGCTCAACGCTTGTATTTTGCGCGTTTTTGACACTGTAAACGTGCGTTTATGAATTTGCAACATGCTGGAAAGGCCAAACTTCATATAGACAGGGATATTTGGTCATTGGACAACACTGCAGTCAATCACACAAACGCGCGACAAAAACGCGCGGAAAACGCGCGTCTCAGAAACGCTCAGGTCTGAACCCAGCCTAAGCAGGAGTACCTTGAAGCAGGGGAGGAAACGGGTAAGCTCCTTGCAAGGATAGTCCGGGCTCAAAGGGGGTCGGCACATATTGCAAAGCTTGTTGGGGTAACTGGCCAAGAGATAACAGCCACGCTAGGAGTACTGGACACTTTAAAAGCCTACTATACTTCCCTCTACACATCCCAAATACTGTTTACTGAGAC
Organism: Bufotes viridis; assembly: GCA_033119425.1. Classification (NCBI taxonomy): domain Eukaryota; kingdom Metazoa; phylum Chordata; class Amphibia; order Anura; family Bufonidae; genus Bufotes; species Bufotes viridis. The sequence continues at coordinate 149,291,570 of CM065590.1, read as the reverse complement.
AGATATTGAAAGATACCTCGACAAGATCTCACTACCTACTCTATTGGTGGAGAGCAGGACATTATTAGACTCCCCCATTAGGTTGGAAGAAATAGAAGCAGCCATAAGGGATATGCCAAATGAAAAAGCCCCTGGGATGAACGGACTACCCACTGAGATTTATAAGATCTATGAATAAGTTCTGATGCCGCACATTTTAGAAGTTTTTAATGAGGCATTTCAGGAAGGAGCTCTTCCACCCTCTATGAGGGATGCTGTCATAATAGTACTTCCAAAACCAGGCAAGGACCGCTCTATCCCAGATGTTAAAGTACTGGCGAAGGTCTTTTCCATAATACACCCGCACCAAACGGGTTTTATGCCTAATAAATCCACCGCTATAAACCTTAGGTGTCTATTCTTTCTTTTTAAAATCTTTTTATTAATTTTGAAAATGAAGAACAGTTTGTAGAACAGTGATAATACAATTGTTACATATATAACTATGCCAAACACGACATACAAATTAGGCGTCTATTCTTGAACATACAAGCAACCCCAAACAACGTTGGCTCCAGAGTCATCCTCTCACTAGATACAGCACCACATATCTTACATCCAGTAATTTCTCTGATGCAGACCTTCTCTTTCCTCATCTTCTCCTTTCAGACCAGACCGCCATGATGATTTTTCACCCATCTCTTGTCTCTGTAGTTCGACAAAAGACATCTTAGGTTCCACTTCCTACTTTTCCATCATCCTCCCACCTTCTTAACTCACCTGCCACCCTAAATAATAATAATAATAATGTGCACTCATTCAAAAGTGCTCCCGTTCTGTGTGCCAGTGCAAAAAAACTCCCTCAGTGCTGCCAGCTGAGCAAATGTCCCCATAATGTGTGCAAGTATAAAATACCCCTATATAATGCCCCTAGTAAATGCCCACATAGTTCTCCTCTCCTTTTCCCCATAGTGCCCCCATAATGTGCCAGTATAAGATTCCTCCAGTGTCCCCCAGAATGTGCTAGTATAAATGCCCCTTCTTAGTGCTATATAATATACCCCCATAGTATTCTTCTCCCCTCCAACACCAGTGTCCCCATAATGTGCCAGCAATGCCCCCAGTAAATGCCCCCATAGTGTCCATGTGCCAGTAGATGCCCCCATAGTGTCCTCCATGTGCCAGAAATGCCCCCATAGTGTCCCCCATGTGCCGGCAATGCCCCTATAGTGTCCCCCATGTGCCAGTAGATGCCCCCATAATGTCCCCCATGTGCCAGGCATTGCCCCATAGTGTCCCCCATGTGCCAGGCATTGCCCCATAGTGTCCCCCATATGCCAGGCATTGCTCCATAGTGTCCCCCATGTGCCAGCCATTGCTCCACAGTATCCCCCATGTGTCAGCCATTGCTCCATAGTGTCCCCCATGTGCCAGCCATTGCTCCATAGTGTCCCCCATGTGTCAGCAATAATGCCCCAAATTGTGGCCTTTATGCCAGCATTGATCCCCCAGCGCATCACAGAAAAACAAAACACATACTTTCCTCCATGGCAGCGATGCGATGCAGGCCTCTTCTGGCCTGTGTCCCGAGCAGTACGGCTCAGGCGGCGCGATGACGTCATTGCGCCGGCCCCTGATAGGCTGCTGGCCTTGTGCCGGCAGCCTATCAGAGGAACAGGAAAGGGAGACGCCCCTCTCCCTTGCCCTGCTGCAGTGTTCATCTATATCGCCGTAGGAGATGAGCGCTTCACAATGGAAGCGCTCATCTCCTGGTGGTGTCACCCCTTGCGGCCCGCTCCCGCTGCACCCCCCTCGCAATGCCACTGAGAGACATATTTCTACAGGTTGGGAGGCATAGTCCCATACACAACAATAGCTGATCTCAGGGAGACCAGCTACAAAAAACACCGCGGAGCCTCACTTAAGAGTCTCAACACGGCAATCCAAAGTGCAAAGCTCCCTGGGAAAAGGGAATATGCAAAATAAATGTGGAGCCCCAGTTATGGGTCTACAACACAATGAAAGTCAGATATCCCTCAAAGTAAGGAAAACTGAGCAAAGGGTGTCCACATTACAGAGATCACCAAATCCACCATATTAAGTGGCCCCTATGTCAAGATCCCGCTTTTTTTTAAGTGACGGGGAAAACCTAAGCCAATTATCCATCCACAGACAGCTGTTTCGGGGTGTTGCCCCTCATCAGTGCAGAGTAGGATTCTGGCTAACCGGGAGCAATGCCGCGGAGACCACCCAAACACAACAATAGCTGATCTCAGGGAGACCAGCTACAAAAATCACTGCGGAGCATCACTTAAGAGTCTCAACACAGCAATCCAAAGTGCAAAGCTCCCTGGGAAACAGGAATATGCAAAATAAATGTGGAGCCCCAGTTATGGGTCTACAACACAATGAAAGCCTAATCCCATATTTCATCTCATGTACTAGGTGTGGGATAGGGGTAAATGAATGCTAGATATTGAGGGTAGTATAGACTGTCAGAAATAGAAAAACTACCAATACTTACTATTTGGCAGTCGAAGGGAATCTTTCTACTCAAACATCTATATAAGGAAGGAAGTCTTAAATCCTTCACTCAGCTACAAGAATTTAAGATCCCTCGCTCATCATTTTACCACTATTTACAAATAGGACATGTTCTTCAAACTCAACAAAAAAACAGACCCATTACCCCGTTAGGTACCAGACTTATGACATTTTGAAAAACGCATGGTGTACAAAAGGCCTAATTTTTGCAATATATAGCCATTTATTACATAAATATGGCCATACTTTAAACCCTGTCAGAGCCTCTTGGGGTAATGATGTGGGAGACATCACCCCAGTTATTTGGGAATGGTTGCTGAAACAAACACAGCGACTATCCCTGAGCCCAGCATACAGGATATCCCAAATGTACCTGTTACATAGAATCTACCGTACACCGGCATTCTTGCATAAAATAGTGGGTCGTGACTCGGTCCAATGTGTAAGATGTGCCGACTCACCTGCAGACCTACTTCACGTGTTCTGGATTTGCCCGAAGCTGAAGGAATTTTGGGAAGCAGTCCTGGACAGGATAGAAAGGGGAGATAAGCTAGTGATGCCCAGAGAACCTCTGAACTGTGTTTTGGTATATGTGGGAACCCTGCCCGTGCGAGAAGCTAATAGATTAGCAATTTCAAAGATTCTTTATGGATCTAGGAAACTGATAGCCTCACTATGGTTGGACCCTGTCGCCCCTATGTTTGGAGCACTTCTTAAATGGATATTAACCCTACTTAAACTAGAAAAAGGCATCTGTACTAAACGAGGTACTGCCAAGAAATACACCGCCCAATGGAGTTCCTGAATTGAATTTCATGGCTTGTTGGAGATGAGGATAGAGCCCTCATAAACACATATCACGGATTACTGGGGGCGAAGGGTCGTCAGACCTTATCATCACCAAGCCATTTGAGGTGTTTTGAGGGGAAGGGAGTATTTGGGGTGGGATGCAGATATTGGACGGGCTGATTGTTGTACCTATCTGGCTCTAGTCATCTATATCCTGTGGATATGTCCGTACGATTGTACTGTGTTGTACCTTTTAATTTGAACATGCTAATAAAAATAATCCGATTAAAAAAAAAAAAACAGGAAGTTTTACAACTGCTGTCTAGTGTTGTCATCCCCCATTTCTAGACTCCTGGCCTATGCAGGTATGCAAAGATACCACAGAGGTGATGAAAAAGTAGCAAGGGACTAAGGCTCTGTATATATTGTGTTAGAGCCTGCCACTATATCTGTAAGATGAGGAGGATGTCTGATACCATACAGTGGCATCAGACATCTATGGGGGCCCATTGTAAAGAAGCGTGCACTGCTATACATTTTCTACACAGTTGAAATAACAAGTACCAGCCAGGCGGAGGCCAAAAGTACAATCGTTTGGCCTCCACCTGGTCAATGAGGACCTATGGAAACGTTACCATGTATGCCGGCTAAGTACATAGGCACAGTGTGCTTTTAGCCTGCCGCTGCTTACTTGCGGCACTGATTTCTTCCCATCTACCTTCACAATGTTTAGGGTTCACATGTCAAGTGCATAGGGTTTGTTAACATCGTACTGTACTTTGTTGTGGAACTATAGTGCAGAATCTGCAACTTAAATTCTGGAACAAATATGTGATGTGTGACCCCTTATGTTTTTTCACAAGGTCAGTATTTGTAATACAATATCTGGAACAGTTCCAAGACACAAAAGAGGAACAAATCTTTCCATTATATTTTTTCTCTGTGGCTTCCTCTACTGGTTTTGGCTTACAACTACGGATGCAAAATGCTGATCAAATACTGACCATGTGAAAGTTGCCTCAGAAAGTAGCTAAATTTGTACTTTCTTTTCAACAGTTTTGCGATATGTATTCAGAAAAGGTTTATTGTATTTTTGTGATCTTTTCACAATTATTAAAGGGGTTGATTTTGATCTGAGATTTTGAAATTGATGACCTATCCTTAGGATAGGTAATCAACAATGGTGGACTACAACATGGGTGGCTTGGGAAGCCGCCTGAAGCCCAAGGCACCCACCGTCTTCCACCTGAAAGAAAAGCTGCCGTATGCAACACACTCTAATTTCCCTTACTGCAGCACAGATAGCCCCGCAAAGTGGGCCCTATGTATCAGTGGACGCATCATGATAAACTCCATTGTCTGTTGGATGCGGCCTTAGTCCCTATGGCTTTCAGGGCGAGTGATGACCTCACTGGGCCCTCTGATACTAAATACACAGCAGTAGGGCTCCTGCCTCCCTTTCCATCATAGTTTCCTGAGCACATGTTAACCCCCACCATCCTGGTCCCAGTGTCATGAGCATGTAAGCTTGTGACTGTGTTAGTTGCTTTCTATGTGCTATATGTCTATTTTATCTATGCAGTGAGCTTAGTTCTGTTACCGTATCCATGTAGTAATGTTGGTTCTGCTATTGTATCAATGTAGTAATCTTGGTTTTGGTATCATATCTACAGTATGTAGTAATGTTGGCTCTGCTATTGTATCAATGTAGTAATCTTGGTTTTGGTATCATATCTACAGTATGTAGTAATGTTGGCTCTGCTATTGTATCAATGTAGTAATCTTGGTTTTGGTATCATATCTACAGTATGTAGTAATGTTGGCTCTGCTATTGTATCAATGTAGTAATCTTGATTATGATCTTGTATCTTTGTGGTGATCTTGGTTCTGCTATTGTATCAATGTAGTAATCTTGGTTCTGCTATTGTATCTCTGTCGTAATCTTGGTTATGATATCGTATCAATGTAGTAATCTTGGTTCTGCTATTGTATCTCTGTCGTAATCTTGGTTATGATATCGTATCTATGTAGTAATCTTGGTTCTGCTATTGTATCTCTGTCGTAATCTTGGTTATGATATCGTATCTATGTAGTAATCTTGGTTCTGGTATTGCAACTGTGTAGTAATCTTGATTATGATATTGTATCTATGTAGTAATCTTGGTTATGACACTGTTGCTTTATAGTAGGGATCTTGGTCTGGACCCCTGTTCTCGTGATTGGTGCGGGTCCCAGTGGTAGGATCCCCAAACTACTACAGGATAGGGGATAACTTAACCAGAACACCTCTTTAAAGGTGTTCACAGATTCCAAAAACATGCCTTCAATGATTCTTATATCCCCAATCCTGCAAATTCCTATTGTACTTACATTTCAAATTCTCCACCATTCATGGAGGGGGGTCCAGGTGTTAGACTCGCACCAATCTGACACCTATTGTGGATTTGCACTGACTTCTACCATCACATATACTTCCACCATCAGCCTAAGTGTCTGAAGATGGATCATTATAGGAGCATGTGACTAAGCAGGGGGAAGTCCTTTTCTCATCACATCTCTTACAAGGAGTCTAGTGTATTGCACATGTGTTGCTTCAGCATTATGGGAGTGCAGGGCTTCTGGGCAGTAGAAGAAGTGAAAGTATGCTCTATATACAAACAGTTGCGAGGTTGGTAGAAAGCAACGGAGACGGCATAGAAAAAGATACCGTATGGAACAGAATCTGGGGACATTAAGGCCCCTTTTACACAAGCAAGTTTTCCACGTGGGTGCAAAGCGTGACGTGAACGTATTGCACCCGCACTGAATCCTGACCCATTCATTTCAATGGGTCTGTGCACATGAGCGGTTTTTTATCACACATCAGTTCTGCGTTGCGTGAAAAATGCAGCATGTTCCATATTCTGCGTTTTTCACGCAGCCCTGGCCCCATGAAAGTCAATGGGGCTTCAGTTTTTCACTGATGGTTGCTAAGAGATGTTGTTTGTAAACCTTCAGATTTTTGTTTTTTTTATCACGCGCATGAAAAACACATCAAAATACTTTGCACCCGCGTGGAAAAAAAAATGCAATCGCAGACAAAACTGACTGAACTTGCTTGCAAAATGGTGCGAGTTTCACTGAACACATCCAGAGCCAATCCGCCACGCTTGTGTGAAAGAGACCTAAGGAGGTGGACACTTTTACCATTTTATTATCAGAGTGTTTACCCCCGACTTTCTTACCTGGCCAATTTCTGAATTTTAGTAATGGGCCTTTCTAACTATGTCACTAATTTCTGAACCAACCTACATGCATTAGATTCCCCCCAGGACAGATTAGATCTTGCTTTTGTGGCATTAGAGCAGTGTTTCCCAACCAGTGTGCCTCCAGCTGTTGCAAAACTACAACTCCCAGCATGCCTTAACAGCCAAAGGCTGTCTGGGTATGCTGGGAGTTGTAGTTTTGCAACAGCTGGAGGCACACTGGTTGGGAAACACTGCCTTAGAGGACGTGACCACTTTCATCATAACGTAACCGGATTCTTTTATATGTACGGTTACAGTTAACAGCCTACCGCCACAACTTATATGGTCCTGTGGCGGTAGGCAAGTCTGCTGAAGATATTTTAAGCTGTAAGGGAATGACGTTTATTATGGTATGCAATGTACTGTGGTGTGTCTGAAATGTGCCAATGCAGTTCCGCATGGCCAGTGACATTTTTTCTAATTATACAAACCTTCCTAGCATATTTATTTTTCCTCATTAGGGTAAAAATCATTACAACATTAGACTACCCAATAGTAAAGGGGTTGTCTAGCCTTTTTCAAGTGATGGCCTATCCTCAGTATAGGTGATCAGCTATTCTGTATAGCACCATCTCTGGAATTTGGTACTGGAGATACAGGGGACAGTCAACTTCGACTTCTGGGAATAGAGCAACACAGAACGGCTGATCGTTGTGGTGCTGGATGGACCCTGCCAATCAGCTATGGGAGGCTTAAAACCTGACAACCCCTTTAATATTATCATTCGATTTGTCCATCTAGACTGCCATGTCAGTGTACCCCAGGGAGATCACCTGCTGTCAGAGGTGTCTGGTAGCGGCTTATTCCCATCTTGCAGCAGGTGCTCGCCCTGGGAAACAAATTTCCAAACATGTTGAAATGCTGGGATAGTGGGTCACTGTGACTACTCCCTTTTGTAACACACATGCATTTTTGTCCATTCCCAGTTGGGCGAGATAGGAGTTGGGAGTGAGCCTTTAACTCAGGCATCCTCAAACTGCAGCCCTCCAGCTGTTGTAAAACTACAACTCCCACAATGCCCTGCTGTAGGCTGATACCTGTAGGCTGTTCGGGCATGCTGGGAGTTGTAGTTTTGCAACAGCTGGAGGGCCGCAGTTTGAGGATGCCTGCTTTAACTAATGAGTATGGTCAATTTTCAGTCTAGGAAATAAAAAATACACAGACAACAGATTGGCATTTAAGATAACTATTTTTTCCATATGCAGCTTTAACTACATTCTGAGTACATGTTTGTGATCACAGACTGCAAGGTGCTTGAAGTTGATGCTTTTGAACAAAATTGCAGAAAAAGGTCAACAACAAAATCTTATTCATAAAACTGAAAGAAAAGGCCAAAAATATCAGTCCATCGCATGAACATGCGCGCTTGTCCTCCCATGCCCAGGTAAAAAGTGCGAAAAACTCTCAACAGCTACTTGAATACACACAAGGAAAACAAAAAAAAAAAAAAAAAAAAAACTCAAAAAACTGCGCTACAAGTACTACTTGTCCTCTGTAGATCATTCCTCATCCGATGAGCTTTCATCCAGAGTGTACACCATGAACAGAACTTCTGGACGCGCAGGAACAAAGGGATGCCCAGGGCGCACAATCTCAAAACCCAGGAAACTGAACGTCTTGAGAAGCGGGCCTGTGAAAAAACAAAAAAAAGGAACTAAGTTAGAAGAAGCAAAATACATCCACTAAATATTCAACAGAAAAAAAGTATCAGCCGCCTACAGTTGAAACACGGATTATCTGTACATAGTCACATGTCGCTGTTACAAGAGACTCGTAAAGACTAAGTGTCCCGCGTGTATTAAAAATTGAGTCATTTTAGCAGGTTTAGTGAAACGTTGCGATAAAATGGTAGAAATTTTTTCGTTGCATCATACATCGGTCTACTATTAAGTTTCTTAACTGGCTAAAAGTACAGTCACCAGGGCTAAAGGGCATCTGGCGGCAGACTTGTCCCTATGACACTGGCTGACCTGTTGTATGTGCTCTTGGCAGCTGAAGGCATCTGTGTTGGCCCCGTGTTCATATGTCCCCCCATTGCTGAGAAAAATGATGTCTCAATATATGCAAATGAGCCTCTAGGAGCAACGGGGGCGTTACCATTACATCTGCCGCAGCCTCTGCACTTTGATTGACAGGGCCAGTCAGTGTAAATGTGATCATGCCTGACCCTCAGAGTGCAGAGGGCGCGGCAGCTGCAGAGAGAGCAGAGCTTCTAGGCAACGCCCCCATTGCTTTCCAGGATATATTAAAACATCATTTTTCGCAGCAATGTGGCCACATATGAACATGGGACCAACACAGATGTCTTCAGCTGCCAAGAGCACATGTAACAGGTCAGCCAGTGTCATAGGTACAAATCTGCCCTTTAGATTCCAGATGCCCTTTAATGTGGTAGAAAAAAAAAAAAAAAGTTGGACTTCATCCAATAGAAAACCTTGCCAGTAAAACGCACCAAGAAGCATAACGGCTACAATACGTGTTGGCCTATCCACCCTACAGGTCTCAAGATAATACAAAAGATGGATGGATGGATAGAGATAGCAGTTAGTGATTAACGTATTTAGCTTTGTTTAAAACATGGAAACACAAAAGCAGGTATTGACCCCTCCTGTCCAGATAAACCTGCTCTGGCTGCTTTTGTCAAATTACACATGAGATTTACTTTGTAAGGTAAGCCATCTAAATCCTTTGGGTATTTATAGAGCCCTTGTCAACTATTTTGCAATACCCATATGCAGGTCATGGCATGCCAAAGGATTGTCTGATTTAGGCTACTTTCACACTAGCGTTTACGTTTTCCGGTATTGAGATCGGTCACAGGGGCTCAATACCGGAAAAAAACGCTTCCGTTTTGTCCCCATTCATTGTTAACTGAATGGAATGCTCCGAAATTCATTCCGTTCTGTTTTGTTGCGTTCCCATACCGGAGAGCAAACCGCAACATGTTGTAGTTTGCTTTCCGTCCTGGGATGCGGAGCAAGTCAATGGGAACAGATCCGTTTTCTCTGACACAATAGAAAACAGATCCGTCCCCCATTGACTTTCGATGGAGGCAACGATGGATCCGTCTTGGCTATGTTGGAGATAATACAAAAAAAAAAATACCAAAACAATACTTACCTTTCCAATCCCTCCATCAGCCCAGCAGAGATGCCCCGGTAATCTTTGCATTCTTCAAGGCAGACGTGATCACTGCAGTCAATATCCTCAGCGGTCATATACTGTACCACTGGTATCACCACTGTTCAGCAATGGGAGTCATGACCCCCATAGTACAGCATGGGACTGCTGAGGCCACCTGTAAACACAGACCAGGAGGACCACTGCAAAGAGGGGAGTATGGTATTGTTATTTAAGAACATTTGCGGTTTATCTCCACATAACGCCCTTTACTATTACTCGTCCATACTGATTAAAGCTAGCCACAGACAGGAGATGCCCTATCATCTTCATCATAAAGATGTTGGGCATTAAAGGGAAGTCTGAACCCTATTCATAAGTCTCCCTGTACATGCATGTTGTCAGCATATAGCAAGAATTGATTGTTTTAGTACCGTAAATGACAATGATATGTAAATCTTTATTAATGGTCAGGTTGTTTCACATTCACATACCTCTGTCCTCTCGACTCTTTCTGAAGCAGATAAAGACATATCTGACTTTCATCTTTTCTTCTGCAAACTCAAGTAGAGCCAGCAACCTATTAACAGACAGCTTCATTAATTACATCAGATGCAAACCAAGTAAGTTTCAGTAACAGCTGAAATGGTACTATGATGGAGAACCTAATCACACCGTGATGGGTTTACATGTCTGTGCTATATTTCAAGGGGTTGTCTGAGACTTTAAAATTGATGGTGTATCCTCAGGATGAATCAATATCAGATTGGTGGGGGTTCAAAACCCAGAACCCCTGCAGAACAGCTGTTTGAAGAGGCCGTGAATGCAGCAGCCTATTCCAGTGATGTCATGGTCACTGATCACATGGCCTAGGTGCAGCTTAGTCCCATTCAAGTGAAGGGGGCTGAGCTGCAATACCAATGGATGGCACTGTGCTGGGTAAGCCGTGAGGAGGCCACAGTGCTCTGCCTACTCACTGACTGGTTGGGGTGACGGGTGTCTGACCCCCGCCGATCTGATATTGATGACCTATACTGAGTAAAGGTCATCAGTATTAAACACCTAGAAAACCCTTTTAACGCCAAGATGTCCACAATATTTATCTGTGTGCCCCATGCAGTGAATATACATGATCCTCTTTAAAGGTCATCAATATTAGATTGGTTGAGGTCCAACTACCAGCAACCCTGCTGATCAACCGTTTTCAGGGCCACTGTGTGCCGGAAGACTACAACTCACTACACTGTGTTGTGGACATGAATAGTTACTGCAACGATGCTACCATATGCGACCACTACACAGCGTACGGAGCTGTGCCAATGCCCGTGCACAGCGCTTCTGAAAGCAGTCGTTGGTGCCGGTGCCAGGAGTCAGACCCCTCTGATGTTATCCCAATGATAGTTTTAATATTGATGAACTATCAATGAGATCAGGCAGACCCTGTGCTGATCCTCCTGAAGAGACAAAATGCTAAACAGCGCTGTGTTCTGCAATGGAAGCAGAATGCAACGGTGATGGGGGAAAGAAGCAAGCTTTGAGCCATGTGTCCGTGTTCAGGAAATAGCCAGGTAAGCATGCCGATACAGAACTAGAGAGACTCTGTAATACTGCAATATGGTGCATTAGAGACCATACCAGGGTGCACGTGGCAGCTCTGCTCGTATACATGAGAGCCTATCAAACATTTTCTACTGGGGCCTCACCAGATACACCAAGTATCATGCTGATGCTGATGACCATATTAAACTGTATTCAGGATCATAATCCCTGACAAGCAGAGAGGAGGATGAGGCAGCTCTTTAGCTCAGTGTTGTGAAGTAACTTGTCCCGCTATGTGATTAGGACAGGTTTTGTATGTACTAATAGGACAGTGGCTATTTTGTTTTTCCTAATGATTGCTCCCCCGACAAAATGAGCCATTATAACTTATGTAAGGTATTTGGGAATATACCTATAATGAAGTAATGTTTAAGTATTTTCATTTTCTTAATTCCCGGAGACCCCCTTTAATGAATGGCTAAAGTAGCATGAGAAACACGTAATTAACACAATTCTTATGTGCTTCCTAGCAAGAAATAACGATCAGCGTGCAAAGATGCTAATTCTGCCAGTTCTCAGGTGTACCTTACAGACGCGTATGATGCATTACTTTACCTACCCCTCTTTGCTCCCATCAGCTAAGATGCCCTCGGGTATTTCCACAAAGAGGCTCTGATTTGACAGCATAGCCTTCCATGAGGAATGTTTCACCTCAGTGACCTTATATTGGAAATGGACGAGGTGGAGCTTCCCATCATTCCCCGGGAGATCCTCAGAAACTGTAAGCTTCTCGTCCTGCAACAGACAAACCATATGAGACTGGAAGGCTGAATACAAACTTCAGTATTACGCCCTTATTATATAACTGAACCACAAAAGGCCACGTGTATTACAGCTGCTGGCAGAGACATGCTGAGATAACAAGGGATTAGCCGGTCACAATAAGATGATGTAAGAGCGCTGCAATACAATATGCTGTACTATATAATCATACCAGAGAAAAGATTCTGAGCAATAAGGTTAGAAAACATGGGGGAGATGTGCCAGTCTCAATTCTATGTGCGCGGGAGTGACCTGCACCAAATGTAATAAAAGGAGCACTCCTCGTGAAAAATTTGGCAGCCCGTGTTCCAGAAAATCAAGTTGTCTGGAGAGAATTTGTCAGACCAACCCTCGTGCATCCTATAGATGGTCAGAGGGTTTTGGGCAAACGAAATAAAAGGATGTCCTGAAGCGGGGTGTTCTGATTGATGAAAGGGGCTGAATAATCAGACTGTATTCTGGGCATTCAGTTTTAGGGTAATGTATACAAGACAGGCACTTTATGGATGCAGAAGCTTTAATAAGGCCCCTTTCACACTTGCGTTTGGAAGATCCGGCATAGAGTTCTGTCGTCGGGGCTCTATGCCGGAAAGAAACGCTTCAGTTACAGATAATACAACCGCATGCATCCGTTTGAACGGATCCGCTTGTATTAACTTTAACTATTTTTTAACATTGCCAAAACAGATCCGTCATGAACTCCCTTGGAAGTCAATGGAGGACGGATCCGTTTTCTATTGTAGTAGATTGTGCCAGAGAAAACGGATCCGTCCCCATTGACTTGCATTGGGGGTCATGACGGATCCGTTTTGCTCCGCATCCCAGGACGAAAAGAATACCGCAGCATGATGCGGTATTTTCTCCGTCCAAAAAACGTTCAGTGACTGAACTAAAGACATCCTGATGCATCCTGAACGGATTTCTCTCCATTCAGAATGCATGGGGATAATCCGGATCAGTATTCATCCGCCATAGAGCCCCGACGACGGAACTCTATGCCGGATCCTGAAAATGCTAGTGTGAAAGGGCCCTAACAAAGCCTGGATCTGGACCAGGGAACCATTGCCATGGGAAATCCAAAAGAAATGATAATTTTACATTTTATCACATTTACTAGGTACTTGGAAAAGTCTGATCCATGTCATTTTAATCAAGCTTTACCCTATTAATAGAGGTTTTCCATTTATATGTCAACTATTTGTAATAAATCATTACGAGGGTCTATTCACATGACCATATTTTTCTCTCCATGTGTATAACGGACTGCGCACAGACCCATAGAAGTGACTCTTTATATCAGTATTCGGTGCATTCTGACAAACTCAGAGCAGGTCCTGAAAGTGTCTCGTGGAACAAAGACAATTGTGTCCAGTGGTCACGAGGTCAGTGGCCTATAAGGTCACTCCGTATTACAAATCATCCTTCTGTTGCGGCCGCTACAGGGACGACTGTTATACAGACATGTGATTAACTTCGAAGCCTTTGTGTGAGCAGCTTTTATAGCAAATGCTTGTGTGTCCCAACCCCTTGGGTAAACAGGCGATGTGGCAGACAACAATGTTAACCATATGAGGGCCTCACAATAACTGCAACATGAACGAGCGCCGTCTGGCTTGCTAAATTGTTTTTAAATCAATGTGCCCCGAGTTAATGGTAATGACACCAGAGAATTTGCATTTACTTGGAAATATCGGATACAGAGAACTTGGCATGAAGCCTGGAAACATGCAAACCCAGAGGCAACACCTCTCACCTATCCACAGTGTCCTGTGCCCCCATTTGAAGGGAGAGGTAGCTGAGCTCCATTCCAAGTCTAAGGGACTGACGGAGATAGCTTAATACAGTCCTCATGACCTGTGGGGGGACCCCAAACACTCACAGACCCTGTGGCTCTAATGTATACGTGATCATGCAGTTATTCTGTATGGGACACGGTAAGGTTTTATGTTAATGCTTTTGGCTGGCCAGTGACATGCGCTCTCTGAACATTCCTGAAATGTCAAGTCAATCCCATTTCCAAGGTGGACCATCAAAACCAGGTATGCCATACCCCAGAAGAATCGTATTAAAAGAAATTTGGTGGAGTCCGTTATGCCAGAAACGTAATCATTCTTACCTTATAAATCACAGCTGGGAGTGCGGGATCCCTGCTGTCCCCTCGCCCACCGGGGATCTTCAACAGTGGGTGAGGGGCATCAGGAGCACCACAGAGGCCCGGGAATGAGGTGCCTGCAGCACTGAAGCTGGGGACTGCTACTCAAAGGTAAAATACTACTGTAAAAGAGAAAAAAAAAATAAATGGTTAATAATAGTCAAGTACGATGAGTGGGGCCTAAACCTTGACGTACATACAGTATCACATATGCATACATACGAATTGTTACCAAATATATTACTATCCCTTTACATAACAACAACGCCCCGGTTGCTCCTAGAGGCTCATTTGCATATAATAAAACTAATCATTTTCTCAGCAATACGGACGTGGAACCAACACAGACGCCTTCAGCTGCCAAGTGCACATAACAGGTCAGCCAGTGTCATAGGGACAAGTCTGACAGATACCCTTTGATGAGTACCATTATGGCCTTAGGACATCTGTAGGAGGTATCTGCCATCCATAGGCTATACTGCCAGCCATTTAATGGATACATATGATATCCTTCACAGATGCCTGTAATGAAAATAAAAAATAAGTGACCAGGTGGAGGCCATAAACACTCTCTTGGCCTTCATCTGACAATAGAAGGCTATGGACAGGTTTAGAGTGTAAACTGGGATCGCTTGGCGTATATGCCAAACCTAAACCAAAAACGGGATGTGAAAATGCCCGAATGTGGAGACCCATAAAACAGTACCGTACGGTTGAATAAACAGTGAATTTCAAGTTCGGCTGCGTTCTCATTACTGTATATTTTTTATTTTGGTTGTTATAGGAGCAGAATAATGTGAATGATGGCCGTGCCAGATCCAATGCCATCAGCCCCCAATGGGCCCACTTATGGTGATAAGGTCTCTTGGGTTTCTGTCATGGTGCTCTCATCATTTTACCAGACAAAGTAGTGCAGGCTCCTTCTCGGTCAGCTTTCCCTCAGCTAGTGGTTGTAGATGCTTGGAGGTCTTCCATACACAGAAGATGAGACCCAGCTCCCCTATCCCTCTGTAGCACACACCAGGAGCAGCGGCAACTGATACTTGTAGCCCTGATATTCTACAGGTCCTATAAACATTTTAGTGTATTTAGAGACGGGAACTAACCACCAGCCAGCTGGAGACAACTGATAACGCCAGTCTAACCAACATAGCCTCTTACTTCCTACTGCACCTTTAATAGGATGTACCCTGTATATCTTTGAAGTATTCACTATACTAAATATCCAAAGGGAAACCATTTACGCTTAAGGGTACTTTCACACTTGCGGTAAACTTTTCCGGTATCGAGTTCCGTCCTAGGGGCTCAATACCGGGAAAAAAAACTGATCAGTTTTATCCTAATGCATTCTGAATGGAGAGAAATCCTTCAGTATGTATCAGGATGTCTTCAGTTCAGTCTTTACACGGTAAAATTCCGGAACACTTGCCAGAATGCGGCATTATTTTCCATTGAAATGCATTAACGCCGGATGCAGCCCAAAGAGTTCCGGTTCCCCATGCGCAGACCTTTAAAAATGTGAAAGATATCCGTTTTTCCGGATGTATTTGCGAGACGGATCCGTCTACAAATGGTATCCATTTGGATACAGATTGCCGGTGACGGAACTGCCTGCTGGAATCCAACAACGCAAATGTGAAAGTACCCTAAAAGGAGTTATCCGGGATGTACATACTGAGATCAGTGGCGGTCCGACTTGTGGTGTATGTGACGTTCCGTTCATCATTCACATGGCCTAGGTGCAGCTCAGCCCCATACAAGCGAATGAGGGTCGAACTGCAAACCCAAGCATGGCTGCTATACAATGCACAGCGCTGTGCATGGTAAGCTGTGAAGAGGCCATGGGGCTCATTCTCTTCAAACAGCTGATCGTCAGGGGTGGCAGAAGTCGGACCCACGCTGATCTCCTTGAGAATAAAGGGAATGTCCAGGTATACCCTCCCACCCAATCGGGCATGGAGAAATACCACTCCATACTGGGTAGGACAGCTGTCATGGCGATCGGTCTAACAGCGCCTATTCTTATTAGTAGAACCCGTGCACGCTGGATGATTGCCATAGCAAATATTTCACTTAGCGTGCGGTAGTGTACGATCAGGCAGAAAAGTATGTCTGGGCAGCCCCTTCATCTCCATATCAGCTTATGACTACAGTCACCTACCTGAACATTGCTTTAGCAGTACAGTAATTTTAGACAATTACGAATCATTTTTATCAATGGCAGGTACATTCATTATGGAAAATATGTTCTAGACCATTCTTTTATTGTTTGCTGGTGCACAGGGCATGCTGTTCCACATCAGGAGTTACAAGCGGAGAGCAAACAAATCCTGCAGTACAATGAAATCTGGTGCCTATGTACCCCACATGCAACGGCAGAGGAAAATTTACATTTACTGCCTGTCACGGGGGCTTAGGATGTAACCATGGGGGTCCGCAGAAAAACGTAGTAAGGACTCCCATTTTACCATGACCACTTCCATTAGAAAATTCTGAAAAGCTCACCACTGATCTACGTAAAGCAAAGAAATAATGCTCACAGTACAGGGATAGTGTACACAGTGATGTCACAATGGCAGGACAATGTGCATAGTGATGTCACAGTACAGGGATAGTGTGCACAGTGATGTCACAGTACAGGGATAGTGTGCACAGTGATGTCACAGTACAGGGATAGGGTGCACAGTGATGTCACAGTACAGGGATAGGGTGCACAGTGATGTCACAGTACAGGGATAGTGTGCACAGTGATGTCACAGTACAGGGATAGTGTGCACAGTGATGTCACAGTACAGGGATAGTGTGCACAGTGATGTCACAGTACAGGGATAGTGTGCACAGTGATGTCACAGTACAGGGATAGTGTGCACAGTGATGTCACAGTACAGGGATAGTGTACACAGTGATGTCACAGTACAGGGATAGTGTACACAGTGATGTCACAGTACAGGGATAGTGTACACAGTGATGTCACAGTACAGGGATAGTGTACACAGTGATGTCACAGTACAGGGATAGTGTACACAGTGATGTCACAGTACAGGGATAGTGTACACAGTGATGTCACAGTACAGGGATAGTGTACACAGTGATGTCACAGTACAGGGATAGTGTACACAGTGATGTCACAGTACAGGGATAGTGTACACAGTGATGTCACAGTACAGGGATAGTGTACACAGTGATGTCACAGTACAGGGATAGTGTACACAGTGATGTCACAGTACAGGGATAGTGTACACAGTGATGTCACAGTACAGGGATAGTGTACACAGTGATGTCACAGTACAGGATAGTGTACACTGATTCACAGTACAGGGATAGTGTACACAGTGATGTCACAGTACAGGGATAGTGTGCACAGTGATGTCACAGTACAGGGATAGTGTGCACAGTGATGTCACAGTACAGGGATAGTGTGCACAGTGATGTCACAGTACAGGGATAGTGTACACAGTGATGTTACAATTGCAGGATAATGTGCACAGTGATGTCACAGTACAGGGATAATGTACACAGTGATGTCGCAGTACAGGGATAATGTGCACAGTGATGTCGCAGTACAGGGATAATGTGCACAGTGATGTCGCAGTACAGGGATAATGTGCACAGTGATGTCGCAGTACAGGGATAATGTGCACAGTGATGTCACAGTACAGGGATAATGTGCACAGTGATGTCACAGTACAGGGATAATGTGCACAGTGATGTCACAGTACAGGGATAATATACACTGTGATGTCCCAATGGCAGGATAATGTGCACAGTGATGTCCCAATGGCAGGATAATGTGCACAGTGATGTCACAATGGCAGGATAATGTGCACAGTGATGTCACAGCACAGGGATAATGTGCACAGTGATGTCACAGTACAGGGATAATATACACTGTGATGTCCCAATGGCAGGATAATGTGCACAGTGATGTCCCAATGGCAGGATAATGTGCACAGTGATGTCACAATGGCAGGATAATGTGCACAGTGATGTCACAGCACAGGGATAATGTGCACAGTGATGTCCCAATGGCAGGATAATGTGGATAGTGATGTCACAGCCAGGGCTGTGGAGTCGGAGGCAATTTTGGGTACCTGGAGTCGGCAAAAAATGGACCGACTCCGACTCCTACTAGATTTAAATTGGAATAAAAAAAAATTGGAATAAAAAAAAGCAAGTTTAAATGTCCCAATTCAGATAAAGTTATAATTACTTCTCTACTGTAAGAATAAAGGCCAATGCATGCAGTGCGTCACGTTACCGCTAAACAAAGACGTTAAGTGACCGTGAAGAAGCTTTTCATATGCTTCACTATGCAGTTAAAGGGACACTGACAGGCTGATATATCTGCTGGTATTCATCAGAGGATTAGGAATACAACTAGACGACTGTTACGCCCAGTTGAGGTTTACTTGTGTTTAAAAACGTTTTAATCAATATGCAAATTCTCTACCTTTGTGCCCAAGGGGGCAGGCGCACATGTAGAGTACTGGCAGCACTAGACAGGACTTGGAAGCGAGGAGGAAAAGAGAAAGCTGGCACAGCCTCAGCATAGCCAGACGAGGCTGCTGCCAGCACTCTACACGTGCGCCTGCGCAGGAATTCAGCGTTCGGCTAGCCTGAAAAAAAAAGGCCAGTGCAGTGAATAATAACGAGGGGAACAGCGCTGGGAAGCTGTACTGGGCGCGGCTGGGCACAAAGCCGCAGGAGACGCTGCCCCATTGGGCACAAAGATAGTGAATTTGCATACAGATTAAAATGTTTTTTAAACACAAGTACAGCTTAACTGGGGGTAACATTAGTATAGTTTTATTCCTAATTCTCTGATGAATACCAGTATATATATATATCTTTAGCTGGAAAATCAGCCTGTCAGTGTCCCTTTAAGGAGCGGCAATACTTACACTTTCCATTGTCTTGTGGTCTGCTGTTACAGGGAACCCATGGTTATCCTCGCCTCTCACTGATAACTGATTAAGGACTGGAGACACTTGTATAAGTGAAGGGAATGGAGAGTCAATAGTTCAAGACTGAAGCTGTAAACCATTTGAAAAACTGCTATCATTCAGCTAAGGCTATAAAACATGTAAACTCAGATTGTTAGCTTAAATTTTAAACATGACTATGGGATTCTACTAGGAAAATCATGTTTTAAAATAAATGCCCCTTCCCCTGCCCCTTCCTGGATCCTCCCACTGCTCTATCTTCAGCAGAAGATCAGCACACAAAGGAGAAGGCAGCAGCTTCTGCTCAACTACCTCTCTGTGCTAGAGGAGATTAGAAGAACTTGGTGGAACAGCTTCGTATTTGCATATTAAATACAGAGGAGTCGGAGTCGAAAGTTTCAAAATCTGAGGAGTCGGAGTCGGACAATTTATCTACCGACTCCACAGCCCTGGTCACAGCACAGGGATAATGTGCACAGTGATGTCCCAATGGCAGGATAATGTGCACAGTGATGTCACAGCACAGGGATAATGTGCACAGTGATGTCACAGCACAGGGATAATGTGCACAGTGATGTCACAGCACAGGGATAATGTGCACAGTGATGTCACAGCACAGGGATAATGTGCACAGTGATGTCACAGCACAGGGATAATGTGCACAGTGATGTCACAGCACAGGGATAATGTGCACAGTGATGTCACAGCACAGGGATAATGTGCACAGTGATGTCACAGCACAGGGATAATGTGCACAGTGATGTCTCAATGGCAGGATAATGTGCATAGTGATGTCACAGCACAGGGATAATGTGCACAGTGATGTCACAGTACAGGGATAACGTACACAGTGAGGTCACAATGGCAGGATAATGTGCACAGTGATGTCACAATGGCAGGATAATGTGCATAGTGATGTCACAGCACAGGGATAATGTGCACAGTGATGTCACAGTACAGGGATAACGTACACAGTGATGTCACAATGGCAGGATAATGTGCACAGTGATGTCACAGTACAGGGATTATCCACACAGTGATATTACAATGGCAGGACAATGTACACAGTGATGTCACAATCGCAGGATAATGTGCACAGTGATGTCACAGTATAGGGATAATGTACATAGTGATGTCACAGTACAGGGATAGGGTGCACAGTGATATCACAGTACAGGGATAGTGTGCACAGAGATGTCACAGTACAGGGATAGTGTGCACAGTGATGTCACAGTACAGGGATAGTGTACACAGTGATGTCACAGTACAGGGATAGTGTACACAGTGATGTCACAGTACAGGGATAGTGTGCACAGTGATGTCACAGTACAGGGATAATGTGCACAGTGATGTCACAGTACAGGGATAATGTGCACAGTGATGTCACAGTACAGGGATAATGTACACAGTGATGTCACAGTACAGGGATAATGTGCACAGTGATGTCACAGTACAGGGATAATGTGCACAGTGATATCACAGTACAGGGATAATCCACACAGTGATGCCACAATGGCAGGACAATGTACACAGTGATGTCACAGGACAGGGATAGTGCACACTAGGGTTGTTTCGATACCAAAATTTTGATTCTGTTTCGATACCATAAAAAAGTATTGCGATACTCGATACCACGTGAAAACAAATAGAACACCAAAAAAGCCGCATTCATTCCGCATTTTATGGAACGTCCGGCCCATAATAGAACAGTCCGATCCTAGTTTCTTTGGGGACAATGTGACAAAAAAAAATAAAATGGCGAATCACGCATTTTTTTTTCTGTTACGGCGTTCACCGCATAGGACATTTTTTTTTAAAATATTTTAATAGTTTGGACTTTTGGGACGTGGCGATACGTAATGGAAAGGGGTGATTTATACTTAATATTTTGAGGGGTCTTTTGTAACTTTTTTTTTTTTTAAATAACCATTTTCCCCCTAAGGGGCTAGAACCTGGGATCTTTTGATCCCTTGTCCTATTCACCCCGATAGAGCTCTCTTAGGGTGAATAGAATCTCACACTCTCCCTGCTGCCCTGTGCTTTGTGCATACAGCAGCAGGGAGCTGACCATGGCAGCCAGGGCTTCAGTAGCGTCCTGGCTGCCATGGTAACCGATCGGAGCCCCAGGATTACACTGCTGGGGCTCCGATCAGAAGCTGCCACTGCCACCAACGAGGAGAAGGAGAGAGGGGACACTGTGGCCACTGGCACCAATGATTTTAATACTGGGGGGTGGGGGCGCACTGTGCCACCAATGATAATTAACTTTTAATACAGGAGACCTCCTGGATTTGTATCAAACATTTACTTTCATTGGTGGTGCAGTGCGCCCGCCCCTCTCTACTCATTGGTGGCAGTGGCGCAGGGGGAGGGAGAGACTGCTTCCTCCTCCCCTTTGCTGCTGAGGAGAACACGGAGCGCGCTGAGAGCAGCGTGGGCAATTTTCTATGATACTAGACTGCGCAACAGCAAAACCTAGTATCGAAAAAAGGCAAAAACCGGTATCAAGGTCCATACCAGACAAGAATATAGATGGGGTATCGAAAATTCGATACCCGAAACAATCCTAGTGCACACAGGCTGTAAGAATGGCAGGATGACGTGCACAGTGATGTCACAGTACAGATATATTGTTCTCAGCAAAAATACAGTGTAGGAATTATACAAACAGTGATGTGACGGTACAGGCACTGCATACATGAAGAACACAAAAAAAGTCACCATGTACCCGTTTCCTCACAGTACAGAAAAAATAAATAAAAATGATGATCTATATATCATTTGTAGGCATACTGTACACAAGATAGGAGTGAGGCTACTTTCACATCTGCGTTTTTGCTGTCCGGTTTTGAGGTCATGCATGGGATCTCAAAACCACAGCAAATCCCTTCCGTTACAATAATACAACCGGCTGCATCCGTGCAGAACAGATCCAGTTGTATTATATCGAAAATTAAGAAACCAGATCCAGCACTAAAACCATTTTAAGTCAATGGGCGCCGTGCCAAAAAAAATTTTGTACACAAAAATGAGATTGCATCCGGCATGGTAAGGCAACAAACTGGAATGGAATGCACTCCATTCCGGTTTGTTCCCTTTGACAATGAATGAGGACAAAACTGAAGCCTTGTGCTGTGGCTTTGAGAGCCTGTGCCGGATTTTTCAGACGAGCGAGTGTCACGATCGGGACTTGCACACCCGTCCTGACCTTCCAGCACTGCCGGGTCGCATAGCATTATACTGATTTATGATACTATGTAACCCTTACAGTTCTGGAATGTATTGGATAACACTGACAGCATTATGCCAGTGTTATCCTATACATTCCAGACCTCTAAGCGTTACATAGCATTATAAATCTGTATAATGCTATGCGACCCCGGCAGTGCTTAAAGTTCAGGACGGGAGCTGCGCTGCACGACACTCGCTCGTCTGAAAGCGGACTTTGTGTGCATACATGTGACCAAGGATGGGAACGAAGACTATAACCGGATACAAGGACTGATTTCAATACATATTTGCTAAATATTAAATAAATAACAGGTAAAAGTAATAAGACAATGTAATTTGGCATAATAGGCTCAGAGAAGCAGCTGCATTGCGCAGAAAGGTAAGCGCTCAGAGGATAGCTCCCTCTCCATATGCGAGAAGCCCTGAGCTCAGCGCTGATAACACGCCTCTCCTTATCCCAGGAGGATCGACTGTTTACTACTTGGTTTGGCAAGTGCCGACCGTGTCTTAAAGGCTTTGTGCTCAACAGCAGTTTTTGTAGGATCATATGTTAAAAGAGAGAGAAAAAAAGGTGGGGGCCGTCCTGTAAACGGCAGGGATATTTCTGGAGTAGGGAAAAAGAAACTGAACAGTGCAGGGTGTTCCAGAAACCAGAGCTCTGTGCCATACACATCGAAGACGCGTTTCTCAAATTTACAGACAACCATTAAAAGGGGTTCTGTGGTTTCATCATTACATTTTATATCTGCCCAGAGTACCCCGAATGCTGCACGCTTTTTAGTCATGTCAGCATCACTGTATTCTGGCAGGATGTTTACATGCAGGACTTCCTGTTGGGCAAACCAACCAAACCCAGCATGCTTTGCTCTGTAACGTTTCCCCTGCCGCACTCTTCTCTCTGCAGTACACATGCCCCCTACACGTCTTCTCTCTATGTTGGCTAGGTGGAGCAAGCCCTGTGAAACACTACAGAGCAAAGCATGCTGGGATTGGTCAGAAAAAACAGCAGGGAACCATGTACAGGCTGTGGAGCAGACCTGTTGCTCACCTTGACGTAGGCAGTGGCTTCTGGTAAAGTGTAAAGCGGTGGCGTGTGCTGCTGTGCGGCATGCAGAAAGAAGTATCCGGAGGCCAAAAACTAAGAAAAAAAAACCTCCCAAAAAACTAAATTTATCAAAACTGTGTTGTTTGCCCACAGAAACCAAATCGTAGCGCTGAGCTCTGATTGGTAGATGAGGTCCTCAGTGTCCAATACATAGGTAGGTACGGTGGTTTTAGGAGAAACTGCTCAGTCTGTAATAACCCCTATAAAGTTGCCACTTGCCCTAGTATTACGCCTGGCAATGAAGTAGAGATAAACCGCCATGTCTTTCATAAGAGAAGCTGTGAAAATCTGAAAGCCATCATTTACATAAATGAGAAAACTGAACTGAAAAATATATATATATAAAAATTAAAAAATGTACCAGGTTCTGGATGGAAGACAACTGCAGAACCCATGGATGTCAAGTCAATGGATGACATCCATACAAAAGTGAAGCTTCAGCGCTTTGACAATGCCGGGAAACAAAACCCGAAAAAAAGCTCTCATTAAGCAGAACTGTCACTCTCGTATAGAGGAGCTGGTGCAGCCGTTATTTTCTATTGAGCTGAAATTATTATTAATGTGACATCTATGGTTTCACAGCGTTTTTTTTTTAACCAAGACCAGGAATTGATCTGATAAGAAGAATAAGAAAAATACTGCATCTAAACTGTGATGGCATTTTTCAAAAAAAATGGTGCCCGTGGAACTACCCTTGAACAGATTGTCCGGCCAGCTAAAAAGTGCTTTCAATGCATTAAACTGAAACCGAGTGATCTTATATGCTTTGTATACCATACGAGTCCATCTGTGCCGCCAGTGTGGTTCAGGTCAATAGCTAAGCCAATTCCCTTCTGCATTACAGATCATGAGACAGAGGAAGCTGGCTTAGGCCTCTTTCACACTTGCGTTGTGAGGATCCGGCGTGCACTTCCGTCGCCGGAAATGCCCGCCAGATCCGTCACAGCGCAAGACAACTGAAAGCATTTGAGGACTGATCAGTCTTCAAAATGCTTTCAGTGTTACTATGGCAGCCAGGACGCTACTAAAGTCCTGGTTGACATAGTAAGTAGTGGGGAGCCAGGGGAGCAGATACAGTCCGTGCAGCTCCCGGGGCGCCCTACGCGCATGGATCACGTGATCCATGCTTATGGGGTGCTCTGACGTCATTGTGGAGCGCCCCGGGACTCGGGAGCCGCACGGACAGTAAGTATACTTATCCCCTGCCTCCCCACTACACTTTACCATGGCAGCCAGGACTTTAGCGTTACCATAGCGTGCCATGGTAACCATTCACAAAAGCTAAACGTCGGATCCGGCGATGCGCCGAAACGATGTTTAGCTTAAAGCCGGATCCGGATTAATGCTTTTCAATGGACATTAATTCTGGATCCGTCCTTCCAGCATGCCTTCAGGCTTTTTGGCCGGAGCAAAATCCGCAGCATGCTGCGGATTTTGCTACGGCCAAAAAACGTTCACATACTGAACTGAAGACATCCTGATGCATCCTGAACGGATTTCTCTCCATTCAGAATGCATTGGGATAATCCTGATCAGTATCTTTCCGTCCTAGAGCCTCGAGGGCGGAACTCTAGGACGGAAAGATAAAACGCCAGTGTGAAAGAGGCCTTAGCTATTTCACTGAGACAGCCAGCCCCTTTATGCACACCACTAGAGTTACGTGCTGACACAGATGTGTGGGAACCAAACCAGAGGTGCAACAGGAGCGGCGCTTGTAGCGGGACATCTCGGCAACTATGGTAAAGAAAGCATATTAGTAAATGTACTTCATCTCAGTGGCATTAAAGCCTCTTTTCAAATGGCCAAACAACCCCTTTGAAGGGGTTATCCAATGACTAATGCATAAAAATAAAAATAAATCAGACATCACATAGTACATGACAGTCTCTTTCTAACACAGCTAGAACCAGCCCTGTACCTCGCATGGATCCAGAGATCTCAACATTCATTGCTCCAGTTGATCTGCTAGGTATATTTCAAGCTGGCAGCCTAGAAAGAGTGTCCTTTCTGCTGCAGCTCTCTCCCTGTAACTACCACAACCTTTAGGGTCCATTCACACGTCCGTGAATGTGGCCCGCCCCCGTTCTGCAATTCTGTGGAACGGGTGCGGACCCATTTATTCTCTATGGGGACGGAATGGATGTCGAGAGTACACAGTGTGCTCTCAGTAACTGCATTTCTGGAGGGCGGCCCCGAACTTCCGGTCGGGAATAGGACTTCTCTATTTAGTGCCGGCGACGTGCGGCCCGGTGTATTGCGAATCCACAATACACCTCAGACGTGTGAATGGACCCTTAACAGAAGATATGGCTAGTGACAGTTTAAGATTTCAAGGGACACTGACAGGCCCAATAACCATTTTTAGATATATAGAGGCAGGCATGGGTCTTCTAATGTGTATTTTAAACATATAAGTATACCCCCTGTCCACCTTACAAACTCAGTAAAATCATTTTTAATATCCTCAGTGAATGACTTGCCTTTGTGCCCAAGGGGCGGTGTTTCTCCTGCACGTGTGCCCAGCCGCGCCCCTACAGCCGTTTTCAAGCTCCGCCCAGCTCGTTATTATTCACTTCGCTGGGCGCCTCACTGAATGTAATGGGACACACGCGCAGCAACATTGTGGCCACTGGGGGTGCCGGGCAAGGTATCCCGCGCATGCCCAGAAGCTGCAAGTGAGGCCGATGCCCATATCTTTCTATTGGGCATGCGCGGGATCTCGGAGCGTCGGGACAGAAGAAGCCGTCCAGCGAAGTGAATAATACCGAGCTGGGCGGCGCTTGAAAACGGCAGTAGGGGCGCGGCTGGGCACAAGTGCAGGAGGAACACCGCCCCTTGGGCACAAAGGCAAGTCATTCACTGGGGATATAAAAGATGCTTTTACTGAGTTTGTAAGGTGGACAGGGGGTATACTTATATGCTTGAAATACACATTAGAAGACCCATGCCTGCCTCTATATATCTAAAAATGCTTATTGGACCTGTCAGTGTCCCTTTAAACTGAGCGTGTGCAACCACCAAAGTGGGATGGGCAAGAAATAAGGAAAAGAACAAACCGTAGGTGTCGCTATACAGATACGTTTCATTGAGTACCTCAGTGACTATACACTGTTAGGCACCATTCACACGTCCGCAATTCTGTTCCGCATTTGCGTTCCCGAAAAAAATAGAACATGTCCTATTCTTGTCCGCAATTGCGGACAAGAAAAGGCATTTTCTATGAGAGGATCCACAAAACACACACGGATGTGTGAATGGACCCTTAATTACATGCAATTACAAAAGTGTTCAGATGCAGGTGCTGGTGTGAAAAATGTAAATTGTTGTTTGTGGCACAACCCTTTTTTCCTAGCTTAGAATCACAGAACTAGTTCTATCCTATACATAATTGTCATTTAGAAAATGCCCAGAACTGTCCATTGCTAAGGAAATGCCAGTGCCATTCCAGTGTTAGCCCTTCTTTCCTCCTTGGCATTCCATGCAATCAAGGAAATGTCGTTTTCAGTCTGGTGACGGGGAAGGTCACAAACTAATCCAAACCCTACAGATTACCATCCAAGGAAGATTAGGGACAGGATTATATTTTATCAAACGTAAAACCTCTGATCCCCTGGTCATACTGCCACTCCAGGGTCTATTACCCCCCTCTGAAATACCCATTAGGTGGACAGGTCATCTTGTGGTGAGAATTATTTGGATCAAGTGTTCTAGGTGTGGGATTTTCACTAGACAAGGTTGGTATCGGTGCCTTTATACATTTGTAGATCTCTCATAGGGACAATAGCAGCCCTTAAAAGCACTCAATTAAAGTGCTTTTCCAAAACAAGATGTCCATCTTCTGCTCTTTCAAACCTGAAAACCTAAAGGGAACCCGTCTCCTCGGTTATACCATTTAAAAGGCCCACCGTTCCTTTTTTAGGTGCTTGTGCTGCTCTGGGAGTGGTTTGTGTTGCCTATGCGTAAAAAATCCACTATTACTCTAGTTCCCGATGCAAGTGACCCCTTTTCAAGTCAAGGGGGCCATGGCTTTCCTCCTAGAAGTCCAGGTTCCCCTGTCCGCCTGCTGCATCGTGAATGATGTTCTCTCGGGTCCGGTAACGTCATCCCCTGGTCTCATGAGATCCTGCGCAGTACGGCACATGCCCAGTGAATGTGGGTGTAGTGCACATGTGCAGGAGCACGCCCTCAGCGCCAACAAGAATAAAAGTGGATTTTCCACGTTACAAAAAGGGCCACTTCCAGAGCACCATAAGCACACGGAAAAAGGTACTGTGGGCAGTCTGAAAGACATAACCGAGGAGTCACGTGGTAATATATTTGCGTTTCCATACTGAGGGTCAATATAGGAAGCATTACTTATTACTCGCTTATTCCTCCGACGCTGTGTCAGTCCTTGTCTACCCGACAGTCGCACAGTGTTGTACCGCATAATGGATTATTTTACCACACTATGTTCAGAGAGCCAACGTGATCAATTATTTCTTCGGCTTGAAGCAACGCTATCCGGCAAACCAATTAAAGAGACAGGAGGTACTGAAGGCTGTAACAATATACAGGTCCATGTACTCAGAGGCTGCACACCAGCAAGAAAGTGATATCGCAACGCAACGTTTCAGGCTTACAATCTAATAATGCCATCCAGGGGCCCTTACATAACGGTACTGCCATTAGGTCAGAGGGATAAAAGAACATCACACAATCTGACAATCCCTCAGAGGCTGCAGAGCTGCTGCTTACCAGAACATTCAGCTTCTAATCCACCACCGACTTAGCAATTCACCAATGTCAAAAGCATCTGTTACCTTCCCAATTTTACCAAGTCTCTTACTCAAAGGGTACCGGTTATTTCAGAACATTTTGGACATACCATAGTGACATGTCAAAAGTTTTCATCCCACTGATCCCAAAAATGAAAGCGCAGACGATGCTTTGATTCTGGTCCGCTCTCCTCGTAAAGCGGAACGAGTATGAACTGAAGTGGGATTTGCACCAGTTACTTTAACCGGTCCACGCGCTATGGGGGGGCTGTTGAGAGACAGCACATGGACGGAAATGACCGCCCTCTGAATTAGACCTTAGCGAGACGAGAGAATTGCTACAAAGCGCAGTTCTCAAGGCCACAATCTAGATGGTCCCCCCTTCATAACAATAGTTGCCGAGAACACATCTCTTGCATGGGTGACGTGTGGCATCCCTAGCCAAACGTGTTGACGTATTGGGGTTTCAGCAGACATTTTTTCAGGGTGTTCCCTCTTATATTGCAGGGGATGTAGCCATGATTAAAAGGACTTACCACCCTCTGATTTCTGAACGGGGTCCGCTCTGGATCCCCCTCATGCTTTTCTCCTGAACAGGCACCGGCTCTACAAGAGAGTCCTGCCCGCCCCAGGTAACTAACAGAAAACGCCCCAAAGCCCCCTGTGTAACGGCAATGTGTTTCACGACCACTGGCATTGTGACATCATACTGGTATGCACTGGATCCAACCTATGTGTATGGACATCTGGAAGAAAGGTCAGTAGGTGAAACTGGCATGGGCCACCCCAAAACAGGCTAACGATTTACCAAATTGCCTGTGCAACTTGCATCTGACAAGCACATACCTACCGCCAATGTGCTGTGTAATAAGTACCCTTACGATAGGTCATCAATATGAGTGGGGGTCTGACTCCCGGCCCTCCCACAGCACGTCGGCACTATATACTGTTACAGAGATATGTACTGCAGGTTCAGTGCCATCCAAGGGAAGTACAGTGCCAGCACACTAGGCACTAGTGCCACTTCTAACATGCCACGGCTCCTTATACTAGTAGTTGGTTGGTGAACCGGGAGTCAGATACTGATCTTGTAGGTTTTTATTAGCTCCCGGAAGCCCCTCTTAAAGTTGTAATCCCACAATGGATATTTATTACTAACCCAGAAGATAGGTGATAAACGCCGGACCGCTGATGGGAACTCCACCTATCATAGAAGGGGGCTCCGAGTCCCCTGTTCCTTCTGACTGTATGACCACCCTGAGGAGGAGTCTGAACGGAGCAGCAGTCGAACATGCGCCCTGCTCCACAGTGCTCACCTACCTCATCAGTCCCACAGACAATAAATGGCGCAGTAGGACATGCTCCACTGCAGGAGGCTCAGGAACCCACTTTCTATTGATGGTGGGAAAACCCCTGTAATATAATTGACCTATAAAAATTTACGTCATGTATAAACGTGCACAGAGTGGACCTCTGCCTGTCCATTAGACTGCTGCGGCCCCCCCCCGACAGGTCAGTCTATAACAAAAGAACCGCCGCCAGACCGCGACAATCGAGGGCGACCCTACTGATTAAAGTACGCCAGATCTGTACGTTAACCGTATTATGCTAAGTGGATTTGGCTTTAGGATTAGATCTTACACAGAGAGCTAGTCAGTACCATGGACAAGCCTCTGCCCCCTGCGGACTGAAGACCACCTTCACATCGGCATCATTGATTTCCATTCTCAGGAGCACTGGATTTGGCGCATAACTGACACAAATGGAGCCACTGACTGTAAGGGGATCCGTTTGGTTTTTTAGCAGAGACTTTTTTTTTAGCAAGACTTTTGTCGCGGCGGTTTCTGACGGGGTCTGCGCTGGAGACCCTGAAGCGCTGCAGATGTGAAGCGGTCCATGGATGGGAATGTCAGCAGTCATATGACAGGCGATTAGATGTCTCCTCTATGTAAGAGGACACCGCCCCCTCTATGGTACACTGCCACACACACTGCTGTCCCGGTGCCAGCACCAGCCTGTCCCTCAGGCCTCCCGCTGCACTCATCACTAAGTTGTTTATGTGCCTATATATATATTACTGAGCAATCCGCCGGGGGGCGCTGTGAGGCATCACCACCACCATGCATCCCACTGAGGCACTGTGACCTGCCCCCCTGTGTCAACCCCCACACACCTGTCCTGCGGGTCTAGCATTCTCCCCGCGCCGTGTCCTGCTCTGTACGGATCGTTCTCTGGGTTTGGGCCCGGGATCCTTCCGCTTTGCTTTTACTCGTCCAGCGCCTGGGTACTGGGCTAGCTATGCGAGTCTCTGGTAGATAACGGCGCGTCTTCTGTGCTCTCCTGTTCATACACATAAACCGCATCCGGCCCTTGATAGTTCCCAGCGCTGAGTGCCCAACAGCAGCACTCTCCTCCGCTCTTCAACAACTCCGCTCCGTTACTGACCTCGCTCCTCCCCTTCTGCGCTCCAGAACCTTCCCAGACCCCGCCCCCTCCTGACGTCAGCTGTGCTCTGGTGTATGATTGGACGAGCTGTGATTCCCAGCTCTCGCTCGTTCTCGTAGTTGCTGTGGATGTCAGCCTCACTTCGGTCCCGCGCTTCCGCCTTTCTGTTGTTTGTTTTGCTTTCCGACACCTCCAGGCCACGCCCTCTACTGGCAGAACCACGCAAGGGGCGGGGCTAGGGTGGAGAGGACTGTGTTGTCATTGCGATGTGCTGGGGTCAGTGGGATCAGGGCCGGGCCGACACAGAGGCTGAGGAGGCTCCAGCCTCAGGGCGGCTCAAGCCTCAGGGCGCAGGCCACTCTCACCAAGTCCCTGCTGCTGCCGTGTAGCTGTATTAGCAGCAGAGCATCCATTTCTGCGCTCTGCTGCTGTAACAGCCGGTCCTGCGCCCCCTAGTGGTGTTCTTCCTCCCTCCCTCAGTCTAGTGCAGTGTGCTGCAGCTCCGTACCTTCCCCAGCCCCTGACTTCCTGCCTGTGTGTGCACCAGAGATTCACAACCCCCTCCCCCAGCACAGAGAGAAGAGCAGCGTCGGGACAGAGAAGAAGGAGGAGGAGGAATACTCTGCATCCTGCCTCTCCCTCCAAGTCACCAGAGACTGTATGTGCAGAAAATGTAAGGGGTTAAAGGGAATGGAATGGCAGTAATGTAATGTGCATATTGTGTGTTTTTATGTATGTGTGTCATATGTATGTCTGTATGTATGTATGTGTGTCATATGTATGTCAGTATGTATGTGTGTGTCATATGTATATCTGTATATATGTGTGTGTCATATGTATGTCAGTATGTATATGTGTGTCATATGTATGTCAGTATATATGTGTGTGTCATATGTATGTCAGTATGTGTGTGTCATATGTATGTCAGTATATATGTGTCTGTGTCATATGTATGTCTGTATATATGTGTCTGTGTCATATGTATGTCTGTATATATGTGTGTGTCATATGTATGTCAGTATATATGTGTGTGTCATATGTATGTCAGTATGTATGTGTGTGTCATATGTATGTCAGTATGTATGTGTGTGTCATATGTATGTCTGTATATATGTGTGTGTCATATGTATGTCAGTATGTATATGTGTGTCATATGTATGTCAGTATATATGTGTGTGTCATATGTATGTCTGTATATATGTGTGTGTCATATGTATGTCTGTATATATGTGTGTGTCATATGTATGTCAGTATGTATGTGTGTCATATGTATGTCAGTATGTGTGTGTCATATGTATGTCAGTATGTGTGTGTCATATGTATGTCAGTATGTATGTGTGTGTCATATGTATGTCTGTATATATGTGTGTGTCATATGTATGTCAGTATGTGTGTGTGTGTCATATGTATGTCAGTATATATGTGTCTGTGTCATATGTATGTCAGTATATATGTGTCTGTGTCATATGTATGTCAGTATGTGTGTGTGTCATATGTATGTCAGTGTGTATGTGTGTGTCATATGTATGTCTGTATATATGTGTGCGTCATATGTATGTCAGTATGTATGTGTGTGTCATATGTATGTCTGTATATATGTGTGCGTCATATGTATGTCAGTATGTATGTGTGTGTCATATGTATATCTGTATATATGTGTCTGTGTCATATGTATGTCTGTATATATGTGTGCGTCATATGTATGTCAGTATGTGTGTGTGTGTCATATGTATGTCAGTATGTGTGTGTCATATGTATGTCAGTATGTGTGTGTGCGTCATATGTATGTCAGTATGTGTGTGTGTGTCATATGTATGTCAGTATGTGTGTGTGTGTCATATGTATGTCAGTATGTATGTGTGTCATATGTATGTCAGTATAGATTATCTAACCCAGTCCCCTTCCCCCATCAGCCCTTGTCCTACCCCCATCTTCCCCACCAGACATTTAGATGTTATTTATTCCTGCTATTCTAATGCTCTGATCAGTAGATGCTCAAGTCAAGCCCTCACCCCCCAGCCATTTAGATATGTATGTTATCAATCATCCCCCACCCCCGCCTTCCTTGTAATTTGCTGGCCCCCAATATCCATTGTGAGTCACAATCCATAACAGTGACATCCACAGGTCCCCCATAACAGTGTCACCCACAGATCCCCCATAACAGTGTCACCCACAGATCCCCCATAACAGTGTGTCATCCAGAGTTCCCCCATAACAGTGTGTCATCCACAGATCCCCCATAACAGTGTGTACTCCACAGATCCCCCATAACAGTGTGTCCTCCACAGATCCCCCATAACAGTGTGTCCTCCACAGATCCCCCATAACAGTGCGTCATCCAGAGTTCCCCCATAACAGTGTGTCATCCACAGATCCCCCATAACAGTGTGTCATCCACAGATCCCCCATAGCACTGTCATCCACAGATCCCCCAAAACATTGTCATCCACAGGTCCCCCATAACAATGCGTCATCCACAGATCCCCCATAACAGTGTCATCCACAGATCCCCCATAACAATGCGTCATCCACAGATCCCCCATAACAGTGTGTCATCCACAGATCCCTCATAACAGTGTCATCCACAGATCCCCCATAACAGTGCCATCCACAGATCCCCCATAACAGTGCCATCCACAGATCTCCCATAACAGTGTCATCCACAGATCTCCCATAACAGTGTCATCCACAGATCTCCCATAACAGTGTCAGCCACAGATCCCCCATAACAGTGCCATCCACAGATCTCCCATAACAGTGTCATCCACAGATCTCCCATAACAGTGTCATCCACAGATCTCCCATAACAGTGTCAGCCACAGATCCCCCATAACAGTGACATCCACAGACCCCCCATAACAGTCATCCATAGATCTCCCATAACAGTGTCGTCCACAGATCCTTCATAACAATGTCATCCACAGATCCTCCATAACAATGTCATCCACAGATCCTCCATAACAGTGCGTCATTAATTGATACATTAAACTGCGCATATTTATGTGTGATTACAACAGTATTTAGTAAAGACTCCACAAGTTGGGGGCGCACTTGGGCAGCTCAGCCTCTGTTGGTGGTGGACCTTGTCCCAGCCCTGAGTGGGATGTTATGATTGCGGTGCATGCGTGTAGTCAGTCATGTAGGATTACAGCTCATAGACGCGCATGAGGCGCCGACCTTCACCGCTGTGTCATATTTATTAGGCGCTGTTCACATCAGGTTTTTACTGTACGTCAAGTGGATACGTTTGTAAACAGAAGAAACGTATAGAAATGTATGGCTTGAAGTACTCATAGACTAGAATTGGGAAAACATAGTTCAAAAGTGCATGCTTTTGACTACAATTGTAATTGTTTACATTTCTGTGCTTTTATTTTTTGCAGGAATACCGTAGCATACTACGCTTTTCTGTCCTGTAAAAAAAAAAAGGGACACAAACAAATTGAAATGTATGCACATCTGCCAAACGTATACTTAAAAAAGGAAAGATAACCACAAAATTTCATATGTTTGTATACTTTTTATTACTGTATGTCTAAACGTATCTGCCTGACGGACACGAAAACGAGATGTGAACAGTCAGATGCAGTGTTGAAATCTAGTCACAATAGGAATAACAGCCCATATAGTGAAGACGAGAGGACGTGTCTCCAGAAGAAGCCACCGTCATTCCGTGGTTACAACTTATGAACCTATAAGGGTCCATTCACACGTCCGTGGAAGCTGCGGACAAGAATAGGACATGTTCTATCTTTTGCGGGGCTGCGCTCTGCAAATATGGAAGCGGAGAGCACATAGTGTGCTCTCCGCTTCACGTCAGGCTCCATTGAGAATAAATGGGTCCGCTGATGCCCTTTCCCTGAGGCTAAGACCACCCTCCCTAACTTCCCAGAGTTACCTTTGTTCATCTCGGGAGTGCGACGCTTCCCCACAACCAATCCGCTTTCTCCCTAGAGCACTTTACATTCACTAGAGCGGGGATTACATTTCCCTAGAAACAAGGCACTTGCGCTGTCAGACGTGAGCGCGCACGCAGCGTTGAGGACCGCCCACAACTAAGTCCTCCGTTTTCTGTATATACAATATCGGAGACGGGGGACATTTAGCAACGCTGTTTTAGCTGCGCCACGGAAACGGGAACATAAAGAAAGTGGCCATCACTAGGTAAATTAATAGCGGTTGAAAAAGATTAACAACAGAACTAAGGCTTCATTATTTACATCTAGCGAAATAGTTAAAAAAAATGTGACAGTTATTTTTTAAGGGCACTTTACACGGGCCGACAATTGAACAGTTAGCGATAATCTTGCGGTGTAAATGCACTGCCGATTACCAGATGAAGGAGCAAAACACTCGTTCATCGGGTAACTGGATCTTTTGTGCAGCACAAAAGATCATTGTTTCCCAGTGGCAGATTGTGCTGTGTAAACAGGATCTGCTGCCGGGAAACAACAAGTCAGTATGGGGAAGAGCAATGGCATTAGTGATCATTCCTCTC
Organism: Bufotes viridis; assembly: GCA_033119425.1. Classification (NCBI taxonomy): domain Eukaryota; kingdom Metazoa; phylum Chordata; class Amphibia; order Anura; family Bufonidae; genus Bufotes; species Bufotes viridis. The sequence goes on along the minus strand of CM065590.1, from coordinate 149,256,356 downwards.
CATACTCTGGAGGAGATCGCTGCATGTAAATGCACCGGTCTCCTCCACCAGCCATCAGCAGATTGTCCGGAAGGAACCCTTACTTCCCGACAATCTGCTAGATCGTTGTCCCCTGTAAAGGGACCATAATCCTGCTGTTTTAATTTTATTACACTAGGTGGTGGGGGCCCCATCTTATTTTGCTGTGGGGCCCTATGAATTATAGTTACACACAGTGTGAACAGATTCATGAATGTTTGTGTAGATACAGGGGCAGATCTACAGAGGTAGCAGCGGCACCACCTCAAGAGGCCCAAAGACCGCTGTGGCGCATAAAAACCATACTTGCCATCTCTCGGAATGTCCAGGAGGCCTCCCAGAAAAGCACATCTCCTAGGCACCTCTTGGAGAGCTGCTTTCTTTCAGAAATCATATGTGGGGGTTTTTTTTTGTTGTTGAAAATTTTCTAATGTGAGAGGGCGGGTCTAGGTCAAGAATTGGACCAAAGACTGAAGGTCTGTGTGGACAATCGTACAGGTGACTTGGCCCATTGACTATGATGGGTCAGTATTCAGTTCTATACTCAGACACTCACGTGAATAGGTTTGCCCTGGGTGGTGGAGGTAGAAACTCCGGGTGGAGACAACGCGAAATAGGCCGCCGCGCTGCTAGGAGCGCCGGCCCTGCCTCATGCTGCAGCCGCCCGAGCGCTCTGAATTGAGCCTCAGGCGGCTGCAGCACTCCCCGGGCTGGTGCGTCCATGAGGGCGCACCACGAGGAGAGGAGCTGACGGGGGAAGCGCTGAGCGCTCCCTCCTGTCACTCCATTGTAGCGTGGCCGAGCTTTTTAAGGTCCGCGGGTACAGGAGCATCTGTCTCCTGTACCTGGCCGGACTGACATGAAGTGCGCACACAGTGTGCGCTTCCTGTCAGTACGCCCCGGTACAGGAAACGAAAGCTCCTGTACCCGTGGAGCATAAAGAGCTCGGCCGCGCTACACTAGAGGTAACGGAGGGAGGGAGGGAGGGGGAGAAAGAGACTGACAAGGGAGGGGGAATGAAAAGAGGTGAAAGAGAATGACAAAGGATGGGGGGGAGAGAATGACAAGGGGAGAAAGAGAATGACAAAGGAGGGGGGGGAGAATGACAAGGGGAGAAAGAGAATGACAAAAGAGGGTGGGGGGGGGGAGAATGACAAGGGGAGAAAGAGACTGACAAGGGGGGGGGGATAACAAGAGGGGGAAAGGGAATGACAAGGTGGGGGGGGGGAGTTTGAAGTATGACAAGAGGGGGCAGAGAATGACAAGAGGCGGGGGGAAGTGAAGAATGACAAGAGGGGGAGAGAATGACAAGGGGGGGGGAGTGTGAAGAGTGACAAGAGGGGGGAGAGAACTGGCGTTAGTTAAAGGGGTTCTGCAGTTTGTTACAACTGATGATCTATCCTCTGGATAGATCATCAGCATCTGATCGGCTGGGGTCTGACACCCCGGACCCTCGCCGATCAGCTGTTTGAGAAGGCAGCGGTGCTGGCAGGAGCGCCTCGGCCTTCTCTCTGTTTACCGCAGGCGCAGTGACGTCGCGACTAATATCACTGGCCTTTGCGGGGTTAAGCTCTGTTCACTTGAATGACGCTTAGCCCCACCCAGGCCAATGATACTAATCGTGATGTCACTGCGAGAAGGCTGAGGCGCTACTGCCAGCGCCGCTGCTTCTCAAACAGCTGATTGGCGGGGGTCCCGGGTGTCGGACCCCTGCCGATCAGTTTAAATAAACTGCAGAACCCCTTTAATATGGCAGATCATATGGGTGGGGCATTGTGATGTCACATGGGGGGGGGTGCGGCAAACTTTTCTTTTGCCTAGGGCGGGAAAAATCCTTGCACCGGCCCTGAATTTAGGGTAGGTTTACTTGGCAGATTTTGACACTGTCAAAATGCACAATGTATAGCATGGTACCATGGTTTCAGCCATGGTTGTCCACTTTGGATGCTGTGGACCTACTCACAGCTTAACTCCATTCAAAGTAGCCTAATCTCAAGCAGACAACAGCTGCGGCTTCAAGCAACATCTATATTCACACTGCGCACACCTCTCTTGGTTCAGTCATGAGACCATGACCAAATTCCGGCGGCATAAACCACCATGTAATCAGGCTCTTAGTATTTACCTTTGACGCTGCACTCATCAAGTCAATGTGGTTGACATACTAAGATCACGGAGTCACCATACATAGGTTTCTGTACGTTTCTTTAGTATATGTACCCAGACCACAATGGGCTACCTTCAAGTCAACTGGACCTTGGCATCTTCCTAGGATGGCCTTCAAAATATATGGCGGCGCTCCTCCATTAGTAAAAAACTGTACTTTTTATTCACCTATATTGGCTGAGATTGGAATACCTACCCTCTTTAGCAGGTAGAGGGTCACCAGCATTACGGAAATAGCCGTGCATCCTGTGCTGTAGCACTATATTCTGGCCCATTAAAGTCAAGAGGTCAATTCATGTGGAATTCTCTGCACAGACCAGTGAGAATATCTCAGTTTATACCCTCTAGCTCTACATTTTCCCCCTAGACTCACGTATTTAAAAAAAATGGGTCTGTGAAAAAAACTGTCCACACATCGACTTCTCCCCGCTCATGCCAGGTCTAAAAAAGTGGGCGTGAAGGGGACGGCCTGGGAGGCCCATCTCATTCATCATTTTCTAGAAAATGGTCTAAATGTTAGACAGCCAGGAAGCTGTCTTACATTTCGTAACGGTGGTGGATCTGCCGAAGTTATGAAGAGGCCGGTGCCTCTTCATAACTTCGGCGGGTCTACCGCCAGGTATAGGGGTTATTAAATGTTTCAGTATCTCCCAAGTTACGGCCACATCCTCTTCTGTGCAGGTGCTGGACTGGTCCAACTATTGTCCAGGACCTGCAAAGAGGAGGAGGTGGTCATGGACAGGAAAGAAAGCAGTCGCATAATTAAACCAAGTGACCGCCACCACATTGGTTGCCGTAGGCAGGACATCCGCAGCGGTGGACTGTGTACATAGCCATAGATCTGGTGAGCTGAGAGGTTGTTGTGTGTTTATTGTGGAGTAAAGTGGACTGTGTGCCTATTTAGCTTATAGTCTTTTACAGTGGCCGACCCCTTTAAATACCATTTTGTATAGAAAACGGGACAATGTTTTTGGGCAAGTATTTTCTACACAGTGTTTGCTTTTCTGCATGTGAACTTCAGTTACATTTAGAAGACGTGTCCTGGTATCAGATGTCTACTTCAGCTAGGCTATAAGAGTGTGTAAAAAGTGACAAGGTGACTTTCAAGAGTCTGTTTGTCATCTGATAGGAAATGAGCTCACATAAGCTAACCTGGTAACACGGGACTAGGTAGAGCTTTATATGGGAATAATGGCGTGAGCGCACACGCCCAGGGGCACTAAACGACAGAATGAAAGCATGTTCTTGTCTGCAATAATGGTATTAGTAGTTACTTACATTGGCACAAGAAGACAAAAAGTTGCAGATTTCTGCGTTCCTTTTATGTTCTGTGCTAGAGAAATGACAGGTGAACTAAGTATTAGGCTAATTTATAATATACTATATAATATACATCCTTTGTGTCTGGCGTCAGAAGTTTCTTTTTTTTTTTGTATGTGTGGCTCTTAGGATTATTACCCAGGAGGGGAAGGGGGACCCTTATCTACGGATGGAAAATAGAACGGCCACCCCTGACTAACCCTAAGCTGGCACCTGTCTGCCCTGATACCCTAGACGGGGTGTGAACCCGTGCGGCGAGCAGGATGCCTAAACCCTCAGTCACCCTCAGAAGACTAGACTGGGGAAAGGCAGATGGGAGCACTAGTCACCATCACTCATGTCTAGGAGAACAACAGGGGAAGACAGGGGAAGACAGCAACAAACAAACAATCTCCAGCAGAGATAGACTTATCCAGTCACGAGCAGAGAAGATGATCCCAATAACGACAGTAAACGCCAGACAAGAGCTCCACAGCAATACCATCAAACGATCTCCTTCAAAGGTCAGAATAGCACTAGAAGTAAGGACTATATCTGGCAATGACTGCAAGTGAAACTGAAATAATATAGTAGCTGGGAGTGGCAGACAGCACTCACCTGAGAAGAATGCCTACAAACTCCCAGTCAGGACAAAAAGGTTCACAAGGCAAAACCCGGATGACATACACTGAACCACGGAGCAAACTCACAACCTGTCTGGATCAGTCACAGTCGTGATAGATGACTTATAACTTTTATAAGTCATCATTATGAGATCAGTGGTGGTCCCACTCCCGGCACCCCCACGATCAACTGTTTGAAGAGGCTGCAATGTTCCGATGAGTGCATCTTCCTCCTTTTAGCTTGGCCGTCATTGAATAGCGGCTGTACTTGGTATTCCAGCTGAGGCCCATTCATTTTTGAATGGCACTGAGCTGCGCCAAGGTCATGCGACCGATGAATGTGACATCACAGGCCTAGGAGGATGTCTCTTTAAACAGCTGCTTGGCTGGGAGCCATGAGTCGGATCTTCACTAATCAGATATTGACAGCTTATCTTGAGGATACACCATCAATATTAAACCACTTTAACTCAAGAATGATGGAAGGAACACAGATGGAACTTATAATAAAGGATAGATAGTTCGTGGGCAACAAAGTTGCTGCTCACTTGAATGGGAGCGGCACTGCAGTAACCAGATCATTGTAGTTTAGTCGTGGTGCTGGAGCTGATCAGCAGGGTGTCAGGAATGCAATCTCTGCAGATTTGATGTTGATGGCGTGTCCTAAGTATAGGTCATCAATACTTGAGTCTCGGAGAGCCCCTTTAATAAACATTCTTCCTTGCTTACTTTTATACTGCTTATAATGTTACTAGGAACATTATTGTATAACATCATGGGAATCCATGAACAAACACACACAAGTAATGTCAGCATTTCTACCTTTAAATGGCATGAACGTATCAACTTTCCCATGAGAATCCTACTAAAAACAGTACTGTGTCCCCAAGAAAACATCCGCAGCAACAAACAGCCTGAACAAGTGCCCGGCACAGCGTGGGAACCTCATATCTGCCTTCCTGATGGATAAAAATAGAAGACCAGGATGCTGAACGCAGCATGATTTGACTCTGGGCATTATTAAAGGGAAATGCTCCCTAAACTGGAAGGACACTCATCAAACAAAGCGTATTTAGCACCTAACAATATCCAAGGACACCATTTAAAGAATAGGTTTCAGCCTGGCGTGTGAACAAGGTTTAACGCAATTTCTCATTTTCCTAAGCTAAGACAGCACAGTATAGAGATCTGTGTGTGCATGCATCCATACAGTGCTGCTGAGAAAATACTAGGTACACGTCCTATCTAAAGAGCTGCTGTATGGACAGGGCAGCACTAATATGCTGTTTATGTTCTGCTATTGTGTTACATGCCATAATATACCTCCATAGACCTTACAGGGAAATCTCCCGGTGGGACGATACCCAGAGGTCCGCCTAAGTCCTCCTCTTGGCTGACAGCCAGGTACATAGATCTGATGCTCTCAGCATTAATTAATACACGAGCATCAGACACTTATACACTGGCCAGCAGCTGCAGGTGCCCCCGTGACTTTAACTGTATTGCTTTCATACTGTGGTGTGGGCAGCAGTATTGTGTGCTGCACTGTGGTATCTGGTTCTTCCGGAGCGGCATTTAGCTCTGCACTATGGTATTGCTGGCACCACCTATTTTTTTTTTGCCCTGTCTTCTGTCAATTTGGACCCGCCTACAACATGGGGCCTCTTTTATATATATTTTTCCGGGGCCTTATTTAGTTCCCATTCCTAACTTTTAAAGAGGGATACTACGGAGCAGCAAAGCCCAATACATGTGTATTAATCCATCCCAGCCCCCCTTTTGCCCTCACACAGTAGTTATACTATATAGCAATATTTTATTATAGTAAACTGCTATAGGGGCCAGGCAGGGCCGGCTCCAGGTTCATGTGGGCCCTTGGGCGATAAAGTCTCAGTGGGCCCCCTTGTGGCATTTTGCACGGCGCTTGCAGCAATGAAACTGCATATATTATAGACTAAATACCTTACACAGAGCATGCTACAGAGCGGATATATGTGAAACACTTCCTTATGTGCCTACTTTTATTTATCTACCCAGTGTTTCAGTTCCTCAGGTCCACTCACAGATATGTGCCCCCTCACTGTAGTTATGCCCCATTCATAGTAGATATGCCAAGATACAGTATGTGCCCCCTCACAGTAGATGTGCCAAGATATGTGCCCCCTCACAGTAGATGTCCCAAGATATGTGCCCCCTCACAGTAGATATGCCAAGATATGTGCCCCCTTCATAGTAGATATGCCAAGATATGTGCCCCCTTCACAGTAGATGTGCCAAGATATGTTCCCCCCTCAAAGTAGATATGCCAAGATATGTGCCCCCTTCACAGTAAATATCCCAAAATATGTGCCCCCTCACAGTAGATATACCAAGATTTGTGCCCCCTCACAGTAGATGTTCCAAGATATGTGCCCCCTCACAGTAGATATGCCAAGATATGTGCTCCCTCAAAGTACATATGCCAAGATGTGTGCCCCCTTCACAGTAGAGATCCCAAAATATGTCCCCCCTCACAGTTGATATGCCAAGATGTGTGCCCCCTTCACAGTAGATATGCCAAGATATCCTTTCCCGCCCCCCCCCCCAAATAAAAATTGTACCCCCTCACAGTAGTATTGCCCGCATTGTACAACCTTCACAGTAATTTTTTACAGATGTGTGCCCCCTCACAGTAGTTATGCCCACATTGTGCCCTCTCACAGTGGTTATGCCTTCTCTGTGCCCTCTTAACAGTGATACTCCCCATTGTGCCCCCTTCCCCATTGTGCCCCTTCATAGTAATAATCCCCATTGTGCCCCCTTCATAGTAGAAATCCCCATTGTGCCCCCTTCACAGTAATAATGCCCACTGTGCCCCCTTAACAGTAATAATGCCCACTGTGCCCCCTTTATTGAAGTAATGCCCTCTGTGACCCCTCCAGAGTAGTAATGCCCTCTGTGACCCCCCATAGTAGAAATGCCCATTGTGCCCCCTTCATACTAGTAATGCCCTCTGTGCCCCCTCCATAGTAGTAATGCCCTATGTGCCCCCTCCATAGTAATAAAGTCCTCTGTGCCCCCTCCTTAGTAATAAAGTCCTCTGTGACCCCTCTGTATTAAAAATAAAAAAACACAGTAACTACTCACCTTGTCCCATTCCAGACGCTCACAGTCCTCTCTCCCCTGCAGGCACAGATCGCTCTGCAGCACAGTGTGGGCAGAGCTTATGCAGCTTACCGTGCTGCAGGCTCCACCCACACAGGCAGGCAACGCGATCTGTGCCTGCAGGCTGAATGTTGGAGCAGAGAAAAGTCTTCCTGCTTCACCATTCAGAGCGCGGCTGGCCTGAAGAAGGGGAGGAGCGCGGGAGCTGAGCAGTGAGTGACAGGACCCAGCTCCCTGCGCTCCAGCAATGAGTGCTCATTGCTTCTGGTCTCTGGCAGCTGTGCTGTGGGCCCCCGCAGGAGCTGAGGCCCCGGCACTTGCCCGGGTATGCCGGGGGCTGATGCAGGCCTTGGGGCCAGGGCCAGTAAAATAATAAAATAACTTACCTCACCTTCATCAACACCATTTCTCCTTTCTCTTCCCTCAGTTACACACAGTAATATAGTGTTCTGGTCAGGGCTGTGGAGTCGGTAGATAAATTGTCCGACTCCGACTCCGACTCCGACTCCTCAGATTTTGAAACTTCCGACTCCGACTCCGACTCCTCGACTCCGACTCCTCTGTATTTAATATGCAAATACGAAGCTGTTCCACCAAGTTCTTCTAATCTCCTCTAGCACAGAGAGGTAGTTGAGCAGAAGCTGCTGCCTTCTCCTTTGTGTGCTGATCTTCTGCTGAAGATAGAGCAGTGGGAGGATCCAGGAAGGGGCAGGGGAAGGGGCATTTATTTTAAAACATGATTTTCCTAGTAGAATCCCATAGTCGTGTTTAAAATTTAAGCTAACAATCTGAGTTTACATGTTTTATAGCCTTAGCTGTCTCCAGTCCTTAATCAGTTATCAGTGAGAGGCTAGGATAACCATGGGTTCCCTGTAACAGCAGACCACAAGACAATGGAAAGTGGAAGTATTGCCGCTCCTTAAAGGGACACTGACTGGCTGATTTTCCAGCTAAAGATATATATATATACTGGTATTCATCAGAGAATTAGGAATAAAACTATACTAATGTTACCCCCAGTTAAGCTGTACTTGTGTTTAAGAAACATTTTAATCTGTATGCAAATTCACTATCTTTGCGCCCAATGGGGCAGCGTCTCCTGCGACTTTGTGCCCAGCCGCACCAGTACAGCTTCCCAGCGCTGTTCCCCTCGTTATTATTCACTGCACTGGCCTTTTTTTCAGGCTAGCCGAGCGCTGAATTCCTGCGCAGGCGCATGTGTAGAGTGCTGGCAGCAGCCTCGTCTGGCTATGCTGAGGCTGTGCCAGCTTTCTCTCTTCCTCCTCGCTACCTAGTCCTGTCTAGTGCTACCAGTACTCTACATGTGCGCCTGCCCCTTGGGCACAAAGGTAGAGAATTTGCATATTGATTAAAACGTTTTTAAACACAAGTAAACCTCAACTGGGGGTAACAGTCATCTAGTTGTATGCCTAATCCTCTGATGAATACCAGCAGATATATCTTTAGCCGGTAAATCAGCCTGTCAGTGTCCCTTTAACTGCATAGTAAAGCATATGAAAAGCATGCTTCTTCACGGTCACTTAACGTCTTTGTTTAGCGGTAACGTGACGCACTGCATGCATTGGCCTTTATTCTTACAGTAGAGAAGTAATTAATTATAACTTTATCTGAATTGGGACATTTAAACTTGCTTTTTTTTATTCCAATTTTTTTTTATTCCAATTTAAATCTAGTAGGAGTCGGAGTCGGAGTCGGTCCATTTTTTGCCGACTCCGACTCCAGGTACCCAAAATTGCCTCCGACTCCGACTCCTCGACTCCGACTCCGACTCCGACTCCACAGCCCTGGTTCTGGTCACAGTGTGACATTCAGTATACCGATGCAGGCAATCACTGCTTGGCTGCAGGCTCAGCAACAAAAGACATTGCCATGTCAGTAACCCGGGAAAGAGAAAGGAGTGGCAGAAGCAGTGAAGAAATTGAGGTAAGTTATTTTAACGTTTCATTGGCCCAGGCCCCACAGCAGTACCATCAGTGGCTGCATGGGATCCACCCTTAGTAGAAGCGCCTGCAGTTTACAGCCGCAACCGTGCCAAGAATGGATATGTCCTTTCTTGGTACGATTGTTGGCTACAGCTATAAACCATGGCCGCACAAACAGCTGCACAGCCTCCAATTGAAAACTATGGGAGCTGGATTCTAAGTGGCCGCTGTCACAAGTGGACTGCAAAAGTTTCTCCAAGAGACTCTCTTGTGGAGACAGACTTCTGATCTTCACTTCAGTAACTCAGTTTCAGTCAGACTCACTGAAACTGACTGAAATTGAATCAGTAATTTGTAATTTAAGATGATTGTCGGGAGGGAAGCGTTCCATGCAAGATTATTGCTAACGAACATTACTACGAACTCTCGTTAGCGATCATCTGGGAGGATATCTGCCGTCTAACATACCCTTAAGGTCTCATGCACACGTGTGCCAGCCGTTCCATGCATTGGGGGTGGGGGGGGGATAGTAATTTGTGGTCCCCAATGCACGGACGGGCACCATCCGTGCGGTTGCCGCAGATGGTTGCAGACCCATTCAACTTGAATGGGTCTGTGATCCATCCGCACCTCAAAAAAATAGGACGTGTTACATTTTTTTGTGGTGCAGAGGCACATGAATGGGTTCGTATCTGTGATATGCTGTACACACGGCCGGTGCCCATATATACGGGCAGGGCCAGGCAATGGCCATGTGCATAAGTCCTAAGGAGGGAAGGAGCCAGGAGGACTGGTCTAGGACTTGAAGGGAACTCAAGTGCTGCAACGGCGGCACCCGTGGTGCAGAGGCAGGAGAGGGGCCTTGACTTGGTGGCACTGGCAGAAAAAAAACATCTTCTTGGTCTGCTGTGGAGGAGCGCTGTATTTTGTCTGTGGAAGCCTATTATAACGGACAGGAAGGAAACTGACAGGTATAATACACTGCAATACAGAAATGAGTATTGCAGTGTATTATAAAAGTGATTTGCAATTGCAGGGTCCCAGTAGGACTAAAAAGTTTAATAAACGTAAAAATATATATATATATAAAAAACATTTTAAAAAATCCCTACATTTTCCCTTACACATTGATTTATTATGTCTGTGCAGGTTCTCATTTATCCAGGTCATGGTATATCTGTAAAGAATAAATCAAGGCAACTGGCACACCTTTGAAGACAGTCAAGTACGTGTTTTAGATAAGGAGGCCTATTGGTACAAACGAGGTGTGATGGAGCCTATCTACGTGACAATGGAGAAGCCAAGCTAGAATAGAGGCGGGGGGGGGGAGGGGTTAGACATCTATTGTCTGCCACTTACAATGCTGTCTTGACACCTTTTTCTGGGAGGTCATTATCACCTACTGACTCCAATTAGGACTATGGAATCAACACCTTTGACCCCATGCTGGGTATAATGACCTAATTACCAGGTGTTGATTCAGTGACATTTATTCCCAGACAATTCTTGTACAATTCACTCAGAATTGAGAAAGCTCGTTGGAAGAACGAGTGAAACGTTTTAAAGAAATCTACAGCAAGTCCAGTTGCCTTGATTTAGTCTTTACAGATATTGATTTATTATGTAAAAAAAAAATAGAACAAAAATTACACAAAGTAGGTATTTGGCTGAACTACCTGGCACACCTACCTTGTGCAACATTATTTAAGTGTCTCCATTGATAAGGGGCATGGTTTACCTGAAAATTGGCTTTAAATGGCACTGTAACGTTGTTAAACTTTTGATATGTTATAGGGACATATCAAAAGTTTAGATCAGTGGTGGTCTGAGAGCTGAGCCCCCACCGATCTTAAGAACGAGGAGAGAGAAGCATGCACGTAGCTAAGCGCATGCTTTTCTCCCCTCATTCTAGAGATCGGTGGGGGTCTCAGAAATCAGACCACCCCTGATTTAAACTTTCTATATGTCCCTGTAACAGATCAAAAGTTTAATGAAAGCACAGTGACCCTTTAAAGGGGCTTTCCGGGCTATCTATATTGATATTCTATCCTTAACATACATCATCAATATCCGACTGATTAGATGGCACAGGAACTACAAAGCTTTGTCCACTATTTAGTAGCTGGAGCTGGTTACTGCAGCGACGTTCTGCTTTACATGAATGGGAGCAGCGCTGCAGTAACCAGCCCACCCACAAAACAGTGCACAGAGCTGTTTAGTTCCAGTGCCTGCAAAATCAGCAGGGGTGCCAGGAGATGGACCCCTGTCGATCTGATATTGATAACCTATCAGATAGGCCACCAAAATAAAATTCCCAGAAAACTCTATTTAATAACTGAAAATGTAGGACAAAATTGCAACAAAATGGTGCAAAGTAAGTCAACTAATCTACCGTATATATATAAGGAAGGACGTATGTATGTGTGTGTACGAATATATGTATGTATGTTCCGCGATCACTCAAAAACGCAACCAGCGATTTCAACGAAACTTGGTATACACGTCCCTTGCTACCGGGAAAGAAATCTTGTGGGGCTTATACGCCCCTACACAGCAGCTGCATGGAGTTTGTACGCTCCAACTGTTTTTGCTACACACGTATTGCTTTGTAACTCAAAAACTCATTGATCAATTTCTACTAAACTTGGTACACAAATCACTTACTATGTGGGAAAGAATACTGTGGAGGTAACATGCCGGTACACAATGAATTTCTGTCTGTCCCGATGTGTGTCTATCTGTCTGTTCTTTATGCGCAACCAAACAACTGGACCGATCTTCACCAAATTTGAAACACAGGTACATTAGGTTTCCTAGAAGGTTTTAGACCGGGTCACAGCTCTCTAGGACGTACTGTTCCTCATATATTCCCAAAAAATTACCTGCATTAGCCAATATAAGCCTGCAAGTCTTTCTCTTCTTATCCCAACTGCCAACAGTCACATGTCCTTTATCAGCCAATAGAAGCTCGCAGACCCTTGGTCTCCACATACACACAGTTTTACTCCAGGTTTCCATAACAACCCAGCCATTTTTCTTCACTGCTGTAGGTCAGCTTTAGGCTAGGGCTACATAACAGGGCACAACTACACTCCTCCATGTGTTGCGTGACATTGATGTTGCACCAATGTCGCATGACAATTTTTTATAATGATAGTCTATGGTGTTGCACTGCGACATCTGACATGCTGTGACTCAACAGTCGCAAAAAAATCCACCTTGCATGGATTTTTTGCAACTGTTGTGTCGCGGTCGCAGCATGTCACATGTCGCAGTGCTACACCATAGCCTATTATTAAAAAATTTATTGAGACAAAATGTCGCACGACACATGTCGTCATGTAGCCCTAGCATTAAAGGGGCAGGACACTGTGGAGGTCATTGTTAAAGGGGCGGGTACTGTGGAGGTCACTGTTAAAGAGGCGTTCACTGTGGATGTTACTGTTAAGGGGGCAGGCTGCTGTGGAGGTCACTGTTAAGGGGGCAGAGGCCACTATTAAAGGGGCAACTGCTGTGGGGGTCACTGTTAAGGCAGCAGGATATTGTGAGGTCACTGTTAAGGCAGCGGGGTACTGTGGAGGTTACTTTTAAGGGGGTGGGCCCCTGAGAAGGTCACTGTCAAGGTAGTGGGGTGTTGTGAAACTCACTGTTAAAGGGGCGGGGTGCTGTAGAGGTCACTGTTATGGGGGATACTGTCGATATCTTTTAACGACACACAGAAACATTAAATGAAATAGATTAAATATACCCATGCAAAGCCGAGTCCTTCTGCTAATAGGTAGTATAAAATTAGACTAGACAGGCTAAAGTCTGATAAAATTACAATTTGTATTATTAAGCAAAATAAATTGCTAAATAAAATGTAATAAAAAGGGACTCCTGGCTTCACCCATTTTATCCAACTTCGATGTCAGTAAAGTGGAACAGGTGCTTCATAAGTATGGCGCTCATTCTGACCACCATATTTCTCAATTTATTTACGCCAGTCAATTGGCATAAATAAACTGATAAATCTCCTGCTTCACTTCTATTACAAATCTGGCTGCCTTCAACCACCACTAGGTGGAGCTCAATGCACAGGAATTGATTCAATTACAGTAATCATCTGTTTGCACCGATTGCCTCCTTGTGATGGCTGCATGAAAATGCAGTGTTTTTACATCAGGAAGAGAAGGGATGTTTGCAGCTCTTGTCCCCCTGGCTCCATAGCAGTTGTGTACTGCTCCTCCATTGAAGGTATGCCACTGGTCTTAGGTTATGTCCTATTTCCTACGTGGTGAGTCTACATCTGGATCTGGTCAAAATCCAAAGAGGCAAAATCCGCACCAAATTGTGATGACAGATTTATTTGTGGAAATGCTGTGGATATTCACATGCTGGCAGATAACTCGCATGGGCAATCTTTACTTTTCAGTGACACCATTTTGAAGTCTGTGTGACTTTTTGATCACTTTTTCTAAAAAAAAAAAAAAAGGGGATTTGAAGTGACAAAAAATGGCGAATTGGACGTTTTTATTTTTTTTCCATTACGCCATTTGTCATATGGATATTTACTAAACAATAGTATGTTTTTGCACGTGGCGATGCCCATGATGTATATTTTTTTATTGGTTATTTACTTTTTTTTTTATTTGGGGGAAAGGGAGAGGATTTGAACTTTTATAATTTTTATTTTTATATATTTTCAAAAAATTGTATGTATGTATTTCAAGCTATATGTTGCACTCAGTAAAACATACATTGTTATGTTAAACTCTGACCTCATTCTTCAGCATTATAATTCTACTGTCCCGATCCCCAGGGAGCAACGGCCTGAGGTAGGACCCCGTGACACAACACTTCATCAGGGTCACTACCACTCCTATCCGCTACACTGGCTCCTCAGGGGGTCGCTGCATCAGGAGTACACCATGACACAAAACTTCTTAAGGGCCACTACCACTCCTATCCTCTACACCGGCTCCTGAGGGGGTCACTGCCATCTGCTGCAGAAAAATCTTGCAACAAAAAATGTGTGACTTTTCTGCAACTATTTTAGAGCTGGGATTTGGTTTAAAAACACAGCCAAGTCACAAGGAACTTACATTAAAGTCAATGGAGTAAAAGTTGTGTATGATGACATCTGTGAGAAGATGGTCAGTGATTCTGATGTGAAGATGTCCGTGAGGGAACACGGATGCCATCTGTGTTGTGTCAGTGGTTTTCATGGACCCACAGACTTCAACGGGCGTGTATGGTCCACATCACAGACCAAAGTAGTGCATGTCTTTGATTTTTTCACTGATCCAGTCAGAGGCGGACTGGGAACTTAAAGTGGCTCAGGAAGGAAAACAAACTAAAAGTTGCCCCATTTTGTAGTCTGGTCCAAATTGATGGAAGGCAGGGCCAGCACAAGTAGGCGTGGCAAAATACCATAATGTGGCACAAAATACTGCCCCAGCAGAGCCAAATACCACAGTCCATCACAAAATACTGCCCACAGCACAAAATACATCCCCAAAAACATCCACTGGCCGGCCTTAAAGAGGACCTTTCACTAGTCCAAAGTTTGTTAGCGAAAGGTATGTACATGCAGAGCGGCACCCAGGGATGTCCCTGCACTTACTTATATCCCTGGGTGCCACTCCGTTTGCCTGCTGTAGACCCCGGTACCGGTGCACGTGCTGAGGCTAATTTTGCTTTGGGTGGAGACATCCTCTTTTGCCCTGGGCGTCTCCTTCTCCCCCTGGCTAATTGCAGCGCTCAGCTCATATCCTGGGAGGTTTCAGGATATAAGCTGAGCGATGTGATTGGCCAGCGTTCCAGCCTGGGAGAAGGAGACGCCCAGGGCAAAAGAGGATGTCTCCGCCCAAGGCAAAATTGGCCTCAGCACGTGCGCCGGTACCGGGGGCTACAGCAGGCGAACGGAGCGGCACCCAGGGATACAAGTAAGTGCAGGGACATCCCTGGGTGCCGTTCTGCATGTACATACCTTTCACTAACAAACTTTGGACCAGTGAAAGGTCCTCTTTAAAGAGGGCTAAAGCGGCCCCCTGGGCATTGGCCCGCCAGGAAATTTCCCTGTAAGTCTATGGCCAATTCGCCCCTGGCCACAGTTAGTGGAAAATCACAGATGTGTAAATTAACACATTCAAATCAATGGGCACATGTTCTGTCTATGGAGATCACTGACAGCACACATCCATGATTTACTGATGCCTGAATAAGCTCTTACAGATGATTCCCTAGACTGTCTACAATTGTAGCAAACACTTAGCTGTGAGAACGTTTAGCCAGGATGGGTTTTTAGGCTCTGGTCGTACAGCCTCATGCACATGACTATGTCCGTACAGCAGTCCGCAAACCACAGATCCGCAAAATATGGACACTTTATGTATAAAATCCTTATTTTTCTGAATGAGATGTATGGGTACGTGTGCGTATCGGATGTGGATGCAAAATACAGTTGTGTTCATGAGGCCTAAACAAGATTTTTTTCATCAACTGATAGCAGTTAGTTCTCTGGAAAGTTGCATAACAGACAGAGATCGCGAAAATAGCGAGGAATCAAAACCCAGAGTACAGTATACTGGACAGTTACATAACATTTCATTATACCCTGATTAAGCCTTATTTGCATAACACCAGAAAACCTCTAATGTCCTGTTCCTTTATGTGGTCAGCTTCCAGGGGGTGAGAAAAGATAGGGGTTAGGCGATTAGTGGGTTCATCTTGTATATTTGGTCATTTCTTCATTTCTAAATTTTTTTTAAATTTTCCTTTGATATATTTCATTACAAGTCAATAAAGAAATTAAAATTTAAATCGCCTGGATTTAGTGCGCCATGTGCAGATCTAATTCCTATCAAATCCTCTTTATCTCAGAACAGCAGTTTCCATTTCCTCTACTTAAATTAATCCCATAGTTTACTCACGTAATCCTCCATTTCAAATATCTCATTTACTACCATTTGCCAATGTAGCTTTTTAATTACAGATTGAAACTGATCAAGTTGAGCTACTTGGATTTCATAGTCATGTAGACGTTATTAATATTAGTAAAGGCCATTTCAGATGAGCGAAGATTGGACCAATTATCTTGAACGAATGTGTAACTGGGCCACCAATCACCTCACAGCCGAGCACAACGCTTGTTTGTCAGGTGATCTGTCGTTTATGCAAAGATAAAATTATTGGGGATGAATGATCGTGGCGTATATCTGGCGCAGATTCTGTCACACACCATGGTGTGGCAAAATATGTGACTTCTTCCTTGCTCACACCAGGTCTAAAAAAGAGGAAGGGAACGGGCCAACAGGCCCGTCTATTTCATCATTTTCTATGCTTTGTTTAGGCATTAAAAATGCTCTAAATGTAAGGCAGCAAGGGGGCTGTCTTACATTTAGAATCGGCGCTGGATCTGCTGAAGTTATGTAGAGGCCGGCACCACCACCAGCTAGAGGGCTTATTAAGACCGGCGCCCAAAACGCCAGTCTTAATAAATTTGCCCTTACATTTTTTGTCTGCCATTGGAGGTATACATCAGGAGGAGTACTGTAGTAAATTGTGTTAAAAAGGCTGTCCAAAGTAAAAAAAATAAAAAAGCAAAACCTGCTGGTGAACAGAGCTATATATAGTCAAGGAAGGAGGTGTGGTAATATGAAATTGAAATTTTAGTTTAAAGACCAGGGACACCTTTGTAGCCATTTTTAATCATTGTATTCTGCAAATTGTGGGCTTAAAATTATTTTTTCAGTTGTATTAAACATTTTTTCTCCACAGCTTTCAATTTTAGAGTACTTAAAGAGAACCTGTCACCAGGAAATTCACTGATAAACCAGGCACGCTGCCTTGTAGGGCTCACTCTGCTGAATATAATTATACCTTTCACTTGGTGATCTGTTGCTTTATTGTGGAGAAATATTACTTTTAATCCATATGCTAATGAGCTGATATGAGTCCAGTAGTTAATATGAGTCCAGCATTTTTTCTATTCAGAGCTGTAGCCACTCCCCTATTCACGTCTTCAGTTGGAAAAGGGGCGTGGTTTAAAAAAAATGACCTGCATTATAGCCAATACAAGGCTTGCTGCCTTTCACTTTAAAGCCTAACTGCCATACCCACGGCGACATGTCCCTTATCAGCCATCATGTGTTTATCACCCCATGAACAAACTAGGCCTTATTATAATTACTAACTTCAATAGTATATTCCTCCCCTTTTTTAATAGAATACCTTAGCATTCCCTGTTATTCATTTTCCCTCTAATTATTAAAATGAATGAATGATGTAATAAACCACACCCCTTTTACATCTGAAGAAGTGAATAGGGGAGTGGCCACAGCTCTGACTAGAAAAAACGCTGGACTCATATCAACTACTGGACTCAAATCAGCTCATTAGCACATGGATTAAAAGTACTTTTTCTCCACAATAAAGCACCAGATCACCAAGTAAAAGGTATCATTATATTCAGCAGAGTGAGCCCTACAAGGCAGCATGCCTGCTTTATCAGTGAATTTCCTGGTGACAGGTTCCCTTTAAGTGAATTGGTAATGAGTAAAATGCAGTAATACAAAAATTGCCCTCAAAGGTGTCCATAGCCTTTAAAATGCTCCAAACATAACATTTTCATCTACCATGAAGATACAACGAATCCTCATTGAGATAGACACCCCAAATTACATAAAAAAGTAGTCTTCTGGGGGTGGTCTTCTCAAAGAATATTTGTAAATATGCATAGTATATAGTCGGTGTTGGACTGGAGTTCCTTCAGCCCACCAGAATAAATTATTTATTGGGGCCCAACCCCAATGTCATCAATAAAGTCTCATAGGTTTTGATTTCAAGAAATAGACTAGTGGCAAGTGATTGGCTCCAAAATGTATTTTTTTTCTTTTAGATATTTGGGGCCCACTATGGTAACAGAGCCTGAGCTCACTAAGGCATATTTTGGTGGGCCAGTCTGACACCATATATGTGTCAAAACATCCGGCGACGTCTGGAGCAGCCAATAGCAGGCCGCGAGGAGGACGAGCCTCCCTAAGAGATGCAGCGGCGGCCGTGCAGGGAACAGGGGCGATGCGGGTGCCGAGGAGCGGGGTAAGTATAATCTATATAAGGGGTTCAGGCATTGGGGAAAATGTGTTAGACTTTGGATAACCCCTTTAAAGTAATTCAACCTCAGACTGTATAGGGCCTTGAAAATGTACTTATACTCCTTTTACACATTCTTTTCACATTAGGGTACTTTCACACTAGCGTTTTGGATTCCGTTTGTGAGATCCGTTTCAGGGCTCTTGAAAAACGGATCAGTTAAGCCCCAATGCATTTTGAATAGATAAGGATCCGTTCAGAATGCATCAGTTCGGCTCCATTCCGCTTCTATTCTGTTTTGGAGGCGGACACCAAAACGCAGCATGCAGCATTTTGGTGTCCGTCTGAAGAGGCGGAGCCTAATGGATTTGTTTTGAATTACCATGTAAGTCAATGGGGACAGATCCGTTTTCAATGACACAATATGGTGCATTTGAAAACGTATCCGTTCCCCATTGACTTTCAATGTAATTCAAAACGGATCCGTTTTGGACTTTGTCATTTTTCTTTAAAACTAATGCAAACGGATCCATTCTGAACGGATACAAACGTTTGCATTATAGGTGCGGATCCGTCTGTGCAAATAAACAGATGGATCCGCACCAACGCAAGTGTGAAAGTACCCTTACATCCACAAACTTAAAAGTGTTTTATTGAAATTTAATTTGATAGACCAACACAAAGTAGCAAGTATGTGTGAAGTGAAAGGAAAATGATACATGGTTTTCAAATTTTTTAAATAAAAACCTGAAAACTGTTGCGTGCATTTGTATTCAGCCCTCTGTACTCCGATTCCCCTAAATAATTTCCAGTGTGTCCAATTGCCTTAGAAAGTCACCTAATTAGTTAATAGAGTCCATCTGTGTATAATGTATTCTTAGTATAACTACAGCTGTTCTGTGAAGGCCTCAGGGGTTTGTTAGTGAACATTAGTAATCAAGCAGCATCAGGAAAACCAAGGAACACTTAAGACACTCCAGACAGGTCAGGGATAAAGTTGTGGATAAGTGTGAAGCAGGGGTAGGTTATAAAAAAATATCTCTCTGAACATCTCACAGAGCACTGTTCAATCCATCATCCGAAAATGGAAGGCGTATAGCACAACTGCAAACCTACCAAGACATGGCTGTCCACCTTAACTGACAGCCCAGGCAAGGAGAGCACTAATTAGAGAATCAGCTAAGAGCCCCATGGTGTCTCTGTAGGAGCTGCAGAGATCCACTGCTCAGGTGGGAGAATCTGTCGTCAGGACAACTATTAGTCATGTACTCCACAAATCTGGCCTTTATGGAAGAGTAGCAAGAAGAAGCCATTTTTGAAAGCAAGCCATTAGAAGTCCTGTTTGCCACAAGCCATATAGGGGACACAGCAAACATGTGGAAGAAGGTGCTCTGGTCCGATGAGACCAAAGTTGAACTTTTTGGCCTAAATGTGGTGGAAAACTGGCACTGCACATCACCTTGAACACACCATCCCCACCGTAAAACATGGTGGTGACAACATCATGCTGTGGGGATGCTTTTCTTCAGCAGGGACAGGGAAGCTGGTCAGAGTTGATGGGAAGATGGATGGAGTTCAACAGGTTTTCCTCTAGGATTGCCCTGTATTTGAGGCTGCAAAAGACTAGAGATTGGGGAGGAGGTTTACCTTCCAGCAGGACAACGACCCTAAACATACGGCCAAAGCTACAATGGAATGGTTTAGAACGAAGCACAAAACATATTCATGTGTTAGAATGGCCCAGGCAAAGTTCAGACCTAAATCCCATTGAGAATCTGTGGCAAGACTTGAAAATTACTGTTCACTGTGTTCTCCATCCAGTCTGACTGAGCTTACGCTATTTTGCAAAGAAGAATGCGCAAAAAAAATGTCAGCCTCTAGATGTGCAAAGCTGGTAGAGACATACCCCAAAAGACTTGCAGCTGTAATTGTAGCGAAAGATGATCCTACAAAGTATTGGCTCAAGGGAGCTGAATACAAATGCATACCACACTTTACAGATTTTTTTTTTTTAATTTTTGAAAACCATGTATCATTTTCTTTTCACTTTACACATACTTGCTGCTTTGTTTTAGTCTATCTAATAAAATCTGAATAAAAAATATTTAAGTTTGTGGGTGTAACGTGAAAAAATGTGGAGATCAAGGAGTGTAAATACTTTTTGAATGCACTCTATTTACCAGTGATCTTTATAGAGGTAAGACCTCAAAATCTGTAATTGTGAAAGGTTTATGTTGTGAATTTATAGGTATGTATTCTGCATATTATCATTAGCTAATTCTTTGAACAGTGTTTCCTAAACAGGTTTCCTGTTTCCTTTCTCCCAGCAAGCCCCGGAAAGAGGAGGAGGAGGGTGACTTAGAAAGGTAGTAGTAGATTGTATTGATGTTTTTTATGTATTCCATATTCCCACGACCTTGGTAGTTGGGAAGTAATTTGAGGCTAAAAGATATGAAGGTTATTCATTAAACTGTTGCAAAGCCAAGAAAAGTTACTATTCTGAAAATCTTATTTGAATGCATACAATTGAGAGAGTCATTGTGTTGAGAAATCCATAGTGATAAGTATTCTTGATAAAATGTTTGGTTCCCAGTATTTATTACGTGACTGTTCTATAATAAGTCCATGTGAACACATTTTAGCCAATTTTAGACTACCATTTAATACACAATCTTTATTTATATCATTAAAGGGCATATGTTAGTAGGTTTTACCCTTTTCTCCTTTGCTTTCCTGGACATTCCCCCCTCCACCTTGATGCCTGGTCCTGTCAATAAAGTAAAGGGGAAGTGTCCAGGGAAGCAGAGGGTAGGAGCTAAGGTGTGTTAAAAAATATTTAAGCATTTATAATAAAAAACCTTTAAAAGTTTGTATCACTAACCTGCAGAATAAAGGTAACGTGCCATGTTTACTGCCCAGTGCAGGGGCGTAACTATAGGGGAAGCAGGGGAAGCGGTTGCTTTGGGGCCCTGACCCAGAAGGGGCCCATCCAAGAGGAGGAGAAGTACTAAAAGATTTTGTCAGGGCCCCTCAACAGTATTACACAATGAAATTATATACAGTGGTAGTATAGACAGTGTAGAAAACGGATGGAACAGCTGCCGGGCCTGGTCTGAGAGCGATCTTTACTAGCCACAGGAAAGGAAGGGGTTGTGAAAAACTTACTGGGGGAGGAGGCCCCATTCAAAAATTTTCTGTGGGGCCCAGTCATTTCTAGTTACGCCACTGGCCCAGTGAATGCTATAAATCCAAAATCTGTAAAATACTTTCTTTTACTGTTTCTCAGTGCTCATAAAGTGTTACTACACATGCCCACTGCAGGGTGTAGTCCTTAGCAGAGATGAAAGGCTTGGAGGAAGACCAAGGAACTGTTAAGAGTTGATAAGTCTCTTGGACTAGTTATCTCCACAGTCTGAATTTTGCACAAAACTGGCATACTCCAAAAGTATTTTTTCTCTTGTTCCCTCAAAGTCTGGTTTATAGGTTTACAATCCGTATTTCAAGCAGCACTCCGGATCACCCGGTCACACCTGATGCATCAGCCCGCCTTCCGTCCTAGACTCGTTCGGACTTAGATCCAGCAAAAAATGTACATCGCAGGCAGCATCCACGGTGAATGTCCTTTATTCAGGATCGCAATCCCAAGCGTTAGTGCAGTACAAAAGCAGCTACGTTTCGGCTATATACTAGCCTTTGTCAAGCTCAATGTGACTATGAATTAGTGGCTATAAATATCAAAATCCCCACCCCTTAAAATCAAACACAACCAATGCTATTAAGTCTCAACTTAGCCCTCATTTGCATAATCTATTCAGACATCTGTACAAACTCCTATAGCCCAGAGCACATACCGCTCTTCTCAGGTGGTGTCCATGTGCGGCTACATTCGGCATCCGGCGCGTCTGTCAGAATCCACTGCGCATGTCCGCTCGAGTTCAGAGGTTACTACTCCGCTCACGTGATCGCTGACTCACTCGTCACTGCGATCACGTGATAGCCGGCACTTCCGCCCTCACCACTGCTGCGCTCCTGCGTCGGAACCGCTACTATGGTAACCACCACAACAACACATGCCGTTATCCCACTCACGCGATCACAGACGCTCACGTCAATGTGGTCACGTGATGGCAGGCTCTTACGTCCCCAATGCGACTGCGCTCCGGATGTCGAGTCCGTTGTCATGGAACCCACCACAGCCACACAAAACTCAATAGTAAATATGCAGAATAAGCTCCAGTGAGATGAACAATGGGACCATAAGGGGTCCATTCGTGGATGTGACATCAGTGAACATATAAAAAGTATTTTACATGTGTGACAGTAATGTGTCCAATAAAAACCACATTAAAAACATAATCATGAGGAACCAGACCATATCATTCACATAAACTTAGACATTAGTAACGTTAAATTCTATATTCATCCCATAAGGTTGGAGCGCTCTTAACTCGAAAATCCATCTGAGCTCTTTCTTGCGCAGTATACGATTTTTATCCCCCCCTCGTCTCAGTGGTCCCACAGAATCAATGATGCGGAACCTCAATTGGTTCACGGAATGAGCATAGTCTACAAAGTGCTTAGCCACCGGTTTGTCTAATAATCCTCTCCTGATATTACTCTTATGGGAATTAATCCGTTCACGTGCCTCCATGGTGGTCTCACCTACATAGATGAGGCCACAAGGGCAAGAGATCATGTAGACAATATCACGGGACCGACAGGTGAAGAAATCTCTGATTTTATACTGTTTACCGCTATAGGGATGGGTGAAGGTATCACCCTTCACCATATTTCCACAATTGCAGCACCCGAGACATGGGTAACACCCCATTTTTCTCGGGGCCAAGTATCTCTGTCCATCATCGATGGAGTTCTTCAGCTCAGAGACACTACTGAAGCGGAATTATTTTCGCTTTGGTGATGTCTTTTACCAACAACAGCGCGGCGTGGCCATGGGGTCGAACGTGGCCCCGACGTATGCCAATATGTTTATGGCATATGTGGAGGACAGGTTTATTTATAGATCTATCCACTTTGGGGGTGCCCGGTGCTGGTGGCGCTACATCGACGACATTTTTGTAGTGTGGGATGGAACATATGACCAATTGGAGTTGTTCCATCATGAACTCAATACCTTTGTCCCCGGTCTGAATTTCACAATGACGATGTCGACATGTGAACTACAATTTCTAGATGTGTTGGTACAGTTCAATGATGGGGTGGTGACGACAGATATGTATTACAAGCCGACTGACCGCAACAATTTGTTAAGGTTTGACAGTAGCCATCCACATCGGATGATTCAATCACTACCATGGAGTCAGATGCTAAGAGTAAGGCGGGTGGTATCTGAGGAGGCACGGTTTGACCAAAGGACAGCAGAGATGGGTGACAAATTTCTGAGTAGGGGTTATCCTCGCAAGTTAATCGGACGATTAACACAGAAGGTACGGACGGTTAATCGGACTGAGACTCTACGTACTAACATAAGAGAGAACGACAGTCAGCGTATCCCGTTTGTCTCGACTTTTGGTGCCCACAGAGACGTGATAGCGAAAATTATACGCAAAGAATGGCATATTCTACAGAGGGGCTTACCAACGGTTAAGGAATTTGGAGAGGTACCCATGATGGCATACAAAAGGGGTAGGATTCTACGGGACAGACTGGTGAAGACTGAGCTGAAGAACTCCATCGATGATGGACAGAGATACTTGGCCCCGAGAAAAATGGGGTGTTACCCATGTCTCGGGTGCTGCAATTGTGGAAATATGGTGAAGGGTGATACCTTCACCCATCCCTATAGCGGTAAACAGTATAAAATCAGAGATTTCTTCACCTGTCGGTCCCGTGATATTGTCTACATGATCTCTTGCCCTTGTGGCCTCATCTATGTAGGTGAGACCACCATGGAGGCACGTGAACGGATTAATTCCCATAAGAGTAATATCAGGAGAGGATTATTAGACAAACCGGTGGCTAAGCACTTTGTAGACTATGCTCATTCCGTGAACCAATTGAGGTTCCGCATCATTGATTCTGTGGGACCACTGAGACGAGGGGGGGATAAAAATCGTATACTGCGCAAGAAAGAGCTCAGATGGATTTTCGAGTTAAGAGCTCTCCAACCTTATGGGATGAATATAGAATTTAACGTTACTAATGTCTAAGTTTATGTGAATGATATGGTCTGGTTCCTCATGATTATGTTTTTAATGTGGTTTTTATTGGACACATTACTGTCACACATGTAAAATACTTTTTATATGTTCACTGATGTCACATCCACGAATGGACCCCTTATGGTCCCATTGTTCATCTCACTGGAGCTTATTCTGCATATTTACTATTGAGTTTTGTGTGGCTGTGGTGGGTTCCATGACAACGGACTCGACATCCGGAGCGCAGTCGCATTGGGGACGTAAGAGCCTGCCATCACGTGACCACATTGACGTGAGCGTCTGTGATCGCGTGAGTGGGATAACGGCATGTGTTGTTGTGGTGGTTACCATAGTAGCGGTTCCGACACAGGAGCGCAGCAGTGGTGAGGGCGGAAGTGCCGGCTATCACGTGATCGCAGTGACGAGTGAGTCAGCGATCACGTGAGCGGAGTAGTAACCTCTGAACTCGAGCGGACATGCGCAGTGGATTCTGACAGACGCGCCGGATGCCGAATGTAGCCGCACATGGACACCACCTGAGAAGAGCGGTATGTGCTCTGGGCTATAGGAGTTTGTACAGATGTCTGAATAGATTATGCAAATGAGGGCTAAGTTGAGACTTAATAGCATTGGTTGTGTTTGATTTTAAGGGGTGGGGATTTTGATATTTATAGCCACTAATTCATAGTCACATTGAGCTTGACAAAGGCTAGTATATAGCCGAAACGTAGCTGCTTTTGTACGTGCACTAACGCTTGGGATTGCGATCCTGAATAAAGGACATTCACCGTGGATGCTGCCTGCGATGTACATTTTTTGCTGGTTTATAGGTTTAGACAGAGACAGGTTCAGAACACAGAGCCGGTGGCTGCCTCCCTTCTGCCGTCGGTAAAAGAAATGAGTTACTTTCCTCAGGATTAATTTCTGGCAGTGATGGGTGCAGTTGCTTGCTCCCCACAAATCCCTCAGAGGAACCCGAAAAGATTATAGGAACGATCGCTATCAAGTTCTTCTTCCAAATTTTATCTGCCTTTATCTGAGGATCGATCCCTCTAATACTATTCTGTCAGATTATAATAACTTGATTAAAGAGGCTATTGCTCTTAATCTGCTCAACAAACAAGAAAAAAAGTTACTCACTACTATTCATAATCCCCAACTACCTATTTTTTATTACTTACCTAAAATTCACAAATCACTCAAATCCCCCAGGTCGCCCTATTATATCTGGAATAAATTCTATTACATCTCACTTATCACATGATATTGATTTCTTCTTACAGGAACATGTTATTACACTACCTTCTTCTAAATTATGTCATTCCAGCCATCTAATATCAGATATTTCTTCTATCACTCTTCCACCTGATTTTTCATTTTTCACACTTGACATAACTTCCTTATACACAAATATCCCCATACTTTAGGTCTACAAGCAATATTTGAAACCCTATCTTTATCAAAGTCTATTTCTCCCAAAAAGATTTCCTAGAGAGAGGAAGCTCTTTCATTTTGAATAATAATGTATTTTCTTCTCAAGACCAAATTTTCAAACAAATCAAGGAAATCTGGGGACTTGGGTCGCACCCAGTCATGCTAATTTGTATATGGGCGATCCGAGGCCCAAGACATGGCACAGCCCTCTTTTTTTTTTATAAGATCATATACTATAAAAGGTATAATTTCCTTGTTTTCATCCTGTTTAAGGACGAGAACAATCAGATTTCTGCAAAGACACACTTCAAAGAAGTTGATACAAATAGCAATATGGACTATTCTAGTAATCATTATCCGGTTTCGCTGAGGAATGATCCCTACTGCCAATACCAGAGGATCCGTAAGAACTGTACGACTAATGTAGGCATTTTTCTGTTTAATAAATGACCCCCCCTGGTGTGCATAAATGTAGAGGTTCCCATTGTTTATGCTGTTTTCTTATTTCACATGGAGCAACTTCTTTCTGCTCCTCAGCTGAGGAAGTTATTAAGATTACCTGTAACCTAAATAATTTTACCTGTACGTCCAGCGATATAATTTACCTGTTCAATCCAATGTGTTAGATGCACGACATAGACCTGACGTGCTCATCTAAATACCCACAGAGGCAAAATTTATTGTGATAAAATGGACCACAGTGTTTCTCTAGTTCAGCGTTTCCCAACCAGTGTGCCTCCAGCTGTTGCAAAACTACAACTCCCAGCATGCCCGGACAGCCTTTGGCTGTGCGGGCATGCTGGGAATTGTAGTTTTGCAACAGCTGGAGGCACACTGGTTGGTAAACACTGCTCTAGTACATGACAATAACCCTTCCTCTCTTTAAGTGTTAGAACAGGTTGCTTCTCACTTCAGAAATCGTCTGATCAGTTTAAACAACAGCAAAGCTTTTTGTATCTTTAATCCTTTCAGTACTGAGCAACTTTTCACCTTCCTGCCCAGGCCGATATTTCAAATCAGACATGTCACTTTATGTGGTAATAACTCTGGAATGCTTTTACTTATTCAAGCAATTCTGAGACTCTCGTGACACATTGTACTTCATGTTCGCGATACATTTTTTATCAAATATCTTTTTATTGAAGATTTATGTGTTTTTTAACACAATAATATACAGAAAGAAAAACTTGGTACATCAAAGCCAAGCTAGAATCTGGCGCAAGCAATATACATCACATATTACATCATATATGACGGAAAGCAGGACCAAGTTATCTGATAAGATTCTGAATCATTTGGTACAAAAGGAGAGAGACCATAGGGAGAGACATGGGAGGGTATGAAGGAGGGGTGGAAGGGGGGGGTCAGAGGAATAGGGAACAAGGATGTAGGGAAGGAGTGGAGGGGGATTGGGGGGAGAACAAAACCGAACGTATTAACACAGCCCGACAAATTACTCTCCTGTAGTCAAGGCTAAAGCGGAAAAATTCCAGAAGAGAGGAAAAAGAGGAAAATAAAAAGTATGCAGAAGGAGAGTGTGTCACATATGCTACTATAGTACTTAAAGCAGATCCAAATAATATTCATAAGGCCACATCCAATAGGGAAAAACGCACCAAACCAGAAAAAACTAATCGAGAACTGACATAGCGGAGAAGATAATACCTGTCGCTTGCGCAGGATAATTTCCTTTCAGGCCATCAGGGGACTCAAGAACTCTTTGTCACCATGTCTACTCCAGGTCTGTCAGGGTCAGGAACCATCACATTGCTTCTGTACACTCTCCAAGGAGCCCATCGTTTTTCAAATTTGGCATGGGATCTGTTTGCCCAGCTAGCAAGCTCCTCCATGAGAAGCAATTGGTCCACCCTCTCCCTCCACTGTCCAATACTCGGAGGATTACGCTCAAGCCAATGAAGGGGTATAAGTGACCTGGCCACTTGTATTAGAAAAGTAGGTAGGTCATACGCCTTAGGGGACCACGTATCTGAGGGGAGCCATAGTAATACCGAAGCGGGAGTAAGGACAATGGTAGTATGGCAAATCTTATTGACAAGGTCTGTAATTTGGGACCAGAAGGTACTTATAATTGGGCATGACCAAAAGATATGGCCTAGGGATCCTTTTTCGGAGTCACATCTCCAACATTTGTCTGTCGCTCCCAACCCCATGCGGTACAATTTACACGGATCATTATACCATCTAGACATTATTTTGTACGACTGTTCTTGAATTATGTTCGCGATAAATTTAAGTTACCTTTATTTATTTAAAAAAATCTCAAATTTACCAAAACGTTGGGGGGAAAAAAATATCGCAATTTTCGCTTTTAAAGGAGATAGTGATACCTCATAAAATAGTAATTACTTTACATTCCATATGTCTACTTTAAGTTTGCATCATTTTGTAAATTACTTTTTATTTGGACATTATTAGGCTTAGAATTTTACAAGCAATTCTTAATATTTTTAAGAATATTTCCAAAACCCACTAAATTAAGGACCAGTTCAGTTATGAAGTCACTTTGTGGGGCTTACATAATAGAAACCCAGCCATGAATGACCCCATTTTAGAAACTACACCCCTCAAGTTATTCGAAATTGATTTTGCAAACTTTGTTAACCCTTTAGGTGTTCCATAGGAATTAAAGGAATATGGAGGTGAAATTTCCGAATTTCCCTTTTTTTTCCCGATTTTTCCTTTTTTATCCATTTTATTTCCTGTAACACAGCAAGGGTTAGCAGCCAAACAAACCTCAATATTTATTACCCTGATTCTGCAGTTTACAGAAACACCCCATATGTGTTCATAAACTGCTGTATGGGGTCATGGCAGAGCACAGAAGGAAAGGAGTGTCATATGGTGTTTAGAGGCCAGATTTCACTGGGATAATTTTAAGTTCTCATGTTCATTTGAAGACCCCCTGATCCACCCCTACAGTAGAAAGTTACCCCATTTTGGAAACTAGAGGATAAGGAGACAGTTTTATTGGTACTTTTTTGGGATACATATGATTTTTAATCGCTCAATAGGCAAGGTAAACAAAAATGGCTGTTCTAGTACAGTTTTGTTTATTACAGTATTCACCTGACAGGATAGGTCATGTGTTATTTTTATGGAGCAGGTTGTTACGGATGTAACAATACCAAATATGTACCGTACATTTTGCTTTATAAGACGCATCCGATGATAAGGTTTTAGAATAGGACAATAAGAAAAAAATATTTTTCATTAGACCTTAGATCAGGCCAGCAATTAGACACCCAATGTTAATCAGACCACATCTGACAGCTCCAATCAGACCCCCAATTTTAATAAGACCCTTAATCAGACCTCAGATCAGGACCCCAATTTAAATAAGACCCCAGTAAGACCTCAGATCAGTCTCCCATGCCTCAGATCAGCACCCCATACCTCAGATCAGCCCCCCATGCCATTTATTAGCCCCCCATGCCATTTATCAGCCTCCCATGCCATTTATCAGCCCCCATGAGCCCCATGCCATTTATGAACCCCCATGCCATTTATGAGCCTTCATTATGCGCCCCCATGCCACCTATGGGCCCCAGTGCCATTTATGAGCCCCCATGCCATTTATCAGCCCCCATTCTGAGCCCCCTTGCCATCTATGAGCCCCAGTGCCATTTATTACCCTCCATTCTGAGCCCCCATGCCATTTATGAGCCTCCATTATGAGCCCCCATGCCATTTATTAGCCCCCAGTGTAATTTATTAGCCCCCATTATAAGACGCAGGGAAAAAAAAGTGTGTCTTATAAAGCGAAAAATACAGTATATTTTTACAGTATATTTTTTTAGTTTTACATAATAAATTGAGATGAGCGAATTTCCTCTTATGAAATTTGTTCACACTTCATTTGGTGGTAAAAGGTAAATTGTGTTATGGATTCCGTTACCACAGACCATAACGCAATTCTATGACGAAATGCATAACGGAATGCCTTTAGAGGCATTTCGTAATTTATTCCATCATAATAGAAGTCTATGGGATGCAAAACAGATCCGTCCCGCTTCCGTAATGCACAGCTTTATTTTTTATTTTTTTTACGGAGTTTACCTGACAGGGTGGATCATGTTATATTTTTATATAGCTGGTCGTTATAAATGCGGTGATACCTAATATGTCTGTTTTTCTTTCTATTTTTTTCTATTTTTTACACTTTTATATGTCTTTATTATGGGAAAGGGGCGTTTTTTTTTTACTTGAAACTTTTATTCTTATGAAAAACACTTTTTAAAACTTTTTATTTTTATCCTACTGTGAGACTTTTGGGTGTCTGATCCTCTCTGCAATGCATTACAATACATGTATATTGTAATGCATTGGCTGTCAGTGTATTATCAGTAATAGAGTAATGTCAGTAATACACTGACAGCCTGCCTGCCTGTGAGACCCAGGGGGCTGGGTCTCACAGGCTTCCGTAAGAGGCAACTCCTGATGCCTGTCACCACAGCGCGTATGCTGGGGTCAGCTCAGGAATTATCCTATGGGTTAAGTTTACCACCCTGCAACCGACCGGACTGAATGAAATGACTGAACATATCTAGTTATTTTAGCCTTTGTTGTAATGTATAAATTGCATCTTTGAACCTTTAACAGTTATTCGCTGCTTTACACTATTAATCCATTGTCTTTTACTCCCAAACTTTAGCATTTTATGTAATTATTATATTTATGCAATTATGTATTTTTTTTTGTTACTTACACTTTCAAATGTAAGTGTTCTTTTCTGCTTTTTATTTTTCTGCAAACATAATTGTGTTATTATTTTTACATCTATACTCATTTTTCTTTTCCGGTTCTTTCAGATAACAATTTGAACTGCTTATTAAAATTTGTCTTATGAATATATAATAACTTTTTCTGGGCTATTTCTCCTCCTGGTGTTTTTGTATTTTTTTTTCCATTCTGTATGTATTGCTGTTTATTTGATTTCCAGTTGTACGTCCTGTTTTTTTTCTTTGTATTCTTTGTATTCCCGCACAATTGAATGCATTTCCTGTTTATGTCTGTATAAATATCTGACATGTTTACTGATACCTTTTTTGTGTGATGAAGCCAGTGAATCACTGAGAAATACATCAAACAGATCTTATATAATCTGGTTTTATTTGCCTCTTGAAAAGGATACTGCCTCTGTTTGTAAATGTATCTTATGTACCAGTTGCTAAAAACTTGAAGAGGATGACGTCCCGCATTAAGACATATATAATCAATAAACTTATGTCTAATTAGCATTGGTCTAATTTGTCACAGTAATATGGGTTATATCATAAAAAAATATCACATAGGGTGACATGAGAGGATCCTGGGGAAGATGTGGAAGGTGAATGTGGTTGTCAGTTAATGAAGACATGGGTGATTCTTCAACTGACCAGGTTACTGCTCACATGCAGGATACACTAGTACACTAGTACACTAGTACAGTCTCCAGTTTATGTGGATGGTAATAAGAATATACCCCCCCCCCCCCCGCCAATGCCCAGGCCCCTCATATAGATTATACTCAGTTGAAACCAGAAGTTTACATACACTATATAAAAAGACACGTTTTTTTCAACATCTGACATAAAATCAGAATAAACTTTTCCAGTTTTTGGTCAATTAGGATTACCATAATTATTATTATTTGCTAATGCCAGAATAATGAGAGAGAATGTTTTAAGTCAATTTTATTACTTTCTGCAATGTCAAAAGTTTACATACACTAAGATTACTATGCCTTTAAACAATTCTGGACTGCCCATGTTATTATGTCATTTATTTGGAAGCTTCTATTAGGTTTGTTGGCAACATCTGAGTTTATTAGAGACACACCTGTGGATGCATTTAAATGCACACCTGAAACACACTGCTTTTTTGTGTCGCATCATGGGAAAGTCTAAAGAAATCAGCCAAGATATCAGGAAGAGAATTGTGGACTTGCACAAGTCTGGCTCAACCTTGGGTGCAATTTCAAGATACCTGAAGGTACATCGTTTATTTGTACAAAAAATTATACATAAGTACAAACAAGATGGGAATGTCCAGCCATCATACCGCTCAGGAAGGAGATGGGTTCTGTGTCCCAGAGATGAACGTGCTTTGGTCCGACATGTGCATATCTACCCAAGAACAAAAGCAAAAGACCTTGTGGAGATGATGGCGGAAGCTAGCAAGATTGTGTCAATATCCACAGTGAAATGAGTACTGTATCAACATGGGCTGAAAGGCCACTCTGCCAGGAAGAAGGCATTAGGCTACGTTCACACGACGACATTTGTCGCGTGACAAATCGGGAACCACTACACTGCAACATTTGTAGCGTGACATTGATGTCACATTAATGTCGCGCGGCAATTTTTATAATGGAAGTCTATGGTGGTGTCGCACGTGCAACATGCGACATGTTGCGGCTGCAACACAACAGTCGCCAAAAATCCATCCCGGATGGATTTTTTCCGACTGTCGTGTCGCAGTCGCAGCATGTCGCAAGTCGCAATGTGACACCATAGACTCCCATTATAAAAATTGTCGCGCGACAATAGTGCGACTTTTTGTCGCGCGGCAATTGTCGTCATGTGAACGTAGCCTTACTCCAAAAGAAACATAAAAAAGCCAGATTAATGTTTGCAAATGCACACAGGAACAAAGACCTTCATTTTTGGAGACATGTCCTGTGGTCTGACGAAACTAAAATTTAACTTTTTGGCCATAATGACCATGCTTACGTTTAGAGGAAAAAGGGAGAAGCTTGGAAGCCTAAGAACACCATCCCAACTGTGGAACACGGGGGTGGTAGCATCATTTTATGGGGTTGTTTTGCTGCAGGAGGGACTGGTGCACTTCACAAAATAGATGGCATCACGAGGAAAGAAGATTATGTGGAAATACTGAAGCAACATCTCAAGACATCAGCCAGGAAGTTAACCCTTAGGATACCGGAAGTTTTTTCGTTTTCAGTTTTCTTCCCTATTTTCCTTGAGCCATAACTTTTTTAGATTTCTGGTCACATGGCTGTATGAGGACTTATTTTTTGCGGGGCAAGTTGTACTTTCTAATGGCACCAATAATTATGGCAAAAAATGTAGTGGGGAGCGATTCCTCCACCGTTCTACGGGTTTTGTTCCCACTGCGTTTTGTTTGCAGCAAACCTGACCCATGCCCTTCATACTCTGGGTCAGTAAGATTACAATGATACCCCATATGTATAGGTTTTTTATGTCTAAATAGTGTAAAAAGAAATTTACACTTTGATACTTTTTTTTTTTAAATCACCATATTCTGACCCCCATAACTTTTTTATACTGATCTGTTTAGCTTATTTTTTGCGGAACAATCTGTAGTTTTTATTGATATCATTTTGGATTGTGTGTGACTTTTTCATAACATTTTATTACATTTTTTGGGGTAAGAGAAGCAATGAAAAAATGGCAAATTGGCCATTTTGACCCTTTTTTCATTACGCTATTTGCCGTATTGGAATTTATTTTTCTATTTTAATAGTATGGGCGATTTCGGTCGTGGTGATACCCATGATGTTTATATTTATTGTTATTTAGGTATTTATTTTTGAATTATACGGAAAGGGGGGTGATTTAACTCCTTAAGGACACATGACGTATGGGTACGTCATGTGTCCAGTCCCTGAAGATGGCGCCCGTTCCTGGCCGCTGCGGGCACCATCGCTGCGGGGGTCCGGCTGATTCCTGTAGCTGACCCCCGCAGCTGACGATCGCGGTCGGCAGCGCTGCCGACTGCGATCATTTAACCCCGCAGATGCCGTGATCAATCCTGATCACGGCATCTGCACGCGCTAAAACCGAAAGTAAAACTTTCGGCAGCGCTCCGGCTCTCCCTAGTGGTGATCGGGAGAATCGGAGCGCTGTAAGGGATAGCCTCAAGCATTTCATTCAGCTTAACCCTGGGTTCACACCTGAGCGTTTTACAGCGCGTTCAAACGCGCTGTAAAACGCTCAACAGATTAAAACCAATGCATCCCTATGGGAGTGGTTCACACTTGAGCGTTTTACAGCGCGTTTGAGCGCGCTGTAAAACGCCTAACGCTATAAACAAGTACTTGAGCTTCTTTTGGGGCGTTTGGCGGCGTTTTGTGATTGACACCACAGTAGTCAATCACAAGAGCAGCAGCGTCGGCGCTAGCGTTTCCTATTTGCAAAAACGCGCAAAAAAACGCGCGTCAAAAACGCGCGTAAAACGCGCGTTTTTGGAACGCTCAGGTCTGAACCCAGGGTAAGGCTATCACTTACTATTTCCTATGGAGCCCTTGTTTGCAATAGGGCTTCATAGGAAAGTAGTAAAATGCTCATAAACTCCAATACAAGTGTATTGGAGTTTATGATAGAAGCAATCAGGTAACTGATTTATATAGGTCCCTATGGGATCTATATAAAAGTGTAAAAAAAAAAATAAAAAAATAAAAAAATAAAAAATAAAAAAAAAAACCTAAAAATTTAAATCACTTTCCGCAAAATTAAAATAAAATAATAAAAAAAATAAAAAAAATACACATCATGGGTGTCGCAATGTGTGAAAACGCCCATAGTATAAAAATATAAAAATATATTTCCCATACGGTAAACAGAAAAACGGAAAAAAGCGCCCAAATGGCCGATTTGCCGTTTTTGGACGCTTCATTTCCTCAAAAAAAATGAAATAAAAAGCGATCAAAACTTACACTTATTTACAAATACGTTATAGCGGTCAAAACATGGCGACAAAAAAAAATAATTTTTTTTTCCCACTTTTGAATTTTTTTTCACTATCAAAATGCAAGAAAACCTATACATATTCGGTATCGCCGGATTCGTACTGACCTGTAGAATAAAACTAAATGGTCAGTTTTATCGCAAATCAAACGTCGTAATTTAGAAACCCGTAAAACTGTGGTGAAATTGCTTTTTTTTTGCAATTTCACCCCATTTGGAATTTTTTTCCCGCTTCCCACTACACCGTATGCATTATAAAATGATGGCGTTGGAAAGTACAACTTGTCCCGCAAAAAATAAGCCCTCATATGGCCATGTGAACGGAAAAATAAAAAAGTTATGGCTCTTGGAAGGCATAGAGCGCAAAACGAAAACACAAAAATGAAAAAACCCTGTGTCCTTAAGGGGATAAACTATTTTTTTTATATATATATATTTTTTTAATTTTTTAAAATATTTTTGTGACGATTTTGTGGCTTATATATGAGCCTATACATTATGTTTTAATATTTTTAATTTTGGTCTATCAGGTATTTTTAAAATACCATTTAAACTCGATTTTGCTAATTTCTTATTCTGGCCTGCCATCTGGTGGCCAAAATGAGAATTGCAGCATGACCACTTTCAGCCTCATCAGCGAGGCTAAAAGTGTTCAGTGCAAGTACCGATGCCCCATTTGGCCACACGCCTCACTTGGTCACGGCATCTAAAGCATTTAATTACCGCTATCGGCAGGTGCGAGCAAGGCGACCAACAAACATGGCTTAGGCCCCTTTCACATCAGCGTTTTTGCTTTCGGGGCTCTAGGACGGAAAGATACTGATCAGGATTATCCCAATGCATTCTGAATGGAGAGAAATTTCGCATGACCAACAATCACTGTGTAGCAGTGCTGCCACTGAGCTGAATAGAATTGCGGTGTGTGACTCGCAGGGTGCAGCTACTGTGCTACAGAATCACAAAAAAGGAGATTCTGGAGTTGTGGGCATGTCAACGTGCAAGTTTTGCTGCAACTCCATTGAGATCAATGGCTGCATTGCTACACAGTAATTGTTGGTTGTGGCCAAGATGGCTGTGTAGTCCCAGCCTAAATTCCTGTACATGCACATTTACACTAGCTGTGAAGTTGCTGCAACTCCAGAATTGTGAAAAATCCTGCATTATGGCATGACAGAGAGTTGTGCTGTGACCCTGTTCAGTGTCCGCAGTGCTAGAGTGATCATTGGTCACATAGCAGGTGTCTTGTATGTAGCTCAGCCTAAAGGATTTTTCCTGAACCTGCGCTACATTTCATTTAGCCGTACCTAGAGAAAAAATCGTGAGACAGCCATATGTAAATCCCCATCGTGCATCCCTCTGGAGTGCGACTATCACATGACGGTCTCTATCAATCTCTTATGTTGCATCACAAACAAGATCTGGAAAATGTGCAACACTTAAGTAGATTGCATTAATACAGTGATTAATCAGACGCTGCATTTTACAAGCTTTTAGCAGTTTATTATTTTGTCCCTAGATGGCGCCACTTTAGGTAAACATAGAAACATAGAAACATAGAATGTGTCGGCAGATAAGAACCATTTGGCCCATCTAGTCTGCCCAATATGCTGAATACTATGGATAGCCCCAGGCCCTATCTTATATGAAGGATGGCCTTATGCCTATCCCATGCATGCTTAAACTCCTTCACTGTATTTGCAGCTACCACTTCTGCAGGAAGGCTATTCCATGCGTCCACTACTCTCTCAGTAAAGTAGTTCTTCCTGATATTACTTTTAAACCTTTGCCCCTCTAATTTAAAACTATGTCCTCTTGTAGCAGTTTGTCTTCTTTTAAATATTCTCTCCTCTTTTACCGTGATGATTCCCTTTATGTATTTAAAAGTTTCTATCATATCCCCTCTGTCTCTTCTTACTTCCAAGCTATACATGTTAAGGTCCTTTAACCTTTCCTGGTAAGTTTTGTCCTGCAATCCATGTACTAATTTAGTAGCTCTTCTCTGAACTCTCTCCAAAGTTTCAATATCCTTCTGCAGATATGGTCTCCAGTACTGCACACAATACTCCAAATGAGGTCTCCCTAGTGCTCTGTAGAGCGGCACGAGCACCTCCCTCTTTCTACTGTTAATGCCTCTCCTATACACCCAAGCATTCTGCTGGCATTACCTGCTGCTCTATGACATTGTCTGCCCACCTTTAGGTCGTCTGATATAATGACCCCTAAATCCCTTTCCTCAGATACTGAGGTTAGTACTGTATCACTGATTTTATATTCTGCTCTTGGGTTTTTACGCCCCAGGTGCATTATCTTGCACTTATCGACATTAAATTTTAGTTGCCAGATTTTTGACCATTCCTCTAGTTTTCCTAAATCCTTTTCCATTTGGTGTATCCCTCCAGGAACATCAACCCTGTTACAAATCTTTGTGTCATCAGCAAAAAGACCCACCTTACCATTGAGGCCTTCTGCAATTTCGCTGATAAAGATATTAAACAATATGGGTCCCAGAACAGATCCCTGAGGTACCCCACTGGTAACAATACTATGGTCTGAATATACTCCATTGACTACAACCCTCTGTTTTCTGTCTTTCAGCCACTGCCTAATCCATTCAACAATATGTGAGCTCAAGCTCAAAGACTGCAGTTTATTGATAAGCCTTCTATGTGGGACAGTATCAAATGCCTTACTAAAGTCCAGATAGGCAATGTCTACTGCACCTCCGCCATCTATTATTTTAGTCACCCAATCAAAAAGTCAATAAGATTAGTTTGACATGATCTCCCTGAAGTAAACCCATGCTGTTTTTTATCAATCAACCCATGGGTTTTTAGATGTTCCACAATCCTCTCCTTGAGTATGGTTTCCATTAATTTCCCCACTATTGATGTCAGGCTTACTGGCCTATAGTTGCCTGATTCCTCTCTACTACCTTTCTTGTGAATTGGCACAACGTTTGCTAATTTCCAATCTTCTGGGACGACACCTGTTACCAGTGACTGGCTAAATAAATCTGTTAATGGATTTGCTAGTACACCTCTAAGCTCTTTTAATAGCTTTGGGTGTATCCCATCAGGCCCCTGTGATTTATTTGTATTAATTTTGGACAGCTGACTTAGAACCTCTTCCTCTGTAAAGACACATGCATCAAATGATTCATTAGTCTTCCTCCCTAACTGAGGTCCTTCTCCTTCATTTTCCTTTGTAAAAACTGAACAGAAGTATTCATTGAGGCAGTCAGCTAGTTCTTTATCCTCTTCCATATACCTTCCTTCTTTTTACTAGTTTGTATCTGCAACAATGGAATCCTGGTAGAGAGTTTCAATGCAGAAGACATCAAGAAATACATGAATAATAGATGAATGATATTACCGTGCAATGCACCACATAGTAAGACAGCTCTAAATAGCAGTATGACATGTTAGGTAGCAGAGGAGCCAGTTCCATTGAATGTCTGAATCCCTCTATTCCTGCAGCCTGAACCTCTGCCATCACAAAAATATTTGATATTGTAAAGAAAAATGTTTGTTGGTCTTCTAAGTCTGTCTGATCCATCTTTTCACTGCACCGAGCTCCAGGGAGCAGTGGCCTAGGGGGGTTCACCATGACACAACATCGTATCAGGGTCACTAGCACTCCTATCCTCTACACTGGCTGCTCAGGGGCTCAATGCATAATTTGGTGTCAAGAACAGGAACGGTCTCCGTGCCTTACTAAGAGGTGGCCAGGTTATGTAAAACCCCTAATATGAAATCAAGGTAGTTGCGGCACACTAGCATAACATGGGTTAATCAGCCATCTTGGATTTGTTCCTCATATACTGGGTACCCACCTTCAGAGCGGGAAAAAACTATTCCGCCCAGCAAAACAGTACGAAAAAGAGACTGCACCTCCTAAGGCCTTGCCCTACAGCTCACAGTAAGGGAGAATGGAATCCTTGCAGAGCGACAGAACGTTTTGCCTAATGCTCCAGCAAACATGACGGTGAGGGGACCTCATTCAGAATGGTCTTCCGTGATGTGGGTCTATGAGCCTGAATTTTTGGAGCTCCTGGGGGAGTTAAAGGTGGCCAGGGAGCATGTTCTGCCACCGGTATCATTGTGACCCAGAAGCAGCCTGTGCTGCAGTGAGGGGCCCTACATACCACATGGACTGCGGGAATCTATCCATGGGACTCTCCCCTATGAGCCACTACCACAGAGAAAGCTGGAGACCCCCATTGCTGCTAAACCAGCCGCTGCTACACTCACAGTGAGCCTCAACATTACCACCAATAGTGGGGCCTCACACATATATATATACTCCTGCCACCTGATCAGCAGGCTTGGTACAGAGAGGAGTACAGCACCAGGCTGTTCCATGAAGCATAACTGCAACCACCACTGGAGCCAGAGCTTCTATACCCTTAGGCCTCTTTTACACGAACGATACGGATTGGCTCCGGATGCGTTCAGTGAAACTCACACCATTTCGCAAGCAAGTTCAGTCAGTTTTGTCTGCATTTGCATTCAGTTGTGATGCGCTTTTTACGCGCCTGAAAAAAACCTGAAGGTTTACAAACAACATCTCTTAACACACTGCACCCGGACTGCATCCGGATGCAATGCGTTTTTCACTGCTAAAGCCCCATTCACTTCTATTGGGCCAGGGCTGAGTGAAAAAAGCAGAATACAGAACATGCTGTGATTCACACGCAATGCAGAACTGATGCATGAAAAAAATGCTCATGTGCACAGACCCATTAAAATGAATAGGTCAGGATTCAGTGCGGGTGCTATGCGTTCACTTTACACATCGCACCCGCTTGGAAAACTCGCTCGTGTGAAAGGGGCCTTATGCTCCAGAAGTACCATCTGAGCTAAGGAGGCAACCATCACAAGCAGCCAGAGATGTATCCACAGGAGGCCAAGAATGCTCG
This sequence comes from Bufotes viridis, assembly GCA_033119425.1. Classification (NCBI taxonomy): domain Eukaryota; kingdom Metazoa; phylum Chordata; class Amphibia; order Anura; family Bufonidae; genus Bufotes; species Bufotes viridis. Next base: position 149,216,846 of record CM065590.1, on the reverse strand, counting down.
GTGTAAGCAAGAGGCATCTGAAGAGACTACATTAGGTGAGATCTTTGGCTCTGTTAGTGTTTAATGTGTTAAGTTGGCCCTATGTAGCCGACCCTCATCTTCCATCTTTGAAACAGACTCTACCACTGAGAAAAAAAAAATCCAAGTTGCGCTTAGGGTACTTTCACACTAGCGTTTTTCTTTTCCGGCATTGAGTTCCATCCTAGGGGCTCAATACTGGAAAATAACTGATCAGTTTTCTCCTAACGCATTCTAAATAGGGAAGTCCGTTCAGGATGCATCAGGATGTCTTCAGTTCAGTCACTGTCAGACGTTTTGTACGGAGGAAATACCGCAGCATGCTGCAGTATTATCTCTGTCCAAAATGCCTAATCAGTTGCCGGAACGCCGGATCCGGCATTATTTAAATTGAAATGTATTAGTGCCGGATCCACCATTAAAAATACCGCAATGACAGATACGGCAGTCTGGTCTGCGCATGTGCAGACATTTAAAAATGTAAAAAAAAAAAATACCAGTTACGTTTTGTCTGATGACACCGGAAAAACGGATCCGGTATTGCAATGCATTTTTCTGACTGATCAGGCATTTTTCTGACTGATCAGGCATTTTTCAGACCTGATCAATCTGAAAAATGCTTGATCAGTCAGAAAAAATGACATGTGTTTACATACAGTTTGCTTGCCGGATCACACTGCCGCAAGAGTGAAAGTACCCTTATAGCACCTTTCCCTCTCCCCTTCTCAGGTTAAGCCAATATCTGCCTGAGATGCGTCTGCAACGTTACAAGATCTATGCCCAATTAATGAACTCAAATGACTACCTGAGCTCCTTGTGACCCCAACTGTGATTCTGGGACTCTAGGTTGGCAGAGCTGCAAGTAGGGGATTCCTTATTGGTCCAGATTATAAGCAATGTTACTTCCTGGATCCATCACAAAGACTCTAATCCAGTGTCGGACTGGAATGCTTAGGGCCCACCAGTAAAATTTATTTTGGGGGCCCACCGTATGAATACATTCAAATATAATAAATAACTTAACAAGTTTTTTATATGGACATAAGCTGGTTGAGGTGCTGTACATTAAATATATGTATGTAGTGCAGTAAATCTAATGTGTTATGTGTCACTTGTGCAAGGGGGGGAGACTAGGGGCCCACCTTGCTCTGGGGCCCCCCGGGGGATTCCCTTGTACCCCTGTGGGCCAGTCCGAGCCTGCTCTAATCCATCTGAGCCCTGCAGCACCTGTTATTTAGTTAGAATAGAGAGGTCACACCCTGGCCTCCACCCACGACTGCCCCTCAGACTCTTGTTTTATTATTCACTCACCGGTAGTTAGTTTATAGCTTAGGCCAGTGATGGCTAACCTCTGGCACGCCAGCTATGGTGAAACTATGACTCCCAGCATGCTCTATTCATTTCTATGGAGTTCTGAGAACAGCCGAGCAACTGTGAATCTTGGGAGTTGTAGTTTTACCGCAGCTGGAGTGCTGAAGGTTAGCCATCACAGGCCTAGGCAATGTGAATATATGTATGCACATGTCCTTTTCTCTCCACAGTATTGGGATGGAAAGCGCCAAATCGATCTGTGTCTTTGGGAATCTGCTGCCAGGCCACCAGAGAGGATCCCAAGAACAACCTGAGGGTAGCTTGACTTTCAGCAAGGGGGTGTGCAGTACCACAGACCTGGGGTATCTGCAATTTTTCTATATAATGTAATACTATTTATATTTCATGTTGTAATGTTGTGTAAATCAGAAATTATAAGGTATGATTGACATTAGGAATGGAACCTACCATCCCATTCCTCCCCTCTTGGTAGGAGTGAGCTAGTTCAACTCCCTACCAGGAGAGGGAGCTCTAGAGAGTTCTAGGGAGAGCTAGCTAGGATAGTGAACAGTGGGGGAGCAAGACTATCTGCTCTCGCTCCAAATATTTTGAGGACCACAGAATCAGCTGAACTGTGAGGAACACGGCTCCAAGGAAACTGAAGGTCCAAGGTCATGGTTATTCTTCAGAGCTATGGTACTACAGTCAGCGGGTTGACTAGTAACTAAAGCTTCACAGATCATGCTGCAGGTGAGGGAGAACACATTAAGACATCCATCACAGCTCAGACCAGCCTATAACTATCAAGTGGATACCTACAGCCCTAGGTAAAGCTGTAGCGAAGGGAAATCAGGAGAGAGAGGACTACCCTAGAGTGCTAGTGACCCCTTTCCTATTGGAAAAATTTGCCCTTGATTCAATATTGTGGCTTTCAAGATGGCAGACAGGTTCTGGACATAGCCTAAAATATAGGCTCCCTCACCAATTACTTGCTGTGGTAATTCAGATATTTCATTTTCCCTTTTGTTTCTGAAATAAAAGGGTGTCCTGTGACTTTTGACTCACTCTGTATATAGAAATACATCTGTGGTTTCTAGTACATTGTACATCTGGATACACATAATACATTGGAAAAATACAACTGAGGTTTTTAGCCTAAGAAAAAGTTCCATTTAGTAGCAATAAGCCCTATAGCCCAATGGTTAGAGTCTTTTAGGGTCATTTATCAAACTGGTGTAAAGTAGAACTGGCTAAATTGCCTATAGCAACCAATCAGATTCCGCCTTTCATTTTTCACAGCTCCATTGGAAAATGAAAGGTGGAATCCGATTGGTTGCTATGGGCAACTAAGCCAGTTCTACTTTACACTAGTTTGATACATGACCCCAATTATCTTCAATGCAAATGGTTGTCATTTGAAGACCTGGCAGAGACAACTGGAAAATAAAGACTGTATGAAAGTTAAATACGCATATCACTAAGGGTACTTTCACACTAGCATTGGTGCGGATCCGTCTGTTTATTTGTACAGACGGATCCGCACCTATAATGCAAACGTTTGTATCCGTTCAGAACGGATCCGTTTGCATTAGCTTTAAAGAAAAATGACAAAGTCCAAAACGGATCCGTTTTGACTTACATTGAAAGTCAATGGGGAACGGATCCGTTTTCAAATGCACCATATTGTGTCACTGACAACGGATCCGTCCCCATTGACTTACATTGTAAAAAAAAACGGATCCGTTAGGCTCCGCCTCTTCAGACGGACACTAAAATGCTGCATGCTGCGTTTTGGTGTCCGCCTCCAAAACGGAATAGAGGCGGAACGGAGCCTAACTGATGCATTCTGAACGGATCCTTATCCATTCAGAATGCATTGGGGCTTAACTGATCCGTTTTGGACCGTTTGTGAGAGCCCTGAAACGGATCTCACAAACGGAATCCAAAACGCTAGTGTGAAAGTACCCTAACTCCAAATATGGACACAGAGCAGGGACTCCCATAATGTTGGGAGGTATACTACAGTTAGCAGGATATAGACGGGCAGCAATATGCAAATTGTGCCCTCAGGGGCGTAGCTAATGACTCATGGGCCCTGGTGCAAGAGTTCAGCTTTGGCCCCCCTTCCCTCAGTGCTTTGTGTGTCTCCTTATGCGGCACAAGGGTCTTTGGGCCCCCTCAGGCTCCTGGGCCCGGTAGCGACTGCTACCTCTGCACCCCCTATAGCTACGCCCATGGGTGCCCTGTGTGACATGCAGGAAGATGATGAGGTGAGTAGATCAGGGTGGAGGGGTTGTGGTTGTGGTAATATTGAGAAGGCAGGTTTAAAGGAGAGCCCACCTCTGCTTACAACTGCTCACTGACTCTGATCTAAGTCAGTTATGTGACCATATGATAAACTCCACAGTTATTATATTTGCTGCATAAGTTACTGAGATGACCTACAGGGAACTCCCTGGGACTCCAGTGGATCAGTCCAAGCCTGAATGTTGCAGAAGGATGCACTGGGAAAAGACAAGCAGACCTCACAAACCAGTAACACAAAAACTAAGCAGCATTTTCATATGTCTGGCACCACCTGCTGGCAATTATACAACATAACTATTTCAACCAAGAAAGCACAATGTCTGAGGTAGAGCATATATATGTATGTATATATATATATATATATATATATATATATATATATATGCCGCTGGTGCAGGAGCTGCGCCTGCTCGATCAGCGCAAGGGCCCGGCTATTCCTGGCAGCTGGGCCCCTGCTATAACCGCTGACATTGCTGAAAACGCAGATGCAGGCAGATTAACCCTTCATGTGGTGCGGTCAATGCTCACAACATGCAGTTTACAACCACATATGGGGTGTTTCTGTAAACTGCCGAATCAGGGTAATAAATATTGAGTTTTGTTTGGCTGTTAACCTTTGCTATGTTACAGGAAAAAATTGATTAAAATGAAAAATCTGAAAAAAAGTGAAATTTTGAAATTTCACCTCCATTTTCCTTTGCTTCTTATAGAACAATAAAATGACTTCATAACTGAATTAGTCCTTAAAAAAATGGGTTTGGAAATTTTCTTTAAAAATGTCAAAATTGCTTCTAAAATTCAAAGCCTTCTACCCTCCTACAACATAAAATGACATTTCCAAAAGCACGCCAACATAGAGTAGACATATGGGGAATGTTAAAGGGTTTCTGTCTCCAGATTTAACCTTATTAAACTGGCTGACATTAGCGATACTGCACAATTTTAACTTTTATAATATGCTAATTAGACTTTAGGAGCAAGGGGGCGTTGCTCCTGCTCCTAGAGGCTTCGTTCGCCTACCTCGTCACGCCCTGCCACCATTGATTGACAGGGCCAGCGTTCATCTTCTCCGGCTGGCCCTGTATGCTGGATAAATCTTGCGCATGCACAGTCCCAGCACACGGGGCCGGCAGGAGGAGACGAGCGCTGTCGGGCCCTGTCAATCAAAGACGGCAGGGCGTGACTTGAGGTGGGCGAACGGAGCTTCTAGGAGCAGGAGCAACGCCCCCCTCCCTCTCCTAGAGGTTAATTAGCATATTATAAAAGTTAAAATTGTGCAGTAATGGGGGCATCCAGAAGCATAAGCATAAGATTAGGAGAGTTAGGGTCTGCTGACATTAGCACATCGCTAATTTTAGACAGTTTAATAGGGTTAAATCTGGTGACAGAAACCTTTTAAGTAATAACTATTTAATAAGGTATCACTATCTGTCTTAAAGGCCCCATGCACACAACCGTTGTTTGTTTCCTCGTCCGTTCCGTTTTTTTTCACGGATAGGATGCTTCCCCATTCATTTCAATGGGTCCGTCAAAAAATGCGGATGGTCAACCGTTTTTGTTCCGCATCCGTGATCTGTGTTTTCATTCCGTCAAAAAAATAGTGCATGTCCTATGTCCGTCATCCATTTTTTTTGACGGAAGCAAAATTTCAAGGAGGAGCGGACGCGGAGGCAGGCAACAGTCGTGTGCATGTAGCCAAAAGCAGAGAAATTCACATTTAGAAAATAGTGAATTATTGCAAATTTTCAGTAAATTTGGGATTTCTTTAATAAATTAACCCCTTAAGGACTCAGCCCTATTTCACCTAAAGGACTTGGCCATTTTTTGCAAATCTGACCAGTGTCACTTTATGTGGTGATAACTTTAAAACGCTTTTACTTATCCAGGCCATTTTGAGATTGTTTTTTCGTCACATATTGTACTTCATGACACTGGTAAAATTAAGTCGAAATTTTTTATTTTTATTTATAAAAAAAATATCAAATTTACCAAAAATTTGGAAAAATTAGCAATTTTCCAAGTTTCAATTTCTCTACTTCTATAATACATAGTAATACCGCCCAAAAAAGTTATTGATTTACATTCCCCATATGTCTACTTCATGTATCGATCATTTTGGGAATGCCATTTCATTTTTTGGGGACGTTACAAGGCTTAGAAGTTTAGAAGCAAATCTTGAAATTTTTCTGAAATTTTCAAAAACCCTCTTTTTAGGGACCAGTTCAGGTCTGAAGTCACTTTGTGAGGCTTACATAATAGAAACCATCCAAAAATGACCCCATTCTAGAAACGACACCCCTCAAGCTATTCAAAACTGATTTTACAAACGTCATTAACCCTTTAGGTTTTCCACAAGAGTTAATGGCAAATGGAGATAAAATTTCAGAATTTAGATTTTTTGGAAAATTTTCCGTTTGAATCCATTTTTTCCAGTAACAAAGCAAGGGTTAACAGCCAAACAAAACTCAATTTTTATTGCCCCGATTCTGTAGTTTTTAGAAACACCCCATATGTGGTCGTAAACTGCTGTATGGCCAAACGGCAGGGCACAGAAGTAAGGGAACGCCATATGGTTTTTGGAAGGCGGATTTTGCTGGACTGGATTTTTGACACCATGTCCCATTTGAAGCCCCCAGATGCACCCCTAGAGTAGAATCTCCAAAAAGTGACTCCATCTAAGAAAGTACACCCCTCAAGGTATTCAAAACCAGTTTTACAAACTTTGTTAACCCTTTAGGTGTTCCACAAGAGTTATTGGCAAATGGAGATGAAATTTCGGAATTTCTATTTTCTGTTACCTTGCCCCAAAAAAAGTGTAATATAGAGCAACCAAAAATCATATTTACCCTAAAATAATACAAACAAAACTGCCAACTTATCCCGTACTTTCCAAAATGGGGTCACTTTTTTGGAGTTTCTACTGTAGGGGTGCATCAGGGGGGCTTCAAATGGGACATGGTGTCAAATAACCAGTCCAGCAAAATCTGCCTTCCAAAAACCATATGGCGTTCCCTTCCTTCTACGCCCTGCCGTTTGGCCATACAGCAGTTTACGACCACATATGGGGTGTTTCTGCAAACTAGAGAATCGGGGCAATATATATTGAGTTTTGTTTGGCTGTTAAAATTGATTAAAATGGAAAATTTGCAAAAAAAATAGCTATTTTCGGACCGTTTTTATTTTTTGTTATTTACATCGTTGAACTGACAGGTTAGATTGTGTGCTATTTCTATAGAGCAGGTTGCTACGGACGCGGCAATACCAAATATGGCTACTTTTTGGGGGGTTTTGTTTCAGTTTTACATAATAAAGCATTTTTTTAGTGTCTTCACATTCTGAAAGCCATATATTTTTTTTATTTTTTGGGCGACTGTCTTATGTAGGGGCTCATTTTTTGCGGGATGAGATGGCGGTTTGATTGGAACTATCTTGGGGTGCATATGACATTTTGGTCGCCTGCTATTACACTTTTTGTGATGTAAGGTGACACAAATGGCTCTTGACACCGTATTTTTCATTTTTTTTTGTGTTCACCTGAGGGGTTCGGTGATGTGTTATTTTTATAGAGCAGGTTGCGACGGACGCGCCGATACCAAATATGTATACTTTTTATTTATTTATTAAAGTTTTACACAATATAATTTTTTAAAACAAAACAAATCATGTTTTAGTGTCTCCATAGTCTGAGAGCCCTATTTTTTTTTTTGGGGGGGTGATTGTCCTATGTGGGGTATCATTTTTTGCGGGATGAGATGACGGTTTGATTGGCACTATTTTTGGGTGCATATAACTTTTTGATCGCTTGCTATTACAGTTTTTGAGATGTGAGGTGACAAATGTTTTTTTTTTACATTGTTTTTATTTTATTTTTTTAACAGTATTTACCTGAGGGGTTAGATAATGTGATATTTTTATAGAGCAGGTTTTTACGGACGCGGCGATACATAATATGTATACTTTTTATTTATTTATTTTACTTTAACACAATAATAGCATATTAGAAAAAAAAAATTATGTTTTAGTGTCTCCATAGTCTGAGAGCCATATTTTTTTATTTTTTTGGGCGATTGTCCTATATAAGGACTCATTTTTTGCGGGATGAGATGGCGGTTTTATTGGTACTATTTTGGGAGGCATATGCCTTTTTGATCACTTGGTATTACACTTTTTGTGATGTAAGGTGACAAAAAATGGCTTTTTTACACCATTTTTTTGTGATTTTTTTTACGGTATTTGTGTGAGGGGTTAGGTCACGTGATATTTTTATAGAGGAGATTTTTACGGACGCGGTAATACCTAATATGTGTAGTTTATTTGTTTTTTTTAATTTTTATTCAGTGATATGTATTTTTCTGATTTTTGGATCTGGTGTCTTTATAATACAGAACAGTACACTATATAGTGTACTGCACTGTATTTTTTTACTTTTCACAGTCTGGTCAGACTTCTGCCTTTAGCAGAAGTCTGACCAGAGTTACTATACCATGGCAAGCAGGACGCTTCTGAAAGCGTCCTGCTGCCATGGTAACCATCACCCGCTGCCATTACAGAGCAGCGGGTGATGGGAAGAGAGGTGAGCTCCCTCCCTCTACCATCCTATCCCATCGGGGGGGCTGCAAAGGTACGGCAGCCCCCCGATGGGAGAGGGAGGAGCTCCCTCCATGTTAACACCTTCTATACCGCGGTCCGTACGGACCGCGGTATAGAAGGGGTTAAACTGCTGACATCTGCAGCACAGATGTCAGCAGTTTATAGCAGGGGGTCAGCAATGTGCTGACCCCCTGCTATACCCACTAGACACCAGGGAAATGCATTGAAAGGAGGCGGGGGATCGAAATTGCGATCCCGCCTGCCGCACGCCCGCCTCCTGCGCCGCCCACCCGCAGCACCGCCCGCAAATCCCCCCCCCTGCACCGCCCGGGGGGACACTAAGATGGCGGGGTGCAGGGGGGGGTTAAAATTTACAATAAGGGGCAGGTTTTAGTCTCTGATCCCCGCGGTCACAGACCGCGGGGATCAGAGACTACACATAGCGCAACAAACCGCAGGTCTGAATTGACCTGCGGTTTGTTGCGATCGCCGACACGGGGGGGTCACAGGACCCCCCTCGGCATTGTCACAGGATGCCTGCCACAGGATGAATGATCGGATCTTCTCAGGGCGTACATGTACGCCCTGAGTCCTTAAGTACCAGGACGCTAGGGCGTACATGTACGCCCTGCGTCCTTAAGAGGTTAAGGAAAAATATATTACATATATTATTCTATCTGGTTTTATCTGACATCTTTGGTGACACATTTCCTTTAGCGAAATGCAAAGTGAATGAAACAAAGAATCTAAATGAAATCAATATTTGGTGCGACCACCCTTTGCTTTCAAAACAGCGTCAATTTTTCCAGGTACCCTTGCACACAGTTTTTGAAAGCACTGACAGGGGCTTGCTGACAGGGGCATACATAGAGAAGTAAGGGCCCCATAGCAAGTATCAAACCAGCCCCCCCCCCCCCCACACACACAGAACAGAAGGATTTCCATCTAACCCTTTTCAATGACCCTTTTTAATGAATGTTTCCACTGCTTCATTTGCTAAAAGTTGTTCCTTTAGTGGCTAGAGACCTGACCAAGTTTTCACTTCAAGTAGAAGAGGGGATGGTGCCAACTGGGCCTCCTCTTGCCCTGGGCCCCATAGCAGTCGCATGGTCTGCCGCTATGGTAGTTACGCCCCTGCTTGCTATAATCTTTTCGGTTTCTTCATGTAATCTTAGACAGAGTCAATGATGTTTGATGATCAGCTCATCTGCTAACAAATTGAGTTGGAGATTTCATCAGAATTAATGGTGCCCTCATTGCAGAGAAATACAGGTAGATTCTTATCCACCATGCAGTTCCATCAGGGAAGTGTCTGATTAGCTCCAAATGTATTCTGCAGCAAGACAATGACCCCAAACATAAGAGCCAATGTCATTAGGAGCTATCTTCAGCGTAAAGAAGAGGAAGGAGTCCTGGAAGTGATGATATTGCTCCACAGAGCTCTGATCTTAACATCTTCAAGTCTGTCTGTCTGGGATTACAGAAGGCACAATGATTTGGACAAGCCTGCATCCACAGAAGATCTGCGTTTACTTCTCCAAGATGTTTGGAACAACCTCCCTGCTGAATTCCTTCAAAAACTATGTGCAAGTGTACCTAGAAGAATATTGATTTGATTTAGATCTCTCTTGTTTATTCACTTAGTTTTTTTTAACAATTAACAATTAATTAATTTTCTCAATTAACAAAATACAATTAAAGGGGTTGTCCAGCGTTTAGATATTGATGGCCTATCGTCAGGATTGGTCATCAATATCAGATCAGCACCAATCAGCTGTTTGAAGAGGCAGCGGTGCTCCGTGAGCAGTTAGGCCCCTTTCTAGGCCAGTCATATCATTGTACATCAGTTTATACTTCAGTCAATACAACGTACATTGGTCAAATGGCCTAGGCGCAGCTCAGTCCCATACAAATGAATAGGGCTGAGCTACAATACCAAGAACAGCCAATATCCGATGGACAGCACCGTGCTGAGAGAAGGCTGGAGTGCTCAATAGAGCTCTGGAGAACACAGTGGCTTCTTCAAACAAATGATCCTGGGGATAGGCCATCAATGTCAAAATCCCAGATTAACCCTTTATTTCTTTTATTTTTAAAAGCATTCTTAGCAGCATATTTTCCACACGTGCCTAAAACTTTTGCACATTACTATTTATCTACGCAGACTGTATATACCCTTTTTTATGTAATTTCTCAGAAATATGTATTCATTTTAAATTAAAGGGGTTATTCAAGTTCTATAAAGTTAATCTAAACTTCTTTGTATATCTGTCTAAAACATTTTTGTAAATTACTTGCTTTAGAAGTAATGCGCCATTTAGATATTACAGAATGTGGTCATTGGACCACTGATGTCACCCTCCCTGCTCCATTGGTGATGTCTTGTTTACATGCTGCTCCCTGCTTGCGCGAGTGGCCCTGCCTGTAAACAAGACGTCACTGGATTTTGTGCCCGCCCCTTCTGCCTCTCGGTCTTCATTCAGCACGGGTCTGGTAAGAGCCGCGCTGATTGAGGAGAGACAGAGAAGGGGAGGGCACCAAAGCCTGGACGCTGATGAATCTGTCAGCACAGCTTACCGAAACTGATCAATTTTATCCTAATGCATTCTGAAAGGAAGGGAATCCGTTCACTTTGCATCAGTTTGTCTTCAGTTCAGTCCTTTCACGTTTTTTGGACGCAGATAAAAACGCAGCATGTTGTATTTTTATCTCCGTCCAAAAATGCGGAGACACTTGACGGAATGATGGATCCGCCATTAATTTCCATTGAAATGTATTGAGGGCGGATCCGACATTGAAAATTGACGCATTAACGGATCAGTTCTTCCACCCTGCGCATGCGCAGACCTTTAAAAATGGTAAAATAATAAATAACAGATCCGTTTTTATGGATGACAAAGGAAAGACGGATCCGGTTTTTCAATACAATTGTCAAATGGATCTGCAAACGGATCCGTTTGCAAATGAAATCCGTTTTCAAACATTCTAATGAATCTGTCAGGCAGTTCCGTTGACGGAACTGCCTGACGGAATCCTTCAACGCAAGTGTTAAAGTACCCTAAATTATTACATTTTAACCTACGCAGGTAAATAAAAGTGGTTTTCGGGCATTTTCTTTATATTGTGAGGTGTGTGGTACCTGTAATTATTTTTTGCAAAATACCAAAGTAAGTTGGTAAATTGATCATGCAATAGTTAAGGTTATATAAAATGTATATACATTTTAGCCTAATTTTATAATCTAAATCCCCTTCTGACAACCATGATAAAGCAATAAAAAAAATTGTACTGGGATTTCTTAAAAGGAAAGAATTTCACTGATACATTTTTTAACAGTTTATTAGTTGTGTGTCCTTTTTTTGTATGTACCGTCCAACCATGCTAAGGATCGTTCTCCAATATAGCCACTAGGGGTCGCCTGTGCACACTACACTGAAAGAGGTTTACAAAAACAAAAGTAGTAACATCTTGAAATCTCCTACACCTTGCTGGTACTGTAAAACGCTGTAGATGTTCCCTAAGGCTACTTTCACACTTGCGTTGTGAGGATCTGGCCGGTAGTTCCGTCGCCAGAACTACACGCTGGATCCGTCATACCGCATGACAACAAAAAGCATTTGGATGCGGATCCGTTTTACAAATGGATTGCAAGTGCGGATCCGTCTTTTTTTTTGACAGTCCTTCGGGTATTTCTTAATGTCGGATCCGGCACTAATGTAAGTCAATGGGACTTAATGCCGGATCCGGCATTAAAGCATGTGTTCCGGCATTTCAGGACGGAGATAATACCGCAGCATGCTGCGGTATTATCTCTGTCCTGAAATATCAAAAAGACTGAACTGAAGACATCCTGATGCATCCTGAACGGATTTCTCTCCATTCAAAATGCATGGGGATGTGACTGATCAGTTTTTTTCCGGCATAGAGCCCCGACGACGGAACTCTATGCTGGAAAATGAAAATGCCAGTGTGAAAGTACCCTTAGCTGTGGTAACCTCAACACAAACACAAACAAAATGGGAGAATAGCTTGAAGGCTCAGTTCCAAGGTGCCAAGGCTTGTCTTCACGCATTTCAGCCATTGTTTGCAAATTGTATTTTAAGAACTACACATATAAAAAAAATTAAAGGGAGTATGGCAGCTTTATGCTGCCCGAACCACAGGCAGCATGAAATAGGCTCCCCAGTTGCAAACAATGTTTTACTTTTACGTTACAGTGTTTTAGAGAAAACAGCCAGGCATTGGGAGAGAAACAATTGGGGTGACTACCTTCCAGTTTCTTCTCACATGGATCGGCATGATTGACAGGTCTCTAATAGGGAGAGGCCTGTCAATAAAGCAATGCTGGGTAGGAGAAGCTGTTTCCATGACTGTTCTCTCTGTTGTTGCAGTGGTTCAGAGTAAGGCCTCATGTACATGACTGTATTTTTGGTCTGTGTCTTATCCACATTTTTTGCAGGTTGCGCACAGACCAATTTATTTCTGTGGATCCACAAAAAAAAACAAAAAAACAGCACAAGGAAGTCATCCACAAATTATAGATCCTATACTGTTCTTGTCTGATTTGCAGAAAATAATGAGCTTTTTTACAGTGGATTCCGGGAAAATTGCAGGATGCATACGGTCATGTGCAGGAGGCCTAAGGCCTCTTTCACACGGGCGTCATGTTTGACGCCCGGATAAGAGGCGGGTGCGTTGCGGGAATATGCGCGATTTTTCAGCGCGGGTGCAAACGTTTGTAATGCGTTTTGCATGCGTGTGAGAAAAATCGCCATGTTTGGTACCCAGACCGGGAAGCCGGACTTCATCACTGAAGTCCAGTTTCGGGTATTCTGGAGAATTTATTATTTACATCACATGGTAAATAACATGGTCCAATCACATGGTCCATCTTACCATGGTGTTGGACCATGTGATGTGACGTCATCAGAGGTCCTTTAGTTCTTAGCTGATGCTGGAAAAGAGAGGACAGATCGCGACTACACGATCAAGTGGCTAAGGTAAGTTAACTTTTACTATTTTTAACCCCTTCCTCTTCATTTTACTATGCATTCTTTATTAAGAATGCTATTATTTCCCCTTATAACCATGTTATAAGGGAAAATAGTAAAGATCTGGTCCCGTTGCTAAGCAACCATGCGGGAAAATCGCACTGCATCCGCACTTGCTTGCGGATGCTTGCGATTTTCCCGCATCCCCATTCACTTCTATGGGGACTGCGTTGCGTGAAAAACGCACAATATAGAGCATGCTGCGATTTTCACGCAACGCAGAAGTGATGCGTGAAAATCACCGCTCATGTGCACAGCCCCATAGAAATGAATGGGTCCGCATTGCACCCGCGCGGAAAAGTCGCCCGTGTGAAAGGGGCCTAAGAGTGTCTTTTTTTTAGTAAATATATTTTTATTGAAAGATTGTAAGGCACAAGCTTAAAGGAGAAAATTACATCTCAAAATACAATCCACATATATAGTTTTGTGTCTACAAAAACAAGAAGTAAACAGACAACTGTCAAGTACAGGGTAAATATGACAATCATATTACATATTACAGACAGGGAGCCACAACACCACAGTTATATGCATCGTAGACTATGATCAAAGAAACTGGGAATCATGACAACAACTAATCAATAGTGAAATTACCAAGTCACTAGAAGAACATAAGGGGGCGTAAAGCGAGCTATGTCTTTTTCTGCTTTCAGCATTTTTTGCACCAATGCTCTTTGCCAATTTGTTTGCTTTAAAAATACCAGCTACAGATTTTAACTGAAGGTCTTTTTTTTTTTTTTTTTTTTAAACAGCATGCTGTAACTATTTGCGTTTTTTCGGGTGTTTTCACATTACCTTCTCTATAGGGAAAAATGCCATGAAGAAAACACTATAGTGGTAAGGCACATTGGAGCAGATTTACTAATCCTATAGATGGTGTAAGCTTAGACAGGCTGTCTGGACCTGTACCAGGTTTATCATAGGGGCTCAGGCTGGATTGTAATTGTGGTACAGGGATGGACACTTATAGATAACTCTGTACCAAGGATGTCCAACCTGTGGCCCTCCAGCTGTTGATAGCTGTAGGTTGTCCTGGCATGATGTAAGTTGTAGTTTTTCAGGTTGAATATCCCTGCTCTATACCATATATTGGTTGATAATCCCATCCTCTTTAGGGTGGATCGGAAAAAATTGAAGTTTTAGTTGTGCTGAATTGCAACAGTTTGCACCACTTTTTTGGTGATTCCTAGCGCAGACACGTTAGTAAATCTCTGCCAATGTGTTTAAAAAACACCACAAAAAGCACAACAAAAAAAACACGGGTGGAAAAACCTGCTTTTGTGGACCCTCCTCCGCCAGCCAGTTAAGTAATAATGTGACGCTCTCCTCCTGACTCTTTAATTTAACTGTATGGCCATCCTGAAGCAACTGGAAAAGGAGGACAAAACAGGGCAGCTTGCGCTGGCACTGTGCTATTTGGCTCTACTGGGGTGGTATTATTTGCCGCAAAATGGTAATGCTGGTCCTGCCTACTTTTGTTGGCGCTGCCTTCTGTCAGCTTGGACCTGCCTAAAACATGGAGCCATTTTAGTTTTTTTCCAAGGCCACTTTCAGTTCCCAGTCTGTCCCTGCTCCCTAAGGCCGTGCAATGGCTGGAGGGCGCAACCTTTCTTCCCTCGGGTTACACCATGGTATTGGGGCTCCTGTCTGGTGGTAGATGGGATGCCCTTAATGGTGGATGGTGTGGCTGGGTGCAAGGCAGGTGTGCAGAGGCCAGTGGATGTTTGGTGGAGTCAATAACCAGGCCTATTGGTTGCAGTAAAGTCTTTCTTTCCAGGATTGATTATAGGAGTAATACTACATATATCAGCAAAAGGCACCGTTCCAAAGGATATCACAGTATATTATCCTTCTAATACCTGTGTATGGGCAGCAACAATGATGGTAGTTGTACTACCCCCTGTCTCTCTCTCTCTCTCTCCAAAGACACTTTGCAGTCTCTCCAAATAACCACATGAATGCGATTCGGTTCTTGTTAACCCTTTTTGCAATTCCCAGGCTGAGGGGGTGCAGATTTAAGATCCAGATGGCCAGTTTGCCTCAAAGTGTGGCAGGTGCCAAAGGCAACAATCTTTTCCACAGTAGCAAAGTCTCTAATGCCAAAAAACAAGCAAATACCTTGCTGTCTGGTTTAGGATTTTCTAAGACATCTGGTCTTTTTTATTCAGGGGTACTCTGGTAATAGAGCTGCTTCTTTGGCAGGTGTAGTCCCAGACACAAGGGTTCTCTGGACCTGGACCTGGTCTCTCACACACACACACCTTTCCCGTTGCTCTGCTCAGACTAGACTCCTAACTAAGTAACTAACTAGCAGGCAGTGGACTAAGTCTATTACCCTGGTATATCTTTAAAGAATAAAGGCAACTGGACTTGCTGTAGATTTCTTAAAAAGGTTTCACTCGTTCTTCTAACGAGCTTTCTCATTTCTAAGTGAATATATATTTATTCCCAGAAAATTCTTGTACAAGTCACTCAGAATTGAGAAAGCTCGTTGAAAGAACGAGTGAAACGTTTTCAAAAAATCTACAGCAAGTCCTGTTGCCTTGATTTTCTCTTTACAGATATACCATGACCTGGATAAATGAGAACGTTCACAGACATATCACCCTGGTAACCTAAACAGTGTGCCAATATCAATTGTCTGTTGCCCACACATTACTGTTAGGTTTACATGGATTATAAAGAAGTGAGTGTTTCAACAATAAATCACACTAATTAACTCTTTGGAGTAACCCTCTTGAATACTGAACCAACAGTTGCTCCTGCAGTTTTTCAATGGTCTTTTGTACTCTGGGCACCATATTAAGTGAGCATCTCACATGGTGGCTTGGTTCAGTGGGACACTCCATTTGCATTCATAGTGTGGAGTGCTCTCTGCTGAGAACTCATTCCAGTACTCATACTCATGCAATAATATGTCTGTGATTGCTTGTTAGTAATATTCCTGTTGATGAGTGTGCCTGTATATTTGTTGTACTCTGAAGTCAGGATACTTTTGTTATATAGTATCAAGTGTATAAATGAAATGCTGACACCACGCCACTGTCTAAATAGGGTTCTGTAGCAGCTGAAGTATTGTTTGTAATAATGCACACTTCTCAAAGATGTTCTACAGACGTTTTGGTACAAATTATAGGGCACATAAATCCTGTTACTAGAGAACTTCTTTATGCGAGTCTGAAAGGGATTGACATTGAGTTCTACTCTTTAAAAAGGGTCTGTCACCACAAAATACCATGCAATCTGTTATATAACACGAGGAGCTGAGCAGATTGATATAAAATTTTGCGGGAAAAGATTCAGTCTAACTTGTAGTTTAAACATTTACATCTCTCCTCTTTCTGATTTCAGTTGTACATGGGGACCGGGTCATATCAGCCATGAGGCGAGGTGAGAGACTTGCCTCAGGAAGTGGCCGACCTGCCTCTGAGGGGGAGGCAGTTTATGGCAAGGCACGGGAGGCTATTGCTCCCATCCTCACCACTCAGCCTCATAGGCCGCAGGACATTAGGCCTGAAGCCTGTGAGGCTGTAGAACTGGGCAGGAATTCGTGATGACATCATTGCGACCTCCTGCGTTGGGTCTTGGGCATCACGATGATGTGGTGAATACCTGCATTTTGACGCAGTTGTTGGGGTCACTTCATTATCGTGCCTCCCAAGACAGCGGCATGAAGGGGGACACAGGTGAGTTTTTTTCTTTAAAGAAGACCTGTCTTCGCGTCTGACATGTCTGTTTTAGTAGCCACTTGAATTCCTCTTGTAATAACAATTCGGGAGCATCTATTCTTATGACTCTTATTCCCATTCTCATTCTTATGTCTCGTTTTTCTACTATTCTTGCTAGTAGTTTATGGATATAGGAAGTGGAGCACCTAGAAATTTGGTCCGGGTAGAAAAAAAAGGCGGCACATATAGCGTGCAGTGCAAAATTTTATACCCTGCCCATTGTTATAAGCCCCTCCTACATATGGCCACTCCCGACAAAACAATACAGCTAAAATTATATTGTTGAGGATGAAGGTAAGAGTCTTACCCTCATCCCACATAGACACACTGTACTTAATACTCAGGGCCCCAATATAAAGCTACTGTACTCAAACTGTTCTTTTTCCCTCCCTGTGACAGGACTCACCATCCAGTTTTGTTTCACACACTGCCCACTACGTTGCTGACTCTGGCAGGAGCTGCTGCAGTTTCACTTCCAACCTCCTAGTCCTGAAGGCGCCAAAAGAGGAGTGGGGGACGAACTGCATGATATTTAAGGTGTGTAGGTCCGGGTGGAGGAGCCTGGCTCTACACATCATACGGAGAGGGGAGGGCCAGGCTGCACTGCCTGCTTTACATTAAACAATAGACAACAGCAGGCTACACCCAGGAACCTCCTCCCATTTCCTCCCACCCCGGATCCTGCTCGCTGCCTGTGGTCCCCCCCACCATCCGCTACCCACCCGTGGCCTGCTGCCCCCCTCGTCCGCCCTCACCAGGCCGAAGCACCCCTGCTCCATTTGCAGCCACCACCATGCTTATAGCCTAAGCCACAGCATCTCCTCTCCTACATGGCACCACATACCTCTTACATCTAGTGATGTCACCTTTGACTTTCTCTTTTCTCATCTTCTCCATTCAGACCAGACCGTCATGATATTTTTCAGTCATCTCTCGTCTCTGCAAGGATTGACAAACAGACTTTAGTTTCCTACTTTTCCATCATCCTCACATCTTCTGAACACCCCACCCTGCCACCCACAATAATGGGTCAGCTGTGCTCCCCAATACTATACTGCAGAAATAATTCTTTGGCACACAGTGCCCTAAAAAAAACAACTTTGCCCAGCAAATAGTATCCCGGACACTAATGGTATAAACATAATATCCCCCAAAAATAATTGAGCTACGCTGATACTGTGCCAGGGTGCCCCCACAGTAATAATGCTTCCCAAAGTCACACCAATAGTAATAATTCTGTCAGAGCACACTTAGTAGTAATAGTGCCCCCAATAGTAATAATGCCCCCACAGTGCCCATACTAGTAATCATGTTTCCCATATTCCCCCAGTAGTAGTAAAGCTCACCATAATGCCCATTAGTAGTAATAATTCTCCTTATAATGTGGCATTAGTAAGTACTAAAAATGCACCCTTAAAATGTGTGCCAGTGCAAAAACTGTGTTCTGTGTGCCAGTACAAAAAGTACCCCGTTAGTGCCTGCAGTTGAGCTATAGCCCCCATAATGTATGCCAGCATAAAATACCCCTATATAGTGCTCCTTCCCCCTTCCTTATAGTACCCCATAATGTGCTAGTAAGAAAATGCCCTTAAATAGTGCCCAAGTAGATGCCCTCAGTGTCCCAATAATGTGTGCCAGCATAAAATGCTCCTATATAGTACCCCCAGTAGATGACCCCATAGGGCTCCCCTACCTCCAGCACCTCCCATAATGTGCCAGTATAAAATTCCCCCGGTAGATGACCCCACAGTGCTCACCTTTCCCCCTTCCCCATAGTACCCCCATAACGTGTCCCAGTATAAAATTCCCCTATATAGTGTCCCCAGTAGATGCCCATAGTGTTCCCCATAATGCGGCAGTATAAAATACCTCTTCTTAGAGCGCCAAGTAGATGCCCCTATAGTGCTCCTCTCCCCCTTCCCAATAGTGCCCCCATAATGTACCAGTATAAAATATCCCTTCTTAGTGCCCTCAGTAGATGCCCCCATAGTGCATCTGTCCTCCCTTCCCCATAGTGCCCCCCATAATATGCCAGTATAAAATACCCCTTCTTAGTGCCCTCAGTAGATGCTACCATAGTGCATCTGTCCTCCCTTCCCCTTAGTGTCCCCCATAATGCGACAGGATAAAATACCCTCTTAGTGCCCTCAGTAGATGCCCCCATAGTGCATCTGTCCCCCATAATATGCCAGTATAAAATACCCCTTCTTAGTGCCCTCAGTAGATGCTCCCATAGTGCATCTGTCCTCCCTTCCCCTTAGTGTCCCCCATAATGTGACAGGATAAAATACCCTCTTAGTGCCCTCAGTAGATGCCCCCATAGTGCATCTGTCCCCCATAATATGCCAGTATAAAATACCCCTTCTTAGTGCTCTCAGTAGATTCCCCCATAGTGCATCTGTCCTCCCTTACCCTTAGTGTCCCCCATAATGTGCCAGGATAAAATACCCTCTTAGTGCCCTCAGTAGATGCCCCCATAGTGCTTTTGTCCTCCCTTCCCCATAGTGCCCCCATAATATGCCAGTAAAAAAATGCCCCTTATTAGTGTCCCTAGATTCTACCATAGTGCTCCTCTCCTGCATTGTGCCAGTAAAAAAAAAAGAGTCTCAAATAATTACCTCCATGCGGCTGTCAGCGATGCGATGCAGGCCCCTTCCAGCCTGTGTCCCGCGCTGTACGATGCCTGGCTCAGGCGGCACGATGATAATGATGTCATCATTACTAGTGCCTGCAGGCTATCAGAGGAACGGGGAAGGGAGACGCCTCTCCCCTTCCCCGCCGACGCTTCCAACTGTATCTCTGTCCTGAGGATGGCGATATAGTTGGAGATAGAGAGATGAGTGCTTCCACAACCCCCCAGTTATCTTCTTGGGGGGATCCAGACCCTGTGGGTGCGCCCCTGGATATAGGTACAGAGGGCATTATGTCCCTGTCCAGTCTTACACTATCAGTGCTTCCAATGTCAGACAGTGCAGGGACACACCCCCAACCAGTAGCTCCCATTTGTACCTTTATTCATAAACTTCTAGCAGGAATAAGTGAAGAATGACACAACATAGGAATAGCTGCCCCAGAATTATTACATGTGGAATGCAAGTAGCTAACAAAACAGACATGTCAGGAGAGGTGACAGGTCCTCTTTAATACATATATTGGCACTACTGGAGGCACTTGGGTGGAGGGAGGAAGAGCATTATATATATAAAACCATAACAGGGGGGCATTATACTATGGGGCGACTACAGAGGTGTATTGTACTACAGGGGGGCTACAGGTGGGCTTTATACTATGGGGTATTATACTACAGGGGGACATTATACTACGGGGAGGCATTGTACTATAGGGGAACTACAGGAAGGCATTATACTAAAGGGGGGCATTATGGCATCATACTACAGGGGAGTGGAAGCATTATACATACTAGCACTACAAGGTGCATTCTAGTACAGGGGCACTACAGGCGGGTGAGAGCATTATACATACCAGCACTACAGGGGGCATTATAATACAGGGGGAATACAGGGGTGGTGACAGAATTATACATGATAGTTTTTTTGGGGGGCATTATACAGCAGGTGCTGCTACAGGATGGGAAAGCATTATACACACTAGCACTACAAGAGGGAAGTGGGACATTATAATACTGTCCGGAGAACTACAGAGCATCATTATAATACAGGGGGCACTGCTGTCGGGTCTTATAAATACTGGGGCTACTAGATGGGGCATTATAACTACTTGAAGGTACTACAGGGGGGCATTATAACTACTGGTGACACTGTATGGGGTTTTATTACCACTGTGGGCTCTATAAGGGTACCTTAAAATTTGGTCTTATTGCTACTGAGGGCTCTAAAGGGGTGCCTTATAGAGTGGCCTTATTGCTGCTAGGGACACTACAGGTGGGCCTTATTTCTACTAGGTGCCCTATGGGGCCATTATAATTATTGGGCACAATAAGGAGGGCATTTCTACTAACGGGGGCATTAGTGAGCAGTTTTGCTGTTTGGGATACTGTAGGGGGCACTATTATTATTAAGGGCAGCCTGGGAGCACTATTACTATAGGGGGACTATCTGTGGGGAGCACAATGGGTACAGTACTAGCAGCAAGATAACAATGTTAGGGTACCAGGTGGGGGAGATAATGGAAAAGTGAGAAAACTAAGATGTGGCTAACTTTGCAGATGAGATGTGGCTGAAATAAGTTGTCAAGGTGGTCTGGTCCAAGAATGGACCAGATGAGGTATGTCTACATCAGAAGAGTTGCCACTGAATGTAAGAGGTATGTAGTGATGTATTCTTCTGTATGTTTCGTGGCACTGTACCATATGTAATATTCATCTAAATATGTCTTTAGCAGAAGGCTGGGGGAAGGGCTTGGGTGTTGGGCACGATTTCAATATTCACCTCAGGCAGCAGAAAGGCTAGGTGCGACTGCTGCACTGGGAGGAGTTATCAGCAGGGGAGGATTAAGTGCATGATCGGTCCAGGGCTGTCTACCCAACTTGAGCCCCTCCCTCCATTTTAGTTTAGTTTATTTTTTTTTCTGGATGAAGAGGCTCCAGTGCTTCGTAAGTGCCACGGTCTGTTCCTAGGCCATATGACATCACAATCATCTAGGACACAGCAGCACACAGTGCTCCAGACTAAAAAAAAAAAATACCCAGGAGCCATTGGCTCCTAAACTGAAAAATTTAGGAGCCAAATTAAATTTTTAGTCGCCAAATTTAAAATACATATAGTAACATAGTAACATAGTATATAAGGCCGAAAAAAGACATTTGTCCATCCAGTTCGACCTGTTTCCTGCAAGTTGATCCAGAGGAAGGCAAAAAACCCCTGTGAGGTAGAGCCAATTTTCCCCACTTAAGGGGAAAAAATTCCTTCCCGACTCCAATCAGGCAGTCAGAATAACTCCCTGGATCAATGACCCATCTTTAGTAGCTATAGCCTGTAATATTATTACGCTCCAGAAATACATCCAGGCCCCTCTTGAATTCCTTTATTGTACTCACCATCACCACCTCCTCAGGCAGAGAGTTCCATAGTCTTACTGCTCTTACCGTGAAGAACCCTTTTCTATGTTTGTGTACAAACCTTCTTTCCTCCAGACGCAGAGGATGTCCCCTCGTCACAGTCACAGTCCTGGGGATAAATAGATGATGGGAGAGATCTTTGTACTGACCCCTGATATATTTATACATAGTTATTAGATCTCCCCTCAGTCATCTTTTTTCTAGAGTGAATAACCCTAATTTTGATACCCTTTCAGGGTACTGTAGTTGCCCCATTCCAGTTATTCCTTTAGTTGCCCTCCTCTGAACCCTCTCTAGCTCTGCTATGTCTGCCTTGTTCACAGGAGCCCAGAACTGTACACAGTACTCCATGTGTGGTCTGACTAGTGATTTATAAAGTGGTAAGACTATGTTCTCATCACGGGCATCTATGCCCCTTTTGATGCAACCCATTATCTTATTGGCCTTAGCAGCAGCTGCCTGACACTGGTTTTTACAGCTTAATTTGTAATTTATTAAAATTCCTAGATCCTTTTCCATATCAGTGTTACTGAGTGTTTTACCATTTAGTATGTACGGGTGACTTGCATTATTCCTTCCCATGTGCATAACTTTACATTTGTCAGTGTTAAACCTCATCTGCCATTTCTCTGCCCAAGCCCCCAATCTATCCAGATCCCTCTGTAGCAGAAAACTGTCCTCTTTAGTGTTAATTACTTTACACAGTTTAGTGTCATCTGCAAAAATTGATATATTACTGTGCAAGCCTTCTACAAGATCATTAATAAATATATTGAAGAGAATAGGGCCCAATACTGAACCCTGAGGTACCCCACTAGTGACCGTGACCCAATCTGAGTGTGTACCGTTAATAACCACCCTCTGTTTTCTATTACTGAGCCAGTTACTTACCCACATACAGACATTTTCTCCCAGTCCGAGCATCCTCATTTTATATACTAACCTTTATGTGGTACAGTGTCAAATGCTTTGGAGAAGTCCAGATATACGACATCCATTGATTCGCCGCTGTCAAGTCTAGAACTTACCTCCTCATAGAAACTGATTAAATTAGTTTGACATGACCGATCCCTCATGAAGCCATGCTGATATGGTGTAATTTGCTTATTTTCATTGAGATACTCCAAGATAGCATCTCTTACAAAACCTTCAAACAGTTTACCCACAACAGATGTTAAACTTACCGGCCTATAATTTCCAGGCTCTGTTTTTGGACCCTTTTTGAATATTGGTACCACATTTGCTATGCGCCAGTCTGGTGGAACATTCCCTGTCAGTATGGAGTCCGTGAATATCGAAAATAATGGTCTGGCTAGGACATCACTTAATTCCCTTAGAATACGGGGGTGTATGCCATCCGGTCCTGGCGATTTGTCTATTTTAATCTTTTTAAGTCGCTGCTGTACTTCTTCCTGGGTCAGACAGGGCACTTTTAAAGGGGGATTTACTTTTACATTTTGCATTTCATCTGACAGTTTATTTTCCTCAGTGAAAACAGTGGTGAAGAAAATATTTAATAGCTTGGCTTTATCCTCATCGCTTTCTGCAACTCCCCCCTATATTATTATAATAAAAAAGACTTAGAGGAGAATACAGCACTGCATACCTCTTACATCCAGTTACATTTCCTGTCATGTAGACCTTATCTTTCCTCTTCTCCTCCATTTGATCCAGACCGCCATGACAAATTCATTTAGCCGTATCTCGTCTCTACAGAGTTTGTTACACAGATAGATTTCTCAATTTTTCCAGAAACCTTCCCATCCTGGAGTCCCAACAGTGTCATCCTGCTGCCACTCCTAATACCGTGCCCGTGGTGCTCCCCAATGGGTACTATACTGCTGAAAAATAGTGACCCTAGCAGACATAATTGGGGTCATTTATCAAACTGGTGTAAAGTAGAACTGTCTTAGTTGCCCATAGCAACCAGTCAGATTTCCCCTTTCTTTTACCAAAGGAGCTGTCAAAAATGAAAGGTGGAATCTGATTGGTTGCTATGGGCAACTAAGCCAGTTCTACTTTATACCAGTTTGATAAATAACCCCAAATGTCCCTATAGTGTCTACATCAATTATAATGTCCCCTAGAGTGCCCCCAGTAATCATAATAACAACACCCTATATTGTGCTCTAGGTAATAATGCCTGTATAGTGTCCCCAAAAATAATGTCTCCTAATATGTCCCTGTAATAGGCACAGGCACGCAATGACGTCATTATGCCCGTCTCCGCCGGGATTTTACTACCGCATAGGCCTCAGCGATGTTGGGCCAGGGGCTGCCACTCCGAACACCCCTATTATAATCCGCCATTGGTTATCAGTGATTGATAGTATTCTGTGTGTGTGTGACAGTCAGTCACTGATAACACCTGCCCCCTGAACAATGAAGTCAGAAATAGCAGAGATTTAAATACACAGCAACATAGTTTATAAGGCGGCAAAAAGACATCCTTCCAGTTCACCTTGTTAACCCGCAAGTTGATCCCAGGGATCTCAAGTCTCCCGGACGTTCAGGGAGTCTCCCGCTATTAGATAGCGGCTCCCTGACGCCCGCATGAGAAATGAATATATCCCGGAAATCAGGGGGAACGGGTGGGAACAGCGCTCCTGCACTTTTTTCACAGCAGAAACGCCGTTCCCGTTCAGGGCAAAAGGACCAGGAGGCAGTGAAGGCTTTGTACTCACTTCCTGGTCCTCGGCTGTCGGCTCTGCAGCCTGCGCACAGGAGTGAGTCGCTCTGTGACCTCACGCTGTGCGCAGCCTTCGCAGCATAGCCGACAGCAGCAGAAGAGGATCGGCGGCGTCCAGGAGCAGGAGAGGGTAAGTGTTTTTTTTTTTTTTTTATATTTTATGGACTGGTGAGAGGCACTGACTGGAGGCTGGTGAGAGGCACTGTGGGCTAATGGAGAGGCACTGTGGGCTAATGGAGGGGGCACTGGGGGCTGATGGAGGGGCACTGGGGGCTAATGGAAAGGCACTGGAACTAATGGAGAGGCACTGGGGGCTAATGGAGAGGCACTGGGGGCTAATGGAGGGGGCACTGGGGGATGATGGAGAGGCACTGTGGGCTAATGGAGGGGGCACTGGGGGCTGATGGAGGGGCACTGGGGGCTGATGGAGAGGCACTGGGGGCTGATGGAGAGGCACCGGGGGACTGATGGAGAGGCACCGGGGGACTGATGGAGAGGCACTGGGGGGACTGATGGAGAGGCACTGGGGGGCTGATGAATGTAATAAAAAATTCATAAAAAAATAAAAATAAGAAAACCTCCCTGAAATGAAAAGTGCACCTCCCTGAAATGAGTTTTCGCAGGTTGGGATGTCTGTGATCCAGAGGAAGGCAAAAAATACCCCATGAGGTGGAAGCCAATTTTCCTCATTTTAGGGGAAAAAGATTACTTAGGGTACTTTCACATTTGTGTTGTTTAATTCTGGCAGGCAGTCCCGTTGCCTGAACTGCCTGCCTGATCAGGCAAACTATGCAAACGCATGTCATTTTTCCTGACTGATCAGCCATTTTTCAGACTGATCAGGTCTGAAAAATGCCTGATCAGTCAGAAAAATGCATTGCAATACCGAATCCGTTTTTAGCCCCTTTCACATCTGTGTTTTTCCTTTCCGTCCTAGAGTTCCGTCCTCGGGGCTCTAGGACGGAAAGATACTGATCAGGATTATCCCAATGCATTCTGAATGGAGAGAAATACGTTCAGGATGCATCAGGATGTCTTCAGTTCAGTACTGACACGTTTTTTGGCCGTAGCAAAATCAGCAGCATGCTGCGGATTTTCCTCCGGCCAAAAATCCTAAAGACATGGCGCAAGGACGGATCCGGAATTAATGCTCATTGAAAAGCATTAATCCGGATTCGACTTTAAGCTAAACGTCGTTTTGGCGCATCGCCGTATCCGACGTTTAGCTTTTTAGAAGTCCCAGCTGACATGGAAAACCAGCGGGGAGCCGGGGGAGAAGCTACTTACCTTCCGTGTGGCGGCCAGGGCGCTCCTCGATGACGTCACCGGGTCCCTGCGTCGCATGGTTCACATAGCTACACTATGTGAGCACTGCGCCGTATCGATCGTACATAGCATAGCTATGTGATCCATGCGACGCAGGAACCCGGTCACGTCATCGAGGAGCGCCCCGGCTGCCGAACGGAAGGTAGTAGCTTTTCCCCCGGCTCCCCGCTTCTTTTCCATGGCAGCTGGGACTTTAGTAGCGTCCTGGCTGCCATGGTAACCTGAAAGCATATTGAAGACTGATCAGTCTTCAAATGCTTTCAGTTGTCTTGCGTTTGTGACGGATCCGGCAGGCATTTTCGGCGACAGAAGTGCATGCCGAATCCTCACAACGCAGATGTGAAAGGAGCCTTTCCGGCCTTTTCCATGCGCAGACCTGAATGCCGGATCTGTCATGATGGTATTTTTAATGCCGGATCCGGCACTAATGCATTGCAATGGAAATTAATGCCGGATCCGGCATTTCAGCATGTGTTCCGGAATTTTGGACGGAGGTAATATCGCAGCATGCAGTGGTATTATCTCCGGCCAAAACGCCGTTCAGTGACTGAACTGAAGACATCCTGATGCATACTGAACGGATTTCTCTCTATTCAGAATGCATTACTGAAGCGTTTTTTTCCGGTATTGAGCCCCGGAACTTAATGCCGGAAAAGCTAGTGAACGCTAGTGTGAAAGTACCCTTACCCACTCCAATCATGCAATCAGAACGACTGCCTGGATCATTGACCCTTTTCCAAAATTCTAGTAACTATAATATTATTAACCTGTAATATTATTACACTCCAGAAATACATCCAGGCCTCTCTTGGACTCTTAATGATCTCACCATCACCACCCCCTCAGGCAGAGGGTTCCATAGTCTCACTGCTCTTACAGTAAAGAATTCCCTTCTATGTTTGTGTACAAACCTTCTTTACTCCAGACTCCAATCAGGCAATCAGAATAACTCCCTGGATCAACGACCCATCTCTAGTAGCTATAGCCTGTAATATTATTACACTCCAGAAATACATCCAGGCTCCTCTTGAATTCCTTTATTGTACTCACCATCACCACCTCCTCAGGCAGAGAGTTCCATAGTCTCACTGCTCTTACCGTAAAGAATCCTCTTCTATGTTTGTGTGCAAACCTTCTTTCCTCCAGACACAGAGGATGTCCCCTCGTCACAGTCCTGGGGATTAATAGATGATGAGAGAGTTCTCTGTACTGACCCCTGATATATTTATACATAGTTATTAGATCTCTCCTCAGTCGTCTTTTTTCTAAACTGAATAACCCTAATTTAGAAAATATTTCTGGGTACTGTAGTCCACTCATTCCAGTTGTTTTTAAAGTGGAACACCACTTTAAAACTTGAAACTGAACTTAGCTTCGGTTCCGACTAGTACCTTGGCTCATCTGAGCCCATATATTCTAATACTGTACAGAGACGGATCTCCGTACAGTATTATTCTGAAGTTTTGAACGAAGCAACTTTGTATGAAGCATCCGAAGCTCGCTTCGCTTAACACTACTAAGAACCCACTTCTGCTCTGCTATGTCTGCCTTGTTCACAGGAGCCCAGAACTGTACACAGTATATCATGTATGGTTTGACTAGCGATTTGTAAAGTTGTAGGACTATGTTCTCATCACAGGCATCTATGCCCCTTTTGATGCAACTCATTATCTTATTGGCCTTGGCAACAGCTGCCTGACACTGATTTCTACAGCTTAGTTTGCTGTTCACTAAAATTCCTTAGTCCTTTTCCATGTCATTGTTAACCAGTGTTTTACCATTTACCATGTACTGGCGACATGTATTTTTCCTTCCCATGTGCATAACCTTACATTTGTCAGTGTTAAACCTTATCTGCCACTTCTCTGCCCAAGCCTCCAATCTATCCAGATCCCTCTATAGCAGTATACTGTCCTCTTCCGTGTTAATTACTTTACACTGTTTAGTGTCATCTGCAAACATTTATATTTTACTATGTAAGCCTTCTACAAGATCATTAATAAATATATTGAAAAGAGGGGACAATACTGACCCCAGTGGTAACCCACTAGTGACAGAGACCCAATCTGAGTGTGTAACGTTAATAACCACCCTCTGTTTATACCACTGAGCCAGTTACTTACCCACATACACGTTTTCTCCCAGTCCGAGCATTCTCATTTTATGTACTGACCTTTTATGTGACACATTAAGTCAAGATATATGATATATGACATCCATTGACTCACCACGGTCAAGTCTAGAACTTACCTCCTCATAGAAACCGATTAAATCAGGACCGATTCCTCATGAAGCCGTGCTGATATGGCGTTAACCGTTTATTTTCATTGAGATCTTCCAGAATAGCATCTCTTAGAAAACCCTAAACAGTTTACCGACAACAGATGTTGAACTTACTGGCCTATGGTTTCCAAAGTCTGTTTTTAAACCATTTTTGAATATTGGCACCACATTTTGTCCTTAAATATCAGAAATAAAGGTCTGTCTATTGCACTACTTAATTCTCTTAGGATCCAGGGGTATATGCCATCTGGACCTGGTGATTTGTTGATTTTAATCTTTTTAAGAGGCTGCTGAACTTCTTCCTGGGTCAGACAGGCCACTTTTAACGGGGAGTTTATTTTCATACTCTGCACTTCATCTTACAGTTCATTTTCTTCAGTGAATACAGTGCAGAAAAAAAATATTTAATAGCCTTGCTTTTTCCTCATCGCTGTCTACAACTCCTCCCTCCTCTCACTCAACACTCTCTAGTTTAAACTTTTTACTATTTATATAATCGAAGAACATTTTAGAGTTGGTTTTACTCTCTCCAGCAATCTCTCTGTCTCCAGCTTTGCCGCTTTTATCTGTCTTTAACATTTTCTCTTTTTTCCTTATATTTTTTCAATGCTTCCTCGCTACCTTTTCGTTTTAGCAATTTAAATGCTTTCTTTTTGTCATTCATGTTGTCATTCATTGCTCCTTTTACATTTCTATTTATCCACATGGTTTTTTTCTTATTCTTATTCCCGAGGACATTTGCAGCATACTGCCCCCCCCCCCCCCAGGGGATTAGTCCAAATGTGTAGCAGTGGTATAGTTGTGTAGCAGTGGTACACACGGTGGTATAGTTGTGCAGCAGTATGCACGGTGTCACAAGTTAGCGGGTGTGAACCCTCTCTGCCACGTGTCCTACTTTCTTTAAGAGCGTTGTCTAAGTGAAACCCTCATTCTTCACAGTAACCCTGATGAGGGGAACAACAGGTCACTGCCTCTTGAGAAGGATTGGCACACAAGGCAGCTGGCAGACCAGGAGCTACCTGAGCAAGGTACCAGAGGTACAGACGTAGTCAGCAGGCCGAGTCGTAACCAAGATCAACAGTGCAGGACCAAAGGATGAGGCAGAGGCGAAGTCAAACAGGCAATAGGTCAGGGCAGGCAATCTATAGGCAACAGGAGAGTTGAGGCAATCAGGCAGGGATCAAACAGGTATCAGAGTCCAGAAACACAAGCACGAGTCAGGTACACAGGAACACAAGCAGAAATATCAGTAACCTTAGCAGGACACAAGGACCTGGACGCTGAGGCATCTGGAAAGAGGACTGAGCCACTTATATACATGCAGGACGGCTAGGATTGGTCAGTGAGGTCACATGATCTAACCCATAAAGCACAGGAAGTGACGTGCGCTGGCCCTTAAGGAAGTGCGTCAGGGAAGAAGCGGCAAGCATGATGTGGCCAGGGCTGAAAGGAAACTGTGGAGCGGATCCCAGAACAAACAGTACCTACAAGGACAGATCACCGCTGAACAAGGCTCCCGGGTAAGCAGGAGAACAGCGGCGTACAGCAGCCACTATTACACATGCTTTTGGCAGTTGGCATTGACTGTTTATTCCGTAATGCTATCTTTAGCTTCAAGTTTTTGTTAAGGTCTCAAACAGACTGGGGTGTCTCAGACTCGTTGTCCCCCTCTAAGATACAGAGTCCGATTAATATCAGGAATGCGCTGCTCTACGAGCTGCTTTCCCAAAGCTCCTGCAGCTGGAGGGAAAAATGCTTCCCTCACTGCGCCTTGTCTGGTCTATTTTGACTCTCTCACTCAACTCTTCTAACTTCCGAAAAATATTTATAAGGGAATCTGCCAGAACATATGCCACCTGTTGGAAAACCAGGCACATCACATGTAAAAACAGTTGCATATCAAAATTAAGTCACTAAATGAGAAGACCTTGTAAAGGTAAAGGTATTGCCCCTCTCTGGGGTACTGCAGCATGGCAGTGCACGGCAAAGATCGCCGGACTAAAAAGTTGGACATGCAGTACTTTTAGTCCGGAGATCTCTGGCCATGCACTGCCGTGTTGCGCCGTAGGTCCGCCCCCCGTCCCATTATAGTCAATTGGGATGGAGCGGCAGCACGGCAGCACGGCAGCACACAGGTACTTGCGGCATGGCGGATCCGGCAGGCTGTCAGATAGCTATGCTGCAAATGTAAAAGTAGCCTTAGCCATAGTAAAAGCTTAAAGGGATTGTCTCACTTCAACAAATGGCATTTATCATGTAGACAAAGTTAATATAAGGTACTTACTAATGTATTTTAATTGTCCATATTGCTTTCTTTGCTGGATAGATTCATTTTTTCATGGTTACGACCACCCTGCAATCGATCAATTGTGGTTGTGCTTTCACAATATTAAAAAAAGCACAGGCCTGTCTGGTGGTGTTATTTATGCCAAAAAATGAACGCTTCATAACATAAAAACTCAGTGGCAGTATTGCTGTTTTTTCCTATCCCCCCAAAAGTCAATGAAAGTTAGTTATGTCTACCCAAAAATGCCAAAAAAAGGACTTGTCCCACAAAAAACAACAACCCCTGTATGGCTACATTAATGGAAAAACAAAAAAGTTATAGCTCTTGGAATGCGAAAAGAAATGCGCTGAAAAAATGAAAAATATTGCTTGGTCACTAAGGCTCAAAAAAGGCTGGTCACTAAGAGGTTAAGTCAGTTTAATGCAGGAACATGTGCAGTTAGTGTCCTCTAGTGGTGTTTTCAGTGAGCATGTTACCTTTAAAATCAATGGTCTACTTGGATTATCTGGAGGTTTCTAATAGAAAATAGCTTATTGATATATAAAGAAATTAATCAGCAACACATTTTGCACCTAAAACATCACAAAATTTAAATGTGAACATGCACTTTAACTAAAAAACAAAAACTCGCAATCAGGCTTGATTTTAACAAAGCACTTGAACATAGTCAACCTGTGTGCAGTTAGTATTAAAATATATAGTTTGCAATGCATTTTTTATCCCTAAAAGGAAGCATGCTCTAGGTATGAACCCT
This sequence comes from Bufotes viridis, assembly GCA_033119425.1. Lineage (NCBI taxonomy): Eukaryota > Metazoa > Chordata > Amphibia > Anura > Bufonidae > Bufotes > Bufotes viridis. The sequence continues at coordinate 149,185,464 of CM065590.1, read as the reverse complement.
GATTAAAAATATACAGTATTACAAGAATTAGCTGCAATAAACTGTTTTAAGGATGGTGTCACAAGGCATTTTGAGGGGCTTTTGGGCAAGTCTATTGAGAAAAAAAACAGGCAAGGGGAAAATGTGAGACCAAGAACATGCTGTTATTTGGAAAACAAAATGCTATTCGCCCCAAAAATGCTTTTTGATCTGTGTTTAATATTTTCCATAGATTTCCATGCAGGATCTATAGCTGGTGTTTCTTTTGCTAAAAATTCACAAAAAACGGAAAAGTCCTCAATAAGACCAGAAAAAAACCTACACGTGACACCAGACAAACACAAATGGGGCAAATTTATTTTTCCTCTTCGTTCCATGGCAGCAAAGTATGAGATATTTTGTACCTTAGGCCTCTTTCACACGAGCGTGTCTGGATTAGGTCCGGATGCGTTGCGCATGCGTTCAGTGAAAACTGTGCGATTTCGCAGGCAAAGCTATTCAGTTTTTATCGCGCGGGTGCAATGCGTTTTGATGCGTTTTTCACGCGCGTGATAAAAAACTGAAGGTTTACAAACAACATCTCCTAGCAACAATCAGTGAAAAACGCATCGCACCTGCACTTGCTTGCACACCTTCTAAATCACATTTATTAAGACTGGCATTCCAATACACTACTCTTGATCCCTCTGCGCCAGAATAAGATGCACCAATTTTCTCTCTGGCAGTCCATGCTCCAGGAACTGAAGTATACTTCAGCTCTAACTTACTCCAGTTTCTGGAGTAAGTTGTGATAAATCTGGCTAAGCCCCACCCCCTTTTTTCATCACTTTAGGAAAGTGGCGAGAAGCTTCAAAAGTTGCAAATTATGGAAGAAGCCCATCCATTAAAGTGAATGGGAAGGCGGAGTTGTAATTTCAGTTGCAATGGCGTGCAGGTACAGGTGAAGAGAAGGTAGCGAACGTATGAGCACTGCTTTCTCTTCAAACATCGGATTGGCAGGGGTGTCGGCAGGTGCCCCCCCCCAACAATTGATATAAAAAAATTGGACAAACCCCTTTAAATATGCAATAAACTTAAAGTACATGTTTCTGCAATAAATTGTATGATCAATGGCCAGTTTGCTAACCAGACCCTTATTACCAGATTCTTTAACTCCTTCATGACACAGCAATTTTCCGTTTCTGTTTTTTTACTCCCTGCCTTCCCAGAGCCATAACTTTTTTTTATTTTTCTGTTGACATAGCGGTATGAGGGCTTGTTTTTTGGGGAACAAGTTGCACTTGCTTATGGCACCATTTAATACTGCATACAATGTAGTGGGAAGCTGGAAGAAATAATACATTACATCGCTATCACATATGTGTAGTTTTTTTTTGTGTTTTAATACTTTGGGAAAAAATTGTTTTCTTGTCTTAACCATATTCTGACCCTCATAACTTTTTTTTATATTTACATGTATGTAGCTTCGATTGACTTTTTGTTCACTTTTTATTCAATTTTTGGGGGGAGGTGAGGTGATGAAAAAATGTCAAATTGTCCATTTTGTTTTTTCTTTCTGTTACGGCGTTCATTGTATGGGATAAATACAGTTAAATTTAATAGCTCCAGCATGTTTGGACATGTTGGTGCAAATAATTTTTTTTATTGTTTATTTTATTATGGGGAAAGGAAGTGATTAGAATTTTTATATTTTCTTATATTTTTTTAAATTTTTTTTTTACTTTTTAAACTACTGTGATTTAATATAGTAATGTATAGGAAATTCAGTATATTATTATAGAGCACTGCCATTTGCAGGTGTCCATAAGAATATACTTGGGGTAGCCTTCAGCCTATCACCAACAAATGGCTTCCTAGATCTCAGGGAGGGGAGGGCATTAGGGTACCGGGAGTGCAGCGCTCCTGGGGAAAGCCATCTTAGATGCTGTGGTCGAGGTTGACCACGCCATCTGATGGCTTACTTGTCTATGATTGAAGTTAAGCAGAAACCTAGCAGCCACCATGCCCACTCCTGTCTGGAGTGGGTGCCATCTTTAAAGTACTGACATCTGCCGTCCAAGTACGGCAAAAGTGGTAAAGGGGGTTAAAGGAATAAAAAAAATTATGAGGCCAGCTCCATCCTGGGGTCTTTCTTTAATATTGAAGCATTTAACTCTACTTTCATTTAAACGATTACATGAAGTTGAGGCTCAAAGTTCACTGTTACTTTAGCTAAGATAAAAAAATATTTATTTGTACCGTGTTAGGCAGTAAATATAAGATGAAATAAGATTGAGATTCCTCAGTGGTTGATACCGTTTAATAGATAACTGAAAAGATGATGACAGAATTGCAAGCTTTTAAGGCTACTTTGGCTGTTCTTGGGCATCTTTTCAGTTAGCCATTAAAAGGTATCAACCACTTCAGCGAGAGAATTGGGGAAGTGCAAGCTTTATCTAGACATCCTTACCTCAGATTCCTTCCAGATGCAGTAGCTGAGAACTTTACCTTCTATTCTTCCTAAAGTAGCCTCTTCAGTAAACATCAATACAGAATCTTTCTGCCATCCTTTTTCTCGAATCCACAAGATGTAGCATCTTTGAGTTGCACTAGAATTTTTTTTAAAAAGAACTGAAGAATTGTCAGGCTGAGAACCTCTTCATGCTTTTTCTGGTGTCCGAAAAGAAATGAAAGCCTCTAAAGCGACGTTATAAAGATGGGTAAAAACAGTAATGCAATCAACCCTTTTTCACAGTGCCTCCACAATGGCACTGACAGGAGGAATAACAGAGGAAAGAACAATAAAGATGGGACTTCCGTAGAAAGAATTCTACGTCCACGGACAAGTCCAGATTATGTAAAATGTTCAGACTGTAACGGTTAAAGAAAGTTATTGGGTTTGCCCAGGTAGCTGCAGAAAAAACAGCATTTTCAGCCCAAGAGGTTGATACTGTGCAAGCCGAGTGGGCCTAAAGTCCTTCCGGAGCATTGAGATTCTTCTGAGCATAACACAGTGTAATTGTGTTCCTATTCCATCTGGCAATAGTGGCTTGTCTCTTATTGGGACCCTGGAACTGAAGAAAGAGGTCCAACTTCTTGAATTGTTCTGAAGCTTTAAAATAAGCTAGCATGCTTAGTCTTGCATCTTAGTTGTGGAACTTCTCCAGGTCTGTAGAAGGTGAAGGACAAAAGGATGGCAAAGACACTTCTTGATGGCAATGAAATTTCGAGACACTTTCGGGAGAAAAGAAAGGGCATGCTTTAAGATTATACGGTCATCCAGTATCCTAAGGTATGGTCGCCGGCAAGAAAAGGCTCGACTTTCACCTACTCTTCTGGCGGTTGTTATAGCCAAGAGTAAGGATGCTTTTATAGACAGAATTTTTAGGGAGATTTCCTCTATTTTGAACAGAGGCTCCATCAGAACCATGAGAACAAAATTTAAAGTGGTTGTCTCACTTCAGCAAGTGGCATTTATCATGTAGAAAAAGTTAATACAAGGCACTTACTAATGTATTGTGATTGTCCATATTGGTTCCTTTGCTGGCTAGATTATTTTTTGATCAGGTTATACACCCTGCAATCCAGCTTCAGCAGCCATGCTTGCACACTATAGAAAAAAAACGCAGGTCTCTCTGGTGGCCAGGACCATAGGAACGCATATAGGCCGGAGCTTTTTCCTATAGTGTGCAAGCACGGCCACCGATGCTGGATTGAAGGGTGGTCTGTAACCATGGAAACGAGCACTGTATAATGTAATGGAAAAATAAGTCTAGCCAGCAAAGGAGGCAATATAGACAATCGCAATACATTAGTAAGTGCCATGTATTAACTTTCTCTACATAATAAATGCCACTTGCTGAAGTGAGACAACCCCTTTAAGTCCCAGGGTGGACTAGTCGAACCTATAGTAGGACAACTTCTTACTGCATCCTTGATAAAACGCTTAACAAGAGCAGTCAGAGTCAGATAACTTGATGTCCAAGAAGGTACTCGATGCAGATATCTGAGCCTTAAGAGAGGTCCTCTTTAAACTGTCCATTCTCTGGTCCACAGTTTATGAGTTAAAGCTATGTACATTGAGAGCGGCACCCAGGGATGTCCCTGCACTTACTTGTATCCCTGGGTGCCGCTCTGTTCGTCCTCTGTAGCCCCCGGTACCCGCGCTCCTGCTGCTCTAATTTTGCATGGGGCGGAGACTTCTTCTTCTGCCCTGGGCGTCTCCTTCTCACAGGGCTGGAGTGCTGGCCAATCGCAGCGCTCAGCTCATATTCAACCTTCCCGTTGTTTCGATTTGCAAACAGATGCAAGACAATCTTACAGTAATCTGATTAATTGCCAAAGAGAGTAAAACTATCCGTAAAATGTTCTTCAATTATATAATATGGTAAAAAGTATAAATCTGAAGGTGTCAGCCCTTTACAGAGTGATGAGGGGGGAGTTGCAGAGAGCGATGAGGAGAGAGCAAAGCTATTAAATATTTTTTTCTCCACTGTATTCACTGAAGAAAATAAACTGTCAGATGAAATGCAGAATGTAAAGGTAAATTCCCCATTAAAGGTGCCCTGTCTGACCCATGAAGAAGTACAGCGACGTCTTAAAAAGATTAAAATAGACAAATCACCAGGACCAAATGGCATACACCCCCATATCCTAAGAGAATTAAGTAATGTCATAGCCAGACCCCTATTTCTGATATTTAAGGAATCTATACTGACAGGGAGTGTTCCACAGGATTGGTGCATAGCAAATGTGGTGCCAATATTAAAAAAGGGTCCAAAAACAGAGCCCGGAAACTATAGGCCAGTAAGTTTAACATCCGTCATGGGTGAACTGTTTGAAGGTTTTCTAAGAGATGCTATCTTAGAGCACCTCAATGAAAATAAACAAATAACGCCATATCAACATGGCTTCATAAGGACTCGGCCATGTCAAACTAATTCAATCAGTTTCTATGAGTAGGTAAGCTCTAGACTTGACAGCGGCGAATCAATGGATGTCGTATATCTGTACTTCTCCAAAACATTTGACACTGTACCGCATAAAAGGTTAGTATATAAAATGAGGATGCTCGGGCTGGGAGAAAATGTCTCCATGTGGGTAAGTAACTGGCTCAGTAATAGAAAACAGAGTGCTTATTAATGGTACACACTTGGGTCACTGTGACTAATGGAGTACCTCAGGGGTCAGTATTGGGTCCTATTCTCTTCAATATATTTATTACTGATCTTGTAGAAGGCTTGCACAGTAAAATATCAATGTTTGCAAATGACACTAAACTGTGTAAAGTAATTGACACGGAAGAGGAAAGTATACAGCTACAGATGGATCTGGATAGATTGGAGGCTTGGGTAGAGAAGTGGCAGATGAGGTTTAACACTGACAAATGTAAGGTTATGCACATCGGAAGGAATAATGCGAAGCACCCGTACATACTAAATGGTAAAACACTGGGTAACACTGACATAGAAAAGGACCGAGGAATTTTAGTGAACAGCAAACTAAGCTGTAAAAACCAGTGTCAGGCAGCTGCCGCCAAGGCCAGGAAGATAATGGTTTGCATCAAAAGGGGCATAGATGCCCGTGATGAAAACATAGTCCTACCACTTTACAAATCACTGGTCAAACCAGTTTTATATGGGATATTGGATGCCCTCAGCATGTCTGTTAAGGGCTTCAAGGCCCTCCTTTTCTCGCAGGGTCGACTGTGCCAGGTCCTGTTAAATCTGTAGTTCAGTCCCCCCCAAAGACCTCATTGAGTTCTCTAGATTTCTGCATGATTGCCTCGCTCTCTAAAGCTTAGGAGGCCACAGATAATGTCTCTGGTGTTCTCAGATGATGGTGGTTTAGGGCCACGCACTCTATGGACTCGCTCAATAATCACAGGCCTCTGATCCTTATATTTCTCCTGCGACTCCTATTTTCTTGATCTTCAATAATCAATAGGGAGCTGGGGATAGCTGCCCAATAGCTTTTCATAGTCTCTCACCGCTGCACTGAAGGCGAGTAGGTCTTGTTGTACTTCTTTCAGCGCCTCGACCCTTTCGCCAACGTGGCACACAACTGCCTTTATGATGGAGAGAGCTACAGCTAATGGGGCCAGAGCTGTGTGTAAAGCGCGTTCTAGGCATCAGAGGCCTTTTTATCTTGAGCTTCTACGTCGTTTCCTGTCCTGGGGGCAGGGACACACTACGGTCAGTGCCCTTATGGAGGCAATAGGGAAAATAAGAGAAATCTTGCAGGCTGCAGAAGACAAAAGGGAGCTAAACAAAACTGACATTGCAAATACGTGCCAAAAGGTGTCCCATAGCCTTTAAGGACAGGTTTGGGAAATAGTGGCCTATTCCAACATTATTTTCATGCTTTGCTAACAAGTTACTTAATGTTTGAAATGTTAAACGAGCAGTTGAAGCCTACATCGCTTAGACATTTCTTTTTAAAAATCTCTTAATAGTTAACCAAACTAACTACTTTAGTAATTGAATAACTTGTCACTATAGAAACTTCCCTTTAGACAAATGCAAGTTTCCTTTACTTGTTTACCAAGTGAATTTTGTGCTACTTGAAGTAATAACATTACCCGTATAAAATACTGGATTGCACAAGTGTCATTTGAAGACCAATTTCAACTATGGTCCCCTTTTTGGAGTCTCCAGGTGACCTATACTACAGTTGTATTCCCTATAGTATAAAAGCATTTTCTGCTAAAAGACCAGCAGATAAGTGACAAAATGTTTAAAGGGGGTTTTCCCCCCATTTGTATATAGTTTAGTTAATACTCATCCCTCTGTTTTGCCATTGATGTTGCACTCACATCTGCCTGGGTCCTTACTGGATGTGTGCCCTTCTTTTCCTTTTCAGCTAGATAATAAATGCAGTTAAAAAGGAAGAGAAGGGCACGCATCTGGTGAGGACCCAAGCAGAATAGTCCACAGCCTGTGTGGCGGAGTAAATAATAACTAGACTGTCTTTGTTCCCTACAAAACACAGGCTTTTTTTTTTTTTTTTTTTAACTATTCAGGCCATGTTCACATCACATTTGGATGTTTGTATTGGATGTAGGCCAGGAACGCTTCAAACATGCATGCTAAATGTGTCTATAGCATTTCATAGCCAGACTCAGGTTAAGAGTATTCTTTTGTAACTAGTCCGGTCAGTACACAGCTAAGTTACATATTTATATATGTTACACACTACATGGACAAAATATAAAATCAACACATTACGCCTACGGGAGCTTTTATGACATCCCATTCTAAATGCATGAGAATTCATGAGCAGCTAAAACAGCTTTCACTCTTTTGGGAAGGCTTCCTACAAGATTTTGAAGTGTGTCCATTGGGTTCTTTATCCATTCACCCAGAAGTGTATTTGTGAGGTCAGACACTAATGTTGGATGATCCAGCCTGGCCCACAATCTCAGATCTATTTAATCCAAAAAGTGTTTGATGGTGTTGACCTCAGGGCTCTGTGCAGACCAGTCAAGTTCTTCCACACAAAATCTTGTCCAAGCTAGAACCAGCATTGAGACCTTTGTGGGTGGCCATACTGATCAACCCCATTGAATGGAGCTAAATCAGTGTGCAGATACATGGCAGAACCTAAGGCTCAGCCTCAGGTTCCAAAGCAAAAAGATGAAAATTACTTTTACCGGTAATTGGATTTTCCTTTAGCCTCAAACGGCACCACCTGGAGGGTACCCAGCCTTCTCAGGGATAGGAGACAACTGTGAGATCAGCATTTAAAAAGCCCTTTCCTCTTATCTTCTCCAGTTAACCTAGGACTCAGAAGTAGGTGCCACAATTTAATAATGTTGAATAGAAACAAATCTTGTTCTAAATCACAAGAAAATCAGAATCTCAATAAATAAAAAAGTTGGAATTCTGTGCAGTTGTGGAGGCTAAAAAGGAAAATCCAATTACCGGTAAGAGTGATTTTCATTCCCCCCCCCACAGGCCTCCACAATTGCACCACCTGGAGGAGAGGTAGCCAATGCTCTAGTGCAGGGGTGCCCAACCTGCGGCCCAGGGGCCACATGCGGAGACTATTCTGTGCGGCCCCCAAACATCTGGTAAAAGACATGTAGGTCTATATCTTATGGCTTCTTACATGTATCTTTTATGAATTCTCCTATTAGATGGGAGTCCTAGAACTGTAACTAGACATTTATAGTATATACTGGCACGTCAATATGCCAAAAATACTGTATTTCAGTTGGTAATACCCCTTTTAGTTTTACTTTCGGCCCTTGGAATTGGTTCAGGTTGACAATGTGGCCCCCAACCAGAAAAGGTTGTGCACCCCTGCTCTAGTGGAATGAGCCCCCCTTAGCTCCAAAGGAGGAGAGAGACTCCTTTCTCTTTATAGCACAGAACGAGACATGATTTTATCCAACGTGCTATGGCAGTCTTGCTTGCTGCTTTCCCCCAGTCCAAGATGTTGAACCAACAATTGATTCGACTTCCTGAAGTTCTCAGTCATATCTAAATATTGAAGGACACATCTTCTTACGTCCAGGTTCTGGAACAACTTCTCCTCATCAGAAACCACTCAGACGTTTGTCCAGGGCTGATTATAGGAAGTCAAAAATCAATTTGATGGTTGTAGGCATAGAAGGATCCCAGGAGTCTTCTACAAAACAGCAAAAAAGCCTTCCACGACCTCAGATATATTTTAGATGTCTCAGGTTTTCTACTGTGCATTAGGGTATTGATGACAGTGTCCGAGAGATCTTTCCTTTTTATGATGCCCTCTCAACATCCAGGCCATTAGACTAAGGTGAGGGACCCTGGGACAGAAGATCTGGCAGGAAATGGAGGGTCCAATAATTCTCCCCCGCTAGACTCCTGAGGACTGGAAACTAAGCCCTCCTGGGCCAAAATGGTTCTATTAAGAGGACTTGAGCATTCTTCTCTATGGTTTTTGCCAGCACCTTAGGAATTTGCGAGAATGGTGGGAAAGCATAAAGACGACCCCTGGGCCATGGATTCAATAGAGCGTCCACGTGCAGAGGCAGATCCTGAAAAGAGAGGGAGTAGAAGATCTTTGTTTTTCTTTGATGCGAATAGGTCAATTATTGGACGCCTCCACTCTGAACACTGATTCAGAGACCATTCCCCCCGTTTTAGTTTTTCTCTGCTCAGAAAGTCCGCTACCCGATTTTTCTCTTCCTTTTATGTGCACAGCTGAGAGACTTCAGATCCTCTTCGGCCCAAACTAAAATTTTCCTCGCTATTACAGAGACATCGACTTCTTGACCCTCCATGCTTGTTTAGATACGCCACCATAGTGGTGTTGTCCAATAGGATCTTTATGTGATTTTGCTGTATAGAGGGAGCAAAGGTCTTCAGGGCTTGCCAAACTGCATATAATTCCCGGCTGTTGGAAGATGCAAGATCCAGATTCCCCTGCCATACTCCGACTTATGGCGTTGTTCAGATGCGCACCCCAACCCTGTTTGCTTGCATTGGTAGTTATTACAAACTGATGCGCTTGTCGCCAATCCACAGGTTACATTGTTCCAGCTGAGCCACCATGTTAGTGAGAGCTTTACACTAGTTGGGATACCTATTCTCTTGTTTAAAAAGGATGTCTGTTTTCTGTCCCAAGACAAAAAGATTGAAGGATTCTCGAGTGGGCCTGTGACCATTTTACTGATGGAATGGTAGCTGTCATGAGACCCGGGATCGCTATGAACTCCCTGATAGGAGCTTTGTTCATCCTTCGGAATTTCAGTATTCTATGAATTAAGACTTCCTGCTTTTTTTAAAGAGGAGAAAAGACATTTGATGGGAATCCAGAAGAATTCCTAGAAATATCCTTTTCTGATCTGGAAGCAGATTTTACTGAGCATTGCCAATCCAACCCAGATCTGAAATGGTGTTTAACACAATCTGAAGTTGTAAATACAGGTGCTTCTTTGTTGGAGCTGTGATAAGGAAATAAATCTAGATATGGAATGAACAAAACTTCCACCAGATTGAAGAACCTAGATACATCCGCCATGACTTTTGTAAAAGTTCTTGGTGCGGAGCAGTCTAAAAGGAAGCACCTGGAAATGGAAGTGATGCATCTTCCCTTAACCATACTGCCATCCTCAAAAACTTTTGGTAATCCACATAAATAAAAATATGGTAATAAGTATCGGAAAGATCTATCGTCACCATGAAACAGTCCTTTGACAGGAGATTGATCCTGGAACTCACTGTTTCCATTTTGAATTTCTTGTATACAATGTACCTGTTTAGATTCCTAATGGCTCAGAAGGCACCATTTTGTTTCTTGACCAGAAAGATCGAAGAATAAAAACCCCTTCCCTGCTCTTCTTGAGGAACTTGGACTATTGCTTTCTTCAGTAGAAGAGATTTGCAGATCGAGCCTTTTGGTCTTCTTTCAACTTCACATTGTTCAGATATTTGTCAGGGGGAGGTTCCAAGAATTCCAGACGATAACCTGAACTTATTATTGAAAGCACCCAAAGAGGCATGACATTTTTCCCAGGCCGACATGAGCCTCCCACCCACCGGACTTCTGGCATCATTAGAAGGAAGGACAGGAGGATTTGTCTGGATTGAATAGGAATCCTCTATTCTTCCCCTTAGAAGTTACAGGTGGAATTTGAGTCCTTTTTCTGGTCAAACTTAGATGCACCTTTTGCCCCAAAGATGTCTTCTGATGAAAGAACTTATATGATATTCTGGAGAAGGCTTCATATAGGAAGAAGGGTTTTCTTAAAGAATCTAACGCTGTACCAAATACACGATTGCCTCCACAAGGAAAATAAAGTATTTTTAGATGCTCTGACCTTAACCAGACCGCTCTGCATGAAGCATTAGACAACACTGCCGTTTTTGCTGACAGCTCAATGTCCGCTGTGGCACCCACAGTCTGGGAGTACCAGACTCGATATGCTTTTCAAGTTGCCAACCATAAAGACAGAGTCCTTACAGTGTAAGTGGCCAAGATACCAGGCTTTAACAT